>OZ037758.1:8891192-9491192 GCA_964035475.1 Salix caprea
CGATGCTTCATACAGTAACTCCTGGCGGAATTTCAGTATCAGGTGCTGAGAGAAGTTATTTCCCGACGATTCAATCAGTATAAATATGTGGGAAAATAAAAAAAAATGTTTTTTTAATTAAATCATGTTCAATATTTGAATTTTATGGTTTAGATTTAATAAATTTGATCAAACATGGCATAATCAAAATGTTGTAGACTTGTAGTAGATATATGATTGTTCCTGGTGTGGTGCTGTATACATCTAATACACCCTTTGTGCATTTGTTTTTTACAATGCATTAAATATGATTAAATCACATATTTATCCTATTTGAATAGGATAAACAATTTCTAGGATGTTTTTTGTTTTGACATGAAAAAATCTCATTAGATCATAAGGATATTACACCCTTTAAAAAAGGTGTTGGACAAAAGTCCATTACAAAACTCTTTAGTTCAGCCACAAAAACAAAAAGATATACTACACATACAACTAGAAATATCTAAATAATATATTTAAAAAAAATGGGCTAGAAAAAATAGAAAAAAATCTTGAGACGCTAGATCTTCGGGGAGAAATCAAGGCATTGGAATTCAATGTGACAGCCAATAGGATAATCTCGTATTCTATATAATCCCATTTGTGTTTGTTTGAATAGCAATTAGGTGCATTGGATGCTTTAGCCTGGGCCCCCCTCTCTCCTTGAGAGACATGTCAAGTTTCGTTCTTGGGCCGAAAGTGAACAGGCTATGGAATAACATGTTGTGGGCCAGACTTGTGTTTTATTAACAAGGTACAATGCTATTAATTTTCACCACCACGTTTTTTTTTCTGTCTTTCTTCAAGCGACGATGTTTTTATTTTTAAATTGTGATTATTTTTTAAAATATTTTTTATTTAAAAATATATTAAAATAATATTTGTTATTATTTAAAAAATATTTTTGATATCAACATATAAAAATAATCTAAAAACACACATAAAAAAATTAATTTAAAATAAACAACAAAAATAAAAATTAAATTAAATTTTCTTAAGAGTGCTTTTAAAACACAGTACTGTGCTCTGGTTCGAACCATAGTGATATTAATTTTACAATATTTTTACCAACTTTTGTTCTATCAGTGGTCGCGCTATGTATGCATTTGTTTAATGATAAAATGTGATTGAAATCGGATTTTGATTTTTACTAGCCCAGAGAATTAAAAAAAATGCATTATTTTATGTTTAATTGTTATCAAATAAAACAAGAATAGTGAGATTAAAACTTATGACTAGTGGATTAATAAAGTTTTTATACCATGTCAAAGAACTATCTTCTAAAACTTTAAACTATTAGACAAAAATCAAAAATATAATTTATATTATTTTCTAACAAATACAATAATAATTTAAAGACAGTGATGAATCTAGTGTATTGCACCCTCAAACTTTGACGAAGCTTAAAACTTGAAAGTACCATTAAAAATAAGACTATACTAAGGTTTTTCCATCTATATCTACACCCCATTTGCAAAGTTCTGTTAATAAGAAGTACACTATGAAATAAAAAATACATCAACACGTGATTTGCCCAGCTAGTTGGTGCACGTGAGCGATTGTGACATTTGAAGAATACGAGCAAATGATGACTTACAGAAAGATCCCTATTCTCTATAGTTTTTTTTTAATCACAGGGCGGTAGCTGAAGAGTAAAGACATAAAATGTAGAGTGTAACCAGGACTCAAAAGATAGCATGAAGGAAAGGATGGTAGCTTCCGAAACCTGGTGGGAGTATACAGCAGGGATGTGATGGAGAGGACTTCACCTTCACGGGCTAAAATGGAGTACAAAACCATGTCCTACAAGAGATACCAACAAATTTTGCCTGCCTTTCCATGGCTTTCCTTGTTTGTCCACACTGAAAATAACTCCCTGTTTTGACATCTATGTTCCCCACTAGTCGCCCTATTGCATTTGCCTGTGGAAATATCTTGAGTTAGGCCTTCCAATTAATCCCCTTTCTGAAAATTGTTTTTTTTTATTAATATGAATCCAGTCAGCTTGCACGTGCCTTGACTAATTTTACGGATTCTAAAATTAACTTTCATGTAAATTTCTAATAATCATCATATTAGCAATCATAAAGTTTGTACTCTGAAAATTGTTTTTTCCCCTTGCGATGCAGTTGTTATTATTTATTTTAAAACAATTTAATTCATTGGACTTCAGACGAAAATGATTTTGGATCATCATTGCACTCACAAGCAATCAACTAAGTTATAACTTGTTAAGGAACCATCTCACCTAAAAGCTTAAGCTTGTAGGTGAGGCCCCAGAATATGATTTATATTATTCTCTAACACACCCCTTCAAATGAAAGCCCTTTAGGCTTGAAACTTGCACAAGCCCACATTACCTTGTACTTGATTTTTATCAAATAGAATGGGGGTGGTGAGATTCGAACTCGTGACCACTGGGTCAACAAGGCTCTGATACTATGTTAAGAAACCATCTCATCTAAAAGTTTAAACTTGTAGGTGAGACCCCAAAATATAATTTATATTATTCTCTAACATAACTCCACAACTATATATATATATATATAAACAGAGAGATTCTTAAAGCACTCTTTCCGCATCTAATTTTCAAGGTGATGAGACTCCCTTGTCGGTCACTGGTAATGTATAAGAATTCTAATGGCTGTATCACATGATGGATTTCTTCTCGGTCAACAAAAACAAAAATATATATATATTTATAAATTACTTACTGATTTCAGGCATGGATTATCTCACTATTAATTTTCTCATGTGCACTTCGAAGAAGAAAAATATCATTTTTACAAATCATTTGTACTTCAATCTATTTAATATTAATACTTTTGGGTTTTTTTTATAAGAAAAAACAAACAATGAGAGGAGATAGAGATAAAAAACAATCAATCTATTTTAATAATTTTATCTATTTTTTCTAGATATATAAGAATGATTTCTCTTAAAAAAATAAAAATGGATAGGCCTATCGCAGGCCAAAGCCCAGACTTGGGGACCGAAACCTGAGATGGATATGCCGGAAGCCTACACCACATAATATATCTTGCCCTTTGACACCATTGCCAACCTCACTGGCTTGGCTGATTCCTCTTAAGTTTATACTTCAAAAATTTTTTTTAAAAAAAATAATTTTTTTTATTTAATATTTTAAATTATTTTTTTTAGTATTTTTATATTATTTTAATTTATTAATGTTAAAAATATTTTTTTTTTAATTAAAAAAATATAATTTTCTGTCGAATATAATTTTATCACGGGACGGAACCACAACATCATTTAAGGTCCCGTTTGTTTGCTGGAAAGTGGTTTCCTTTTGGAAAGTGAATTCTGGGAAAAGTGAATTCCTGGAAAGTGAATTCCGATGTTTGGCAGTGTTATGGAAAATGAACTGGAAAACACTTTCCAGTGTTTGTTTGTGTTATGGAAAATAAACTGGAAAATAATTTATTAATAAATTAATTATTTTTTCAAGTTTATTAAAATAATGAGGAACAAATCTTACAAATTAAAAAGTTGAATGAGAATGAAATTGAAAAAAAAATAATTTCATAAATTATCTCAAATAAAATAAATAATAATCAAAATAATAGAGATCAAATCTAAAAAATTAAAAAAAATGAAAGGTGAATAAATTAAAATAATAATAATTAACATTTCATAAATTATTTCAAATAAAATAAGTAACAATAAAAAAAATGAGGACCAAATTTGATAGATAAAAAATTTCAATAAAAAAATGATAAGAAAAAAGCAAATAGCAATTATAAAAATAAGGACCAAAATTAATATAAAAATTAAATTTTAAGAGATGGAATTGAAAAATAAATATTCAAAACAAATTATATATAGCAATCAAAAGTTTGAGGATCAAATTTGATATAATCAGCAAATAATGACATTTCTAAATTTTTCACAACTTCCAGAAAGTGTTTTCCGCCCAAATTTTCTGGAAAACACTTTCCTGAAAACCAAGCTAAATTTTTCTTTGACTGAAAAGTGTTTTCCGTTGACCAACTTTCCGGAAGACAAACAAACACAGGAAAGTTTGGAAAGTGGTTTCCAAACAAGGCCTAAATATTGTGGGGTTCTCAACAGAAACATGTAAAATAAGCAGCCTTCGACGTAGCTCGGTGGCCTGAGATAAATAACGATCGATGGGGTCAGGGTTGAAGGCTGGCTGGCGGGCAAGAGCAAAAAAAATAAGAAGAAAATCTAAAAGTTTGTGTTTTGCAGGAGATCAGCAATTCAGTATGGCACTGAAGTTCGTGGCGAGTCATAAGCAACTTGGATCAAATCATGTCTTACTTATACCTGATTGGATGAATGACTTGAAGGCCAATTTACACCCATTAAAAATATAAATTACAAACTAATTCCTCCCCAGGCAGGCAGGAAAATGTTCTGGAGCAAGTCTCTGTGGGTTTGCTTAGAATTTCTATACCATCATGAGTGATGATAAGATCTCCCCCATAGTTCTCGAGCACTGCCGCAGCCAAAACTAGCTTCCATTTTGCCATCTCGTTAACTTTCTCATCAACCGTGCCCTTGGCCACCATTCTGCAAAGGATGGAGTAGAATCAAATGACACTATTTCTTGGACTGGAAAAAAACTAAAATATGCAGAATGGCAGGAGGGAAAAATGATGGAAGGGGTTTGTCTGTGATAGTCTCGGATGCATCAGCTGCCGTCAAGTTCAAACCCTGCCCTCCGGCCAGCTCTAGTGGACAGCAGGCATGCTTTCGAAGTGCCAATATTGAAAGAATCAACTATGCTCTGTCTATCCATCACCTGAGTACTGTCATTGGATGGAACATCTGATCAGGCTTGGACAGTACAAAACTGCCTAAACTATTTTACTAAGTGATGTAGCAATTTGAGATGGTATAAGCCATAACCATTCATTGGCTTGCGAAGTTAGAGAAAAGAATAAAACCTCCACCGCATGAACTGAAAACAATATTAGCACACCAGGCGCAGACAAAAATTGGTTCTAATAATAACAATAATTAATAATGAATGTCAGATGAGTACAGGGGAAAAACTTCCATCAAGACTTCTATATGTAACCCCAATTAAATCCAAACCTGCTCTAGGATGTCTGGCATGGAAGTCCACTGGCTAAGAATCAGAACTCGATGCCCGCATTTCGTCGGGCCAGGAAGAAGTTCAGCTAATGCCTGCATGATATATGAACTTGTAAATTTTAGCTCACGAAAACTCAGGTCACGAAATCCATTGAAACTACTTAATTCATACCCGAGATTTAGCTGAAAGCATAACATACTTGCACATCAAATTCATGCCATTGTCATTGCGAGATAAGAGTCCAGTCAGGCATCATAATCCAACAGAATTTTACATTTCACCTATTAATTTGAGCTTACCAAAGAGTATAGACTGTTTAAGACATCACAGGAACTTCATTGTAAGAGTGCAACAAAAAGAAACCATCTGTTCTTTCTATCATGAACCTAAATAAATCCAATGTCAATCACTTACAGAAAAGTGAGAAATAAAGAAGTTTCATTATTCGTAAATGAAATCATTCTGCAGAGGTGTCCCTGTCAGCATCAAACGCTGGTTAGCATTCCTTGCAGCTGACACCAGGTTTCTCCACCTATAGCTGTTCTTGTCCTTCAAAGCATGAGCCTCATCCATTGCAACACAGCTCCACTGCCAATGTTTCAGAATTTTATAGTCATCTTTCTGTTGTGAACTGCAAGATCAATGATGAGTAATCGATGTGTTACACATATACATTTTTGTTTCTGGAGGGGGGAATAAAAGTACACTGATAATGATTTGTATCAAAATAAGACACACCTATGTTTCTCAAAAAGCACATTAAATGGAGGTGGGAACCCAGCTTCGGCTAATGAACCCAATTCTTTTGAGTAGGCAGATGGTGTGGCCCCATGATGATGGAGTACAGAAAATGATGGACACCACTTTCCCAGTTCTCCGACAGAGGCAGGACACGCAATTAAATGTAGACCAGGGTCATTGTGCAAGCATTTCAACAATGTCAAGTGTGTAATACCCTGTCGCGCAAGATCAAATTTATATTGCAACAACAAAAGGTAGCCCTATTGTCGCTGAAAAGTAATTTTTTTTTTAAAACAAAATACAAGTACCTGAATGGTCTTCCCGAGACCCATCTCATCTGCTAATATGGCTGCATGGATACAAATGTGAGTGATTATTATTGATCAGGGTCTTTCCAAAGCACATAATCTGATATCCATATCCAAAAATGACAACACGCCCTAAAGTGCAGCCTCAGAATATGCATTTCATTTGATGGAATAGAAATACATCAGCAATGTTTCAGGATAAATGAACTTCTTTCAAAATACTTGTACCACACCGGTTTCACCACTAATAATGAGTCCCTGACCAATCTATTCATTTTAAAGTTTCAGGCTCCTGGTTGGTATATTTAGTCTTCTTATAATATACAGCCAAAGGTGCAATGTAATTTCAAAAGTAAAGGGGATTCAATATATCTCAAGGTAAACAAAGTAGTATGAAAATACTTCAAACTATATGTACATAGTTTCCTGATTAATTACCGCAGTTCGTAATCTTGGATCATAATCTATAATGCCTCAGCACAATTATAATAATAGAATGTAGGGCTCCTGAAAGTAGATATGTAACAGCACAATGACAATGACAAAGGAATAGTAGATTACCTCCTCCAATGTCCTTCCTGTATAGCAGAAGAAGAAAGTTGACACCAGCCACCTCTTATGGCTTAAGAACAGGCTGGAAATCTGAATCTGTGACTGCAGTGCACAGGCTGCATCAATATCGTCCCGCGATAATAAAACAGAGTTCCCCCCATTAAAGACCAGACCCGTCTAAGGGATAACTCTACATGCACCATCTGGTCATGAACAACGTAACAGTCAAATAAATCAGAATTACGGATCATTTTCTTTAGGGATTGCCTTATGCACATGCATGTGCACATACATGCATACCACGCACCCATAGATGCAGATGTCACACGGACAGAGTCATCTAATTTGGGTAATTGGCTAGTTTTTAAGTGAAATCTCTCTTACAATCAACTAAAGACACAGAAAGATCACCATCCTGTTGCATGAATGCTCACAATACTAATGTTATCAAGCTTAGTAAAGCTAAACAAATCAATTTTGAGACAACAAAAAAGATAATTAAGGAAAATCAGTTGTAATTTCGTTGGAAAAGGAGCGTAAAAGAACATGTTGCCACTCTTTTTCATTTCAAGTTTCTCATGATATTTGTAACCCTCTTAGTTGAATTCAATTTCATAAATGACCTAGGAGCAATAAAAGAAAACCACATAAAACCATGATATGAGACAAAATTTCAGCTTTTAAGAAAACGAAAAGAAAAGAGTACTGAGTAACAATCTCGACTGAAGAAGTTTCCAACTCGGTATACTAGAGCCGTACAGATCCTCTTTAACTCTGCCGATATTTTAGCGCATTTCTGCAGTGCTTTACCCACCAAATCATCATCTTCCACTGCCAACTCCTCCTCGCTCGATTTGACATCATAAACCTCCGACAAATCCCCACCGCTCTCTCACTCTTCCACCATCACCTCCTCATCTCATCAACCAAGAATCGGAGGCCACAGTTCCCCGCTGATGGCCTCGTTGTCTCCTCTTCCTCATCCGCCAAACTGAAATGCTCGGTGACTCCGACGCAATCGTCGCCATTGCTGATGCTGCTAAAGGAATCTCAATGTCGTTTTGTGAAAACAATGATTATAAAGAAGGAAGAAAAGAAGGAGGAGAAGAATCGATTTATGTATGTCATTAAGCGTGTTTTGGGGAAAGCGAGAGGGCTAGAAGGAGTGGTTAGCCCACTCGTCGTCTGAGATTTCGTTGAAATAGCGCTTCACTGTGGTGAAGGGGAAATAAACCCTAGATTGTTGTTGTTTTTTCAACGCTAATTTGAAGTAAGAACATGAATACATGTTGAAGGATTATTTTTTTATGAAATTTGATTGTTATTATTATTATTCCAAATAAGCGATCAAAGAAGTGATTTGGAAGGGTTGCAAGGCCTACACTCTGCTACCCAATTGACATGCTTACAGACAATGAATTCATCTCACAGACAACCTTCATTATCTCTTTTGCTAATAACTACCCGCTAGAACTCCATCAATCTCTAACAAACCTGGCTTTCTTGAACATGAATCATCGTGTTCCATTTTAAAGCTGTCAATCCCATGTTACTCGACACCTCTCAACTCAAAGTGACATCGTCATTGATGATCTAACACTTATATTTTTTTTTAAAAAAAGGGGCTAAAAATTGGATTCGTGATTAATCAGACTGGCATTCAAAGAACTTGACAGGCCATATAAGATTGAAGGGAAAACATGAAATTAAACGCAAACACAAATTAGTTCTGTATTTACCAATATGGCATCTCTGAAGCTAAATAGATGTGTTCCCTTGAGTGTGGCATAGGTTTTCGGTCTCTTCTTATACTAGAATTTATTCCGTAAGAGACACAAAACAGCACCACATGAACACACTTCATCTATACAGACATCCTCTATAAGCTGGAGTCCAGTAATCTGATCCTGTGTTGTCGTGATAAATTTGAGGGGTGCAAGAAATAGGAACTAGACAAAGACCTCTGCTTTTGAGATCAAGTTCAGCATCCCCCTTGTCTTTTCTATCCAAGCCTACCAAAGGATCCTGAAATAAAAGTTGAGCGCGTGCTGATTATAGCTAGAAAATGCTACTTGACCCCAGGAAAACACACTGTAATATTATATCGCGCACGGCCTTGATTAATTGCTTACCTTTTGTGAATTCGTAGTCTTCATGTAGGGATTGCTCAATAGCTGCAACCATAAGGCAAAGTGCTAGCTATCAACAAATGATGTTTTTTTTTACTTGATCAGGTAATTAAATTAGACGTGTGGATTATTAAGCTAGCATGACCGACAATATATCCTTATCTTTTTACTACTACCATTCACACCACCTTTTCTTCCGTAATTTCTCATTAAAAAAAATGATGGGATTCGCAATTCTCACAGTAAAAGGTATAGACACACACACACACATTCTAGTGATTAGACAAAGGATATGTCAAGATAAGATCATCACCTGCACTTGCCCTTGCAAGAATTTAATGTACTGAATTGCTTCGTATAGCACCGAGGCTGTATCAGTCTGAAATTTAAACGAAAAGGAAAAAATATTGATTACAAAGAGAAAAGAGGGTAGCATGGTTAAAGTGATTAGAGATAAAGAAGAATAGAAGTGTGTGTGTGTGTGTGTGTGTATTTTGCTGAAAATTAGTTATTCATAATGCTCATCGTGCTTAATTACCCTCCCAAATGGCGAGACAATTTGTTGAAGGGCTGTGACTCTTTCCGAAAGCTTGACTTTTGGTGCTTGCATCTATTAAAACAAAGAAAAGAAGGAGTTTCTCACCAGCCATTATCATCATTAGCTTTAATCAGTGCGTGTATACTCTTCTAATTGGGCAGTCCTAAGTAATTAAGGGATGATATATATTAGCGCTCCATCTCTTTATATAATATCACTCGATCTTTTAAAAAGAGAGGGATAAAATTGAAGAAATGAAGGGGGGGGGGGGGGGGGGGGGGGGGGGGGAAGAGTGCTATATATTATATATGATCGTCCGTCCTATATATATATATGTACCTTTACGGATGAAACTGAAGAGCTCTCATGCTTCGCTTTCTTTACGGCCGTCTCTGAAGTTTCTTCAAATCTTTTCTTCTTTTCTTCATTTGTTGTTCCATGCCCTTTTCCATTCTGCATGCAATACTATATATACATACTCAGATACTTTTCTGAGTATTAATTTTCCGCAAATAAAAACTTACCACGATTAATTCTGCTCTCAACAGATTATTGATCATGAGGATTAATATTAGAAGCAGCAGTTGCACGGAGAAAGGTAAGCAAATCTATAAATATGTCAATAGCTGGCTAATAAGAAATTCTTACCGGAGAAGAAGTTTGGATTCCTTGCTTTCTACTATCAGATAAATTGATCGGCTTAAAGCGAGGCTTAGGGACTTGAATATCAACCAGTGGCTTGCTTAATCGATTGGGAAACGTTAAAACATCTGAGAAGTTTCTCGCACTAATTCTGCTTGTAGCATCATGCATGCCATAGTAGTATTTGCTGCTGTTATCTCCTACCACGGAGCTGTTAAGGCCAATATGGTATCCAGCACCATTGCTATTAAATGATCGTCTAAAAGGGGCCGTTGATCTTTCACGGTGTTCGTTTTCTACTTTAGGATCACGGCTATAACATGATTGAAAACCTGAATCTCTGCTTTCTCCCACTAAACATGGTGTGGAATTGCTGTAAGTCTGATGCTGGAAGGAGTATGTGTTGCATGGCAGTGGGTCGAATAATTGGCGTTGTGCTTCTGCGTTTGGCGGCGCAATAGACAAGTGGCTGACCAACTTGTTCAGCCTTCCACTTCCAATCGAGCTCTCACTGCAACCGTTCAATTGCTTTTCAAAGCTGTTAAAGGGTTTAGGGTTCGTTAATTCCCAATTGATGTCCATTAATTTCTTGGAGTAGTCACAAGCTGGTCCAAATATTCCAGATGACATGGTGCTAGTAGTCTTGGATGACAAAGCGTCAAGTAAGTTCTCTCCAACGTCTTGACTGTTTTCCATCTCATCATTGCTTCCAACTCCTCTGGTAGGGTTTAAAAAAGATTAAATTAATTAATAGAGGTATTCCACACGGAGAGCAGATAAACTTTACTTTTCTTTCTGATAAAAAAGAAGAAGATGAAAGATGTCGAATGCAAATTCTTTCAATATGAAGTTTAATTTTTATTTCAAGTACTAGATCATCAAATGATCAAAAACAAACAAACAAAAAATGAAAAAATATATAAAACTATAAGAATAATTACTGATCCATGAACCTCTCTAAGTGCCTCTACCCGTATATCCATTAATATAGCACTAGTTTCTCCCTTTTCTTGTGCTGACAGATTCTTCTCTCCACTTACGCATCATCTTATTCAAATATATCTGAACACAAGTATAAATCAAGAAGACAAAATAACAGTACTATGATATTTTTATAGGTTTTCCTGTATGTCTGTCTGTCTAGTCATCGATCCAAGAAATTAAAACCTATGTAGCATTTTATTTACGGTGCTATATATGAAATTAACTTACAATAGAATATGGCTCCAAAGTTGGCTATCTGAAGCATGTTCTCCAATCAATTCGGTTGATGAAGAAGGCTCAACGAGTTGGCGAGCGGACTCAACGGTCAGTCCAGAGTGGTTGGAAGCGTTAGTAAAGGAAGTAGACATGGAAAGATCCTCTTCGCAAGAGGAGTTAGAACTAGGGTTTGACTGCTGCCATGGACTGGTATAATGAGTCCATGAAGAGAGTGATGTTGCATGGTGAAGATCCCACCAGTTCGGTGGAGTGGAGGAAGAGATTGCCACAGAGTTATCAGTGCATTCTTCGGCCATATTAATCTCGAAAGCTGCAAAAATGTTATATTGGAGTCCTCTTTCTGCTCTTTCTGCTGGTGGAGGCGTGAATTTAAGGGGGATAGATCACATCTCCATTGGTGGTGACGTACGTACGTACGTTTATAGGTTATATACATCAATTATAGAGGAGACAATAAAATATGCAACCTGAGTTTCTCCCACTAAGTTTGTGGGCAATTATTATATTGAGGGCTGTACCAGTAAGAGTTTTGCTCAGGGTTGCTACTTGCGAATGTAGGGTTGTTGGAAAAGTTTGGTTTAGTACTGTGTATTTGGAGCTGTAGAAGTTTGGTTTAGTACGTATTTTGCATTGTAGTCTTGTTAAAAAAATTGATTTTTTTAATATTTTTAAATTGTTTTGAAGTAATAATGTTATAAATAATTTTAAATATATATATTATTTTAATATATTTTCAAATAAAAAAAACATTATAAATGTCTATTTCAATCCAAAGCTGCACTAAGGCTTTATTTTCTTATTGGACAGCATGGAGATGCTCTTCTTTCAAATATTTGTAGAAGGGAATGCAGATTGATATTCATAATTAAACTTCCCCAACTTCAATGGCTCCATTTTGATCAGCTAGCTAGAGAGAAACTATGGCCAGATGAAAACTTGAGCCTGGATTTTGGAGTGATCAAAATAATATGCAAAGCCTAGAAAACGAGGAAACTGGTCTTCTCTTTTGATTTTCATTTGCTATCACATGAAATGAAATGTTATAGAATAATATAAATTATATATTTGGAATTCACCTAACAATTTGAACTCTTAGATGAAATGTTTCTCTAATATGGTATCAGAACTTTGTTGACCTAATGGTCACGAGTTCGAATCTCATCCTCCTCATTTTATTTGATAAAAATCAAACACAAAATAATATAGGTATATATGTAAGTTTCAAACTCAAAATACTTTCACTAGAGAGAAGATATTAAAGAATAATATAAACTATATCTTGGAGTCTCACCTTATAGAGTTTTTGATGCTAAGTAAAATGAATGTAATGACTTGTTTTTGTTTCATTAACATGTGCAGGTATAAATACAAGATGAAGAGCTTGAGTTAAGCCTTAGTTTTAGCTATTCTATAACTGTCTACAAGATTAGCTGTACATAATTCAAATATTCAAATTACATCAAGACTTGATCTGAATGAAGATTTTACGGAGAGGATGAAGCTAAGTGAGTGATCTGTGGAGATTTGATCTCTTTCCTTATATGCCCCCGCAAGATGGAGGTACCATCAGTAACACCAATCTTGGACCTTAACAGTTGAAAACGGTGGCGTGCTAGTGGCTTGGTGAGTAAGTCTGCCAGCTGGTCTAGAGTGTGTACATGGTGGACTGTAATGCGACCTTTTTGGACAAGATCACGAACGAAGAGCAGATCGATATCTATGTGTTTCATTCGAGTGTGCTGGACTGGATTTAGACTGAAATGTGTTGCACCAATGTTGTCGCAGAAGACTTGAGGAGAACTTTGAAGTGACAGACCAAGCTCTGTGAGTAGTGAGTGAAGCCACACGGTCTCAGAGGTGGCAGCTGCTAACGCCCGAAATTCAGCTTCAGTGGAAGAGCGGGAGACAGCTCTTTGCTTCCGTGCAGACCATGAGATAGGATTGGAATCGAGAAATGTAATGTAGGCAGTGGTGGAGATCCTTGTGTCAGTATTGGTGGCCCAGTCTGCATCAACAAATGTTCGAAGTAGGAATGGACTTTGCTTATTAATGAGTGTCCCATGGAACATTGTGTGCTTGAGATATCTGAGAATACGCTTTGCTGCAGTCCAATGACACACAGTGGGTTTGTGCATAAATTGGGATAGGCGATTTACAGCAAATGCAATGTCAGGTCTTGTTAGACCAAGATATTGCAGAGCCCCTATAACTCGTCTGTAGTCTGTGCTATTTGCAGGTGCTGAGCCATCAGTGAGAGTGAGGGGTGTGCTGGTAGACATTGGAGTGTGAATGTCTTTTGCCAAGTCCATGGAGTGTTTGGCAAGAAGATCTCTTATATATTTGTGTTGAGAAAGGAAGAGTCCTTTTGCCGTGGGAATGACTTCAATTCCAAGGAAGAAGTGAAGATTTCCCAAGTCCTTGACTGAGAAGGTATTGCTGAGCTTGTTGATGATGTCAGTGACAAAGCTGGATGTGTTGCCTGTTATAACAATGTCATCTACGTACACAAGACAATAGCATAAAACATTGTTAGAGGAGTATATAAATAAGGAGGTGTCCGTGGCTGATGAGACAAATCCAAATTGCAAGAGAGCATCCCGTAGGGCCTTATACCACTGGCGTGGTGCTTGTTTCAGACCGTAAATGCTCTTCTTGAGTTTACAGACATGATCAGGTTTGGATTTGTCAATGAAACCTGGAGGTTGATGCATGAACACAGTCTCTTCAAGGTTGCCGTGAAGGAATGCATTGTTTATGTCTAACTGCCGAAGGGTCCAGCCTTGCATGACAGCAATGGAGAGTATCAGCCGAATGGTGGCTGGCTTTACAACTGGGCTGAATGTTTGAGAGTAATCAAGGCCTGGTCTTTGATGGAAGCCCTTAGCCACAAGGCGGGCTTTGTATCTGCTGATAGTGCCATCTGGATTTCTTTTTGTCCGAAAGACAAACTTGCAACCTACAAGGTTTTGACAGTGTGTGGGTGGAACAAGTTCCCATGTGGCATGGTTAAGAAGTGCTGTGATCTCCTCTGCCATTGCATTTCGCCATACTGGCTGCTTAAGTGCTTCACTTACACAAGATGGTTCAATTGACTCAGGTAAAGGATGTGTGACAGTGGTGTGAAGTTGTTTAGGACAGAATATATTGTTCATAGATCTAGTTGTCATGTTATGATTTCTGTGAGAAACAACAGTAGGTGGAATTGTTACCTGAGCTGTGGAGATGGATGTGGATGTGTCGGGATCAGAGGCAGGGAGAGAGAGTTCTTCTTGCGGGGCTGTGGAATTTGGTGCTGAGGCAGGATTTGCTGGAATGACAGCCAAGAGTGGTGCAGGAGCAGGTTGCACTGGTGGTGCAAGATGTAGTAGTGGAGCAGATGAAGTGGAAATAGCAGGCACGAGTGGGTCCAATGTGGGCTGACTGGGAACACTTTGTAGTGGATATGTATTTTCATCAAATGTAACGTGCCTTGAGACATAAAGACGCTGAGTTGGTATGTGAAAACACAGGTATGCATTTTGTGTAGTGGAGTAGCCAAGGAAGACACACGGAACTGATTTGGGCTGGAGTTTATTGGTGGTATAAGGTTTAAGCCATGGAAAACATAAACACCCAAATGATCTTAGTTTGAGATAATTGGGTTGTTCTTTGAACAGGGTTTGAAAGGGAGAATTGTGATGAAGGATGGGTGAAGGCAGCCGATTTATTAGATAAGTGGCAGCAGCAAAGGCATACGACCAGTATTGAAGGGGAAGATGAGCATGGCTAAGAAGTGTTTGGCCTGTTTCCACTATGTGTCTATGGCGACGCTCTGAAACTCCATTTTGTTCGGGAGTGTGTGGGGCTGTGGTGAAATGGCTGATTCCATGAAGGGTGAGGAATGGTTGAAGGGCAACAAATTCGCCTCCATTGTCTGAATAGAGTCCTTTGATGTTGGTGTTAAATCGAGTGGTGATCATTTTATGAAATTGAGGGAAAATGATCTTGACTTCTGATTTGGTACGAAGTGGGAAGAACCATACATATTTGGTGAAGTGATCAATGAAGATCACATAGTATTTGTGCCCTTGAATACTGGTTTGTGGTGATGGACCCCAAACATCGGTGTATATTAGATCAAATGGAGCAGAACTATTTAAGCCATGTTTGTGGAAAGGTAACCGATGAGATTTATTGATTGAGCATGAATCACAATTATGAGATATTGAAGAATTGCTGGTAATTGGCAGGGAAAAGGAAGTGATCATCCTGGCAACGACTTTGGAAGATGGATGGCCTAGGCGTTGATGCCAGCCATTGATTGAAGTTCGTTCATGAACCATGGCAATGGGATGGGAGGAACTGATTTTGGGCAGGGGGTAAACACCATCTTCACATGGCCCTTGAAGAAGAGTCTCTCTCGTCCTCTGATCCTTGACAAAAAAACAAGAAGGGTGAAGTTCAAGGAACACGTTATTGTGCTTGGTGAAGTGATGAACTGAAATCAAATTCTGATTAATGGATGAAACACAAAGGGTGTCTTGAAGTTTGAATGAACGTTTAGGAAAAGGGAGAGTGAGAGAACCTGAGTGAGTTATTGTCAAACCTGTACCATCTCCAATGAGCACCTCATCGGTGCCATCATATTCAGAGTGTAGTTGCAGATTTGAGACTTTGGAGGTGATGTTGTGAGAAGCTGCTGAGTCAATGAGCCAGCGCTTGTCTGGACTGGGAGCAGCTGTAGTGCAATTTGCGGTGGCCTTTCTTGTGTGTAGCTGAGGGCAGTATTTTGCCACATGGCCAAGTTGATCACAGTATTGACATTTTGGATTGTATTTTGGTTGCCTGACATAGCGTGGCTGATATTTGTTGTCATATCGTGGAGAGGCTGCATGTTGAGAGGACCATGGTTTCTTTGAAAAACGTGGATCCTTCCGTTGGGTGTTATGAGCCGTGACAACCAGTGAAGGAGAATGGGTGTCCATTCTTTTGAGGTAAGCTTCATGACCAACCAGAAGGTCATGAAGTTCTTCAAATGACAGGGAGGATTCACGTGTGCGAATAGGAGCCATCATCTCTCTGTATTCAGGGCCTAAGCCATTGAGGACATATAGAGTAATGTCATCTGCAGAGAGTGGGTTATCAATGAGTGCTAGCTCATCAGCAATTGATTTCACAGAGTAGAGAAAATCAGTGACAGTCCGTGTGCCACGTTGAATAAGAGTGAGATCCTCTTTGAGTTGCATAACTCGAGTTCTAGAACGACTGGCATAAAGCTTGGTCAGTTTGTTCCAGGCTTGAGAGGAAGTTTTAGATGCTGCTATGAATGGTATGACAGCATCAGACACTGAGGTAAGAATTGCATTCAAGATTAATTTATCTTGTCGAAACCAATGAATATAGGCAGCAGTAGGTGCTGCATCAGGGCTGTCAATTGATGGACATGGTAGTGTACCATCTACATAACCATAGAGGTTATAGCCGAGAAGAAGGGATTCGAACTGGGCATGCCAGGAAGGGAAGTTGGTTGGTGTGAGACGGGTGGTAATTTGCTGAGTGGCATTAATGGAAACAGGTGGTGGGTTAGCAATTGGTGTTGTAGTTGCAGCGGAAGAGGTGTTTGAGGAGGCCATCACAAAAGCAAGAGGAAAAAAAAAAATAAGGATAAAGAAACTCGTTAGAGCAGGGGAGGCTCTGATACCATATAGAGTTTTTGATGCTAAGTAAAATGAATGTAATGACTTGTTTTTGTTTCATTAACATGTGCAGGTATAAATACAAGATGAAGAGCTTGAGTTAAGCCTTAGTTTTAGCTATTCTATAACTGTCTACAAGATTAGCTGTACATAATTCAAATATTCAAATTACATCAAGACTTGATCTGAATGAAGATTTTACGGAGAGGATGAAGCTAAGTGAGTGATCTGTGGAGATTTGATCTCTTTCCTTATACACCTAACAACTTAAAATTTTAAATAATATGGTAGCTTTTTATGACATATATAATTGAAGTCCCTTATTACCTGCGTACTGCTGGTTAGTTTCTGTCAACTACTTTTCTTCTTGATATATCTCTTTTAATTAATTCCTTTTTCTGTGTTCTTCGCCTCAAGACGCCATGTGGACTACATGAATTACATTAATTGGTAGATTTTTTCTCGATCACCAGGCAGGCTTTAAGGCCTTAAGCATTTCAAGTTCCGTTCATATAATATCAAGAGTGCCATCGACGTTGCTTGACTGGCCATAATTAATTAGCGCGCACACACATGGAGAAGATAAAATTAAATGAAATACCCGGCTGTAATTTGTCGAGCTAGGGATTTATCACCACCATGGACTAGCTATAGCTTTTCGGCGCCGTTTCAAATCACAAACCCTCTCCCCTAATAAACATGACTAGACGACGACGTACGCACCATTTTGTTGCTGCAGCCAGGGGAATATATATGCGCAGAGCACTGACCAGAAAGGATTTTCACTTGAATTTTTTCTTCTTTCTCCATCATGCAAACCCATGTGCATTTGTTTGCCTTCCACATTAGACTCCAGATACAGGAATGCAGGTGTTCTTCGGGACAGATTTTGCTTTCTGCTTGGACGTGCATGCGCGTGGTCTCTGCTTAATTATTTGCCCACTTTTGTTACTTCAATCATCTTTTCACTGAAATAAAGCAAGCTCGCCATATAGAAATCCATGAGAAAATATGAGAGGTCAATCCCATTAATCTATATTATGCCTGATACAAATTAATGACAGAGAAAAAAGCCTGACCATTTCGAGATCAATTCTGAGACAACGACGATACTATTTAATGGATAAGAGCATAATAATAATAACAACAACAACATAAATCGTGCATCTTTTCTTAGAGTTTGCTTTAAATATATATAAATAAAAACATGTGTTGTTTCTACAAAAAAAATTATTTATTTATACAGCGAGTAGTAGACCATTTAATTAAAGTTTTAGTGGTTTTTGAAGTTTTATAATTTGCTCTTAAATCAAAGTAGGGCTCCTTTTTCATATTTCGTATTGCCATTCAAAAGTTGACAAGCGAGTTTTTTTATTTTATTTTTAGGGTTTTGATTCGGACACACCCTGCAAATCATTGCTTCACACCCTCTGTCCCGGTGGCTTTATTTGCTTATTTATTTATTTATTTATTTACGGTAAGTAGGCATTAGTTGCCATCGTGCAAGTGCAAAGTGGTCGCAGCAAGTCATTATTTATATTTCTTTTAATGACAAGACTGGTAAACGTGGCCTGGCCACAGACTGAATATGGTCGCTAAATTGCCACCTGCACGTCCACAGCCTCTTATTAATTAAATACAATCACTTTCACCGAAAACAATTCTTTTTGCTTGGCGTATGCACATAACCTGGTGAGCCATGGTCTGGCTGGTGGGTGTTGTTAGATTGTGGGACTCTCTACCACTCTGCATCAAGCTCCACTTAATATTTTTATACCGGAATTTATTTTTCCACCCTCGTCGCCATTAATTGGCTACATGATTAAAGAAGCATTTCCTCTTCAAACACCATCACATGCGGGTTTTCTAACAATATAAATTATTTGTTGATGCTAGGTTTGAATTGGTTCAGTTAAATTAAATCCCATTCAATTTTAAAGGGATGCTCTTGATAATTAAAGAGGTTTATCGATTTTTTAATAGAAAAAAATTGTTAATTACTCCGAATATGCCATGTCGAGATAAATAATATAAATTATTTATTGATGCACGGCATGGAATAGTGAATTGAGGACCATATGGCAGGCTAGGCGGCGCAATCGATTTCCTTTTTTTATTAGTTTTTACTTCAAAAAAAATCGTGCCATTAATTAGATAATCTTGTTATTTATAAGGTTTTTTTAAAAAAAGAGAGTGAACACTCTAAAAAGAAAATTATTAGAATGATCGGTTTGTTAGGTTTAGTGGTAGGATATGCTGATCTTGTGGGCACAGGGCCATCCAGCTAAATGAATTAAATCCTTAAAGTGCTATTGCTTGAGTTGATTGGCAGCTTAAATCCATAAAGGAACACGAAGTTTTTTTGCACTTCTGTTCTGTGAGTGGAAGAAAAAAACAAAATTAATAAGATTGTGCATGCCAATTCCTTTTCCAGAGCCGATTTTGATTGAAGCTGAAGTCACTCCTGTTTTCCAATTCTTTTAGTTACTGCTTGACACTGTTTTTATTTTTAAATATTTTAAATTATTTTTTTTATATTTGTATATTATTTTAATGTACTAATATCAAAAATAATTTTTAAAAAATAAATATATATTTTAAAAATAAACAGTTAAAAAAACATATGCGTATCACTTGATTTTAAGTGATGTCTTCGATATGGTTTCTGTATTAAAAGGCGCTGAGCAATTCCTTTGATTATCTTCTTGCATGTACAGTTACAATCGAATAGAAATTATATAGCCTATAATATATACAGATACAGGTACTAGAATCAAACTTTAATTCTAATCCTATAAATCTCTATTGTTTAGTATAATGAATTAATATAAGGCTTAGACACTACTTGAAAGTGCAGTTGGACCTTATTTAAATGAAAAACATTTTTCTGGTATTTTTTATTTTTTATATATTAATATAAAAAAATTAAAAAATATATAAGAACATTATTTTTTTAATATATTTTTAAATAAAAACATTTAAAAAAAATACTATACATCACAATCATAGCCTTGACCTTGAAGACTGGACTTTGGCCGACAACACCCCGTCCAGCGAGGTGAACGAAGTGCACGTTTCTCATATATTTCCAGCAAGATGGGCAGAACCCGGTTCGGAGCTATGCTACCTGAGGATGATTGTTAATTATGTACTTGGAGTCTGGTTGATTTTTTTTTTTTAAATGTTTTTTTATTTAAAATTATATTAAAATAATATTTTTTAAAAAAATATTTTTGTGTCAACAAAAATTGTGTTGGTTGATTTATTTAAAAAATTATTTATTATATTTTATAGATTTATCATTGTGTCAAAAAAAGATTTTATTTTTAAATTGATGCTCAATTATTTTAACATGTGAATAAAAAAATATTTTATAAAAAACAAATTACTAAACTCAATGAAGTGCATAAGACAATTCATTGAAGGACTGAAATCAATCAAATATGTTATTGTTTCAATATTTTTTATTAAAATTATTATCATATTAAAAATTTGTTAAAAGTTAAGCCATATTTTTTACCAACCATCAATATCTCAATTCAATTCTAGCTAATTCCTGTGCGACTTAGTTTGAAACTCTAGTCAGAAAAGTATATAAGCTGTGAGATTTTAAAATTGATTTATCAAGCTAGATTGAATAAAATAATTAAAAAATTCTTATAGGCTTGACTTTTTTATATATATTTAAAATATTTACCCAGCTCGAGACGGGGCAAGGAAAACAATGCACTAGCGCATATACAATGCTTGCTGTTCTTGTCCCTTCTTCGACATTGCTTTCACTTCCAAAGAGAAAATCACATACAGCAAGAAATTCTTGACACGTCCTCCAAGTTTGCATAATGCACCTGTTAAGAAACTATTTCACTTAAAAGTTTAAGCTTGTAAGTGAGATCCTATAATATGATTTATATTATTCTCTAACACCCCCCTCAAGTAAAAGCCCTTTGAGCTTGAAACTTGTACAGGTCTATATCATCTTGTGTTTGGTTTTTATCAAATGAAATGAGGGTGGTGAGATTTGAACTTATGACCGTTGGGTCAACAAGGTTCTGATACCATGTTAAGGAACCATCTCACCTAAAACCTTAAACTTATAAGTAAGGCCTTATAATATAATTTATATTATTCTCTAACAGCACCAACTTGTTGTGAAAATTGAATCGGAAGAGACAGCCTCGGCTAGTGCAATGGCAAGCTATACTTTTATGAAAATTAAAATATATTTATTTATTTTTCTACAAGCACCAAAGCTTCACGTGCAGCATAAAGAACGCAGATAAAGGAACGAGATAATAAATTCTAGCGTGTTCCATCGATGGCAGTCGTGAGGTTACAGTATTCTTTCTGCGAGTCCTATACAAAAGCAGCAATATCGTAAGCATCAAATAATAATTGCTGACGTGTTTTGTATTGTGTTTAAAAAATATTTTTTAAAAAATTAATTTTTTGTTTTGTATTTTTGTTTTAAATTATTTTTTTATAATATTTTTAAATCATTATATTAATGTAAATAATAATTCTTAAAAATTATTTCAGAAAACAACACTAACCACACCTATAACCATCGATTTTTTTTCCAAGTCCTGGTGGAATTCTGGAGTCCTCTCGTGCTGGTCCAACTCCGTTGCTACTTGCGGTTCCTTTGATGGTGACTTCTCCAAATGTCAACTCTTTACTTTCCTAATCCTGATAGCGTTGAGTCAAATAATATAGTAAAATAGAAAGCTCAGGCGATAACGTTCTGTTCGTGGTGCCGATGTAAGAGATTAAATGTCAATGGTTGATGATGTGGTCAAGGCACTAAAAGTGTAGATTGAATTGTTCAAGTGTGCGAAAATTATATGTATATATAATAACGTATTTAAAGTTTAAATTAAATATAATTAAAAAAATTATATATATATTAGGGGCACGATGTTTAGGTGTGAGGGGAAAAAAAAGATGACGATGAATGGTGAGTATCCCAAAGTTTTTCCAGTATCAGAATATAAAATCTATTATTTAATTATATTAATGATAACAATTAAAGAAAAGATATATTAATGATAATAAAATATTAAAAAAATAACAGGCGATATTCTATATACTAGCTAAATGCCCCCGCGCGTTGCCGCTGGCATTCTTGTGTATATAATTTAACATAATTAAATCAACAACGATAAATTTATATGATATAAGTAAATAAAAGTTATAGATTAGAAGATAAAATGTATAAAATTTTAAGTAGAGTTTGTTACGCAAGTATAGATTATATATTTTAGAATGTAGGTATTGCGTCATAAAAGATCACAAAAGAGCGCGAACTAACATTAAAAAAAAGAGCAAAATATTTTTATAAGAAAAAAAATTAATTACTAAAATCATTATTGTACAGATAGTAAAATTATAAAAATCATTTAATACAAATAGCAAATAAAAATAAAAAAAATAAAGGGGAAAAGGAAGCAATATTAATTTAAAATATTATAACAATAGTAACATCGGAGTCTTAACATCTAAAATTATTATTTCCATTACTATCAAAACAATAAAAATTATCAAATTATACCGAGGGAAAAAATAAAAAGCATGAACAAAATAGCAAGCAAGAAAAATAATTAAAATATTATTATTATTATTATTATGAAAGAATAAATAAATGAATGAAAGATTAAAAAAAATTGTAAAAACTATAAAAAAAGATCAAATAAAAAATACAATAAGAACTAATAATTATCATTGTTATCACTGTCAACACAATAAAAACTATCAAATTGTTATGAGGGAAAAACCCTCAAAAACATTAACAAAAGAGTAAGCAAGAAAAATAATTAAATTATTATTATTATTATTATTATTATTATTATCATCATCATCATCATTATTATTATTATCATTTATTTATTTTATTTTTGTGTTAATAATGAAAGGGAAAAAATGGAAGAAAAAAAAATCTTCAAAACTTAAACAAAAGATCAAACAAAAGAATAAAACAAAAACAAAAATTATCGTTGCTATCACTGCCAAAACAATAAAAATTATCAAATTATCCCGAGGAAAAAAACCCTCAAAAACATTAACAAAAGAGTAAGTAAGAAAAACAATTAAATTATTATTATTATTATTATTATTATTGTGTTAATAATGAAAAAAATAAAATAAATGAAAGGCAAAAAAAACCATAAAAACTTTAAGAAAATTTAAAACATAAAAAGAAATCAAGGGATTAAAAAAAAAATTAAAAGTATAAGGCCCGAAAGGAAAATCAAATATTAAGGGATTAAAATCCAAAATTAAATGTATAAGGACCGAAATGAAAATCAAATTTATTATCAATTTCAATCAAAGGATAAAATTACAAAAATTAAAACTACTGTACCGAATTGATTGAGTTATTTAAACCCAATCCAGAAATTAAAAGAAAGAGGATCGAAGTGAAATTTAAACATTCAATTAATTTCAATCGAAGGATCCAATCGAACTAAATCAAAACTTATATAACAAAAATCAGGACCATAAACAAAATTAAAAATAAAGGGACTGAAGTGAAAAGGCATGCAAAATGGGGGACTCCCCTGCACTTTGACGTGCAGGAGAGAGAGAAAGGGTTGCTGCGGCTTTAACCGGCCACCGCCGCGTCCACGGACGTCGGAGGACAAAACGCGCCGTACCGGGAGGAAGACCAGGCGGAGGCGCATCGAGAGAGACGCCGGTAGCTCATCTCCGGCGACTCCATCACCACGCACGCGCCACTCAAAGAGGGCGTGAAGCGGAATACTGTCGGGCGCGTGTGACAGTAAAAATAAAAAAAATAAAAATGCATGGCCAATTACCGGTGCGCCCCTGTGCATAAGTCAACTATTTTGTCTTATTAGGGGCTATACCGGTAATTAGCCATTTCCGGTTTAATATTAAAAAATGAAAAGGTAGGCGGACCGGACCGGTCCGAATTTGTGCAATTACCGCGGAGTCCCTCCACCCATAACCGGTTTTTTGTCTTTTTTGAGGGCTAAAATCGCTATTTCACTGTGCAAAAAACAATAAAAAATAGGAAAATCGGGAATCCAACCGAACCGAGAACCGAACCGATCCAAAAATATACTATTACAATCCACAGTATTTACACTCATAATCTACAGTGCAACACAGTGAAATGCCCACGACTATTATATATTAGGTAATATATATTTTAAAAAAATAAGAGGGACGTGGGACAACAGTAACCCATTTAGAGGATATATAGAGGCTGTTTGGCACGGCTTTTTTCAAGCCGTGCCGCAACTTTTGCTTTTTTTATTTTTTTTATTATTTATTTTAAATGAATATGTTTTGTTGTTTTTAGATCATTTTAATGTATTGATATCAAAAATAATTTTTAAAAAATAAAAAAAATATCATTTAAATGTATTTCGGCATAAAAAACACTTTAAAAAACTACTACAACAACTCTCCCAAACATTCCTGGCTAGAGCTTGTCATGGATTGATGATAGAGCTCAGACCAGACAGTTGCTTTCCGAGAAGGCATGATAATGGGCCTACATCTTTTGGACCTTGTTCAATCCAGATGGTGCTCTCTTCTTGGACGGTATAAACTCCTCTTCTTCAAGAGATCGATTCCTTTTCAACTACCACTACCTCCCCCCCAAAAAATCCTTTTCCTTTAAAGGAAAAACAAATCACTCTGTTTCCACATCATTACATAAATACCCCCAAATTTACAGGGAGTCGGATGGATAAATAAGGATAAAAGGGTATTTTACTAAATTATTTCATAAAATATCCTCGGATTGGATATTATATAAATAAGAAGGAAACTCTGAAAGGTTGCATTCTCCATCAACCTCCTCCTGATTCTCCTCCCCTCTCTCTAAAATAGAGTGGAAGAGAGAAGATTGCTGGAGTGTAATATATCCGCTGTGCATGATTGAATGATCAAATTAGAAGTCAAATTAATTAAAATTAGGGTTTTGGATTTGTTATGTCAATGGAGGGAATGTTATCTGCGAATGATGAGCAGAGTATGGTGTCTTCCTTCCTCGAGATCGCTGTTGGCCAAACTGCCGAGACTGCCCGTCAGTTCTTGCAGGTTTTCCATCAACCCCCCCCCCCCCCCCCCCTCCCCGTCCCCCCCGCATTCCCTCCCTCCCTCCCTCCCTCTCTCTCTTCCAGTTATGAATCGAATCTGTGATTTTTTTATGTAGTTTAGCAAGCATAGGGTTCTGGTTGAAGTTAAAAACATAATTTTGTTTTTGCTATATAATTTTGGAATCGTAAAAGCATATTTCGTTGCTCAAAGTTTGTTACTTTTATGATTTTGAGCTTGCGCTGTCATACATGAACAAGTTCTTCGACTGGTTCTAGCTGTCAAGCTGTCTGCATTGAGGAATTTTATAACTAAGTCATTTCGAATCTCGCCTTGTTCTGAATATTAGTGCTGTTGTGGTATGTGTCTGTATAGATTTTTGGCTGTAAAGTGTTGTTCTTATATTAAAAATCGATTGATTGTGGAATGTTGGGGTGGACAGGCCACAAGCTGGAAGCTTGAAGATGCTATCCAGTTATTCTATATAGGGAATGAAGGTGGGCTGGTTGCATCTGCGTCACACCCTCCTCCAACTGAAACCTGGACAGATGTACATGAAAGGTATTTCAGGGGTGTGCTTTATTTTATGATTGTCCAGAGATCAATTAGTTTGATATTTAATTTGTTGGTTTGAGTTGGTTTAGTTTCATTTTTCCTTAATATCGGTTTGGTGGTGACAAATTAATTCAGTGGATTGAAGGACTTCCAAAATGAAAACGTTAAACCTAGTGGTGGAGAGGAAGTACGTGCTCCTTTACCTGTTGTGCGGGATACCCTTTATGATGATGCCATGTTATATGGGTATGTTATCTATGTATGTTCACATTTTTTGTTTCTGTAAAGCTTGTTTTATGTACTTCCTTAAAAATTTGAGAACGGGTTGTTCAAATGATACTAAACATGCTCCCTGCCCCCAGCTCTCTGGTTTGTCATTGTTTATTTCATCCCTCATTCGTTATTTTGCCCACTAATGGTTACTTCCTTTTTGTTCACCTAATCTAGAGCATCAAGGATGGGACACCCACCACATGAAGCCAGTTCATTGATTGCGTTTCGCAACTTTGATGAGGAAATGAAACATTCTGGGGTCTGGGAGTCAGACCAAGGTTCTACATCCACAATAGATAACCCTCGAGATAACCTTGCTTCTTTATATCGACCTCCTTTTCATTTGATGTTCCATGGATCATTTGAAAAGGTAAAGGGATTTTCTTTGAGTCTGTTACTTCATGATGTAACTGAAATATTTATTATCCACTAATGGCTCTAGTTAGTTGCACTGGTTGCTTGTTGCTGTTTGTGTTGAAGTATTGGGTTATGTACAATTACGGCAACAAATGATGCAGTTTAAATCTTTTAGAACTCTGAAAAATGGCTTGAAGGCATGATTTTCGAGTACAATTGGGAACTTGGTGTTGGCTATACCCGTCATTTGAATTGTCCTTTCATTAATTACACTCACACACACCCCATTTTTTTTCCAAGTGCATTCCTTATTTAGTGTGCAATTAAGGGACTACAAAATAATATTGCAATTCAATTTTTTTTTTTTTTAAAATTTGGACTTAGAGTTTCTTTTATTTTCCTTAGGATTTGAATTTTCGTTTCTAAGATCAGAATTTCTCTGAGTTTAAATCGACTCATGTAATAGTTAGATAGTTATCTGAATCCCTACCGCCCAATATCTTTTTAAGTCTTATTGTATCTCTTTAGTTTGGAATTAATTGAAAGAAGAATCACACCAGAAATTTGCTAAAAACTAATCCAAGGAAGAAAACTTCGAATTTATAAAGAAACATGTTTGATACAGAGGAACACTTCACTCCCCTGTGATTTGAACAACTCCATTAAAATAAATACACCGTTGCTGTAGTTGGAGAATGGCTAAGTATCAAGCACTAATGGGTTGTGCCTGTATTATTTTAATGGAATTTATTTCATGTGATTATCATTGGTGGCATTAATTTGGCCTTGGCTTCTTGTCTTTCTGGTTTCATGTCAACTTGATGTGCAACCTTAATAAATGTAAATGCTTTATCTGGTATCATATGGTATTTTTCTATTTGACTTATTTGATTGAATGATTTGATCATTTTGGAATCCAGGCAAAGGGTGCTGCTTCTGTTCAGGACAAATGGCTTCTAGTGAACTTGCAATCTACAAAGGAGTTCAGCTCTCACATGGTAGCTTTCTAGTGATTCTGCAACCTAGAAATGTTCTATTATGTTTTATGTTGAATCTTGCTTTTGATGCTGTAAATATTCTCTTCTGAAGTTAAATCGGGATACATGGGCAAATGAAGCTGTTGCTCAAACAATAAATACCAATTTTATCTTTTGGCAGGTGAGTATCATGATTTCGCTCGAGTACCTAATTTTTCTTTTCAACTCAGTGCTATAAAATGCTATCGATGTGTATAGCTTCCATGACACACACTAAAATTCATAAGAATGTGACAGAAATTGATTTAAAAAGTTGACCGTGTCTTTATCATGCCATACGAGTAAGAAATGACTTGTTTTCCAACTTCTCAAATTCCAACGTAGGCCTTACATGGCCTTATTGATTCTGTTTGTGTCTGTGTTCGTTTTGAGTTTTGAGGTATTAGATTGTTAGGATTTAGGGTAGGGCAATCTATTCCCTGAGGACCCTGATCAGAAGGGAAACACTATTTGATTAAATTGATTCAAGGAATGGATGCAAGAACTATTTCCCATGGAGATGCTAAAGGTAACAAGAAAGGGAAAAGAAGCATGCTCTCATTGTTATTAATGTGATTTTATATGTTTTCTGGAATCATTAAAAGGTTAAGTCGATGGCTAAATAAACCAACCCTGTATCTGTTCTGGCAATCTTGAGACTACGTGAAGGTTTAAGTGCACCACTCTGATTATTATGGCTGGTTAATGTAGGATTGTTAACTATTGATAATCCTCATATCCCCTGTCCCAAAATGATCTTTGATTAACAAAAGGATTCAAAAAAGGAAATATATCTAGTGATGAACATATAAATAGAACCATGGAGTATTTTGCATGAAGTGTTTGCTGAAATTCCACTAATGTCTCATGTATGCAATGTTGCAATAGGTACCAATATGCTGTTTTCATTAGTTGCGATCTATGGTGATGTCATGGAGTCACAGTATTTGGAAATATGAATCATTTTCTTTGTTCTATTAATGTCTAGATTCATAGTTAGCACCCATCTTTCTTATTATGGTTCATGGATGTAGGTATATGATGATACAAGTGAGGGAAGGAAAGTTTGTACATATTACAAATTGGATTCCATACCAGTAGTCCTAGTAATTGACCCAGTCACTGGACAAAAAATGCACTCATGGGTTGGAATGGTACAGCCTGAGAGTTTGCTAGAGGTGCGCTTTTTGTGTGTATTTTAATACTTTCTCTGATATATCATGTAGAAAAATTGTTGACTGAAGAGGGGAACTTCCTATGTTAAAATTTAATCCAACTTTCAATTAGTTGCTCTGCTGATATAAGGAACACTTGCTCAACCTTATAGGATCTGGTACCATTCATGGATGGTGGCCCAAGGGATCATCACAAAACTCTTTCTCATAAACGTCTAAGGGGCAGTTCTCGGAATCCGCAAAAAAGCAAAGGTCAGTTATGCATGCCATGTTCTTGAATTTGTGATGATGGATTAGTTAATTGGAGAATTGTAGACGAGTTATCTTATACTTGAAAACTGATTCTTGTAACTTCCATAGTGTTACCCTACTAGATTTTGATAAATTTCAGTATTTAACCACGATGTCATCCTGGGTGCTTTTATCTATTGTGATACTTGTTGAATGACCAACGGCGGTATTATTTAGTGATAATGACCATGGTGGAGGTGATAGGATGTGAGTTATAATCTAATTTCATGGCAACTGATATAAGAAACTAAGATGTTTGAAATAGAGTGTATAGCAAAGTTCAATGCTTTTTTAAAAAGGAATTTTCTCCCATAAAATGGTATGTGGGGCTCTTAAAATCTGTTTTTGAGAGTTCAGTTCATGAGCGCCTTTTGGTCTCATTTCATTCTTTACATTTCGATTTTCATTGCCAATCACCCAAATGCAGTGGATACGTTTTCTTCCTTTCCACTCTGTTAAGAATTATATGTACATGTATGTAGTGTTCCACTGGATTTTCCTCAAATTGGTGCATTTTATGCTGTTCAACCATTTTCTCGAGGCTCAAGCTGCCTCATCAAATGTTTGTACTGTCATTTCTTGAATGTAACTGTACTTCATGTAAGCTTTCAGATTGGAAGTTATCAAACATATCTGGTCGAACAAAATGGACTTAATGCATGCAACAATATCTATTTGTGGAAATTGATGATACCCTAACATTTAGTTTAAATTAATTTAAAGCTCAACATGTCACTGCAATTTACCAAGCTCTCATCAAATAATTTGCTTGTACTAGAGCAATATATATATATATATATATATATATATATACACGCACACACACGCATACCAAAACACTCAAAAGATTCTAATAATTTTATGTGTGAGGAGAAAATTGTTTTTGTCTTTTATTTCTTTTATTTTTATTATAAGATCCCATTTTTTCCTCGTTTCTACAAATGTTATGGGGTGTGTGCATGTATTGTGTGGTTGTTTCTCATTGTGTGCATGTGCAGGAGTTGTGGTGTGCTACTATGGTTGTGGTGTGATCCTTCGTCCTCTTTATGAAGGTTGGTTCATTGTGTCTCTCTCTATATAACTATACATAATTTTCAGCTCTGGTGCCTGCTTATGAAACTAATGAAGAAGACAAGGAACTGCAAAGGGCATTAGCTGCTTCTATAGAGAGCATGAAACAGTCCAGTGCAGTTGCTTCTAGTGATAAAGATGAAGCCAGTACCACTCAGGAGGAAGAAAAATGTTCAAGTAGGACGCCAATGTATCCACCTCTGCCTGAAGAACCCAGTGCTGATAAGAGTCTCCTTTGTAGGGTTGGGATTCGTCTTCCTGATGGACGCAGGGTCCAGAGAAATTTCCTGAAAACTGATCCAATACAGGTGAGAACCCTGTTTTATTTGTACTTTGGCTATCCATGCTCATTTAATGCACAGTTGTAAAACATGACCCGGGGGTAGGCCTCTAATTTTTTTGAAGAAAAAAGATTGATCAAAACACTGTTTTGACCAAAATATTTTTTTTTTTGAAAAATAGACAACTGGTCGAATGCTAGTTTTTTACCAGGGCAGCAGGTCAACTCGGGTTTTTGACTAGGCTGGACAAGGTTTTTTCCTTCTATTTTTCCAGTCTAGGCCATGGGTCTCGAGTTGAAATGCGAAGCTGGTCTGGGTTTTACAACCATGTTTTAATGTTCTGACCTTTTCTCTTTGTACATTTTACCGATTCTTATTTGCGTACTTAGTTACTCAATCTCAGGTACATATCCTAGATGAATAGGTACTAAATCTAGCATGGAGATGAACCATTTTACCCTTTCTTATTTGCATCCTTAGCTACTCAATCTTGGGCACATAAACCAGGTGAACAGATACTAAACCTAGCAGCTGGTATTCTCACCAAAAGCTATGGCGTAGTGCAAAATTCTTGCAATTGACGTATTCTTTATTAGAGACTTGTTGAATACTTTCGATATGCCTTAATTGTTTTGAATCACAAGTACATGGAGATGAACTATTTTGGTGTTACTGGTCAGCTTATCTCAGTTAGTTAGACCATTGTACTGCATTGAACTAGCCAGGTCTTCAATTAAACTGTTTAAGAAAGCCAGATAATATGGTTGCTTCAAATGGTTTTATTTGACATATTCTTGATTAAAATGGTTGCCTTTTCTTTTCTTTTTCTTCTTTTTTGCTATTCAGTTGTTTTCTTGGTGAGTGACACTTGAAATAATTGCTTCTTGTTCCTTTTTTTTTGGAGGTTGTGAGATGGTTTTTGTTCAGTGGCATCCATTGCAGAAGGAAACCCTGTGTTAATTGGCTGTCCTCATTTTATCTGTGCCGATACGATTGAAGTGCCTTTTGTCAAAACATGCTTTCTCTTGGGTTTTTTTATTAATCTAATGCTTTCTTTGTGGTACCTAACTTTCAGTGACTATGTATGCTATATAAGTACGTGCTTTATCTTGAGTAGTAGATCCTATTCCATGCAAACTGTGACTCTTTCTTTGTATCATGTCATCTGGCTGCACTCCTTTCTCTACTGCCTGTTTATTTTGTTTTTCCTCTTTTTAGTTATAATCCATCCATCGGTTGAATCACCAGCCTGGTGATCCAGTTTGTTGACTGTTTTGGTTTTAGCTTCTGATAATCACGATCCTTTGCATTTGAGTTCAACTTATATCGGAGTGCTTCAGGATATGTTCACTTTTTCCCTTGCATTAGGTTTCACTCTTCTGCAGCTACAAATAAACACTGGAACCATACTATCTAATCTTTGTCAAAGTGTAGCTTGTAACTGGAGAATGATAAGGCGGGCCCCACTTAATCATTAAATTTTATCTGTGTGGGAGGGCGGGAAGATGGGTTGCTTGATTTATTTCATGTTGTTTTATTTTCACGGTGAGTGGCGTGCTTGAATAGTGATATTATACCCGTGCCATGCTTGAGATGGTCGCTCCTTGTTCAGCTTCACTGTAAGAAATTTGTTCTGTAGATTAATAGCAGGGATCTACTGATGTTTTATTCCAAATGAAATGCACTAGTTTCTGAGTTGGGATTTACTCTTTTTCAGCTGCTATGGTCGTTTTGCTATTCTCAACTAGAAGAAGCTGGGACAAAGCTGTTTCGCTTGAAGGAGGCAATTCCAGGAGCAAAGAGTCTGGATTACGATAGTAAAATGACCTTCGGGGAGTCGGGCTTGGCCAACTCTATGATCTCAGTTGCTTGGGATTGAAATCAAACTTCAAGACCTTACTCTTCTTCTCAAGATTTGTGGTTGGAAGTCTCGTACATGTTTGGTCCTATTTAAGATTATTTCTTTGTACATTCTCTTACGCATTGGACAAGAACTTACGATCAGCGGGTGGTGTTCGATGATGTGAATAACTTTGCTTTTATTTCAAATTAATTTTTATTCTGTTCCTGTGGCTTTCTATAATAAAGTTGAGGCAGAGAAAAAAACAACAGAAGAATTAGAAACATAAACCAAGCAGAGGACGAGCTTCTGAATCTTATTTTTATCGAGCGGAGATGGATCTACGAAACATTAACTGATTGAGAGACCAATCACTATCTTGTTCATGCTAGTAGCTCTGCCATACCTGGGAGAGCAACATGATTTGAGTTGCAAAAATCCCTACAGAGCCTTCTGCTCTTTTTCTTGGGGGTTTGCTTTTCAATACTTGTCGAAGTAATCATGCCTTGACAATTTTGGTTATTGAAATGTCCTTGTTTTTCAATTCAAAAGATGTTTTATTGAAATGCTCCACGACATATCTCCCCTATAGAATAACTATTTTAATATGAAACTATCATTTAAATTAAGTAAACTGTGTTTTTTAATCCAAATTTAATATGAATATTTAAATAGTAGAGAGATGCTATCTTGCTCCCCTTAACAACACACCTTTGCTTCACCCTTCATCAATGGAGGATGTTTCATTAGTCAGTGAAACTTGTTAGTGTTATCTTCTTGTTGATTTACAATAAATCAAACTAATATACGTAGAGTGTAACTAATATCTACATAGATAGCTTCAGTTTGAAAAGTGTTTTTTTAAGTCTTCCATATTATTACAAGCACTAGATGTTATTTGAAACTGATGTTATCAAGTATTTTTTCACATCGTATATTATAATTTTCACTCATATATCTGTTCTAGATACAAGAATAACAATTCTGTTTATAATTTATTTACTTCATGAAATTACTATATATATATATAAAGGAAAAAAATACAAGTGTAAACAATCTATGTTACTTTGCTTCTAAGCTCTTTTGCAACCATTGCATTCGTAGCAGATACATAAAGCCTCTCATCTATTGGTGATCCTTCAGATTTCATGTCCCTTAAAAGCTTCAGCAACTCATCAATCCGATTGATTTTAGAGAAAACTCCAACCATGATTCCTGCAATAGCCCCATCAATTACACCCCCATTAATTCTATACTCATGGTAAAATCTCACACACATCTCATACTCTTTGGACTTGTTATAAGCACTTATAACACTAGTGTAAGTCACTTTATCTGGAGCCACTTTTCTCCTCTCCATTTCCTTCCACAGCTTCTCCACCTGCCTTAAATTCTTGGCTCTTCCATGCATCTCCACCAGAGAATTGTATATCCATACATTAGGTTGACAACCTTTTAGTTTCATCTTTGCCACAAGCCTCATAGCATCTCTTGGCCTACCTGTTTTCCCATACATCGAGATTATGCTAGAGTATGCCACAACACATTTGTCAAATCCCTTTTTTTCCATCTCAAAAAACGCATTTTCAGCTTTAGAATAAAGCCCAACACGGCAATACGCATTTATCACAGAGGCGAATGTCACCTGACCTGGTTCACAACCATCAGATTTCAACTCCTCGTAAACCTTGATAGCTGCATCGAACCCTCTTCGTTTAGAAAATCCGTTGACAATGGCACAGAAAATGCAATCAGACACCTTCAGTTTAGCAGTGCCCTTCATTCCTTTGACAATTTCAATTGTCTTCTCCATCTGACCTTCTTCCATATACATCAATACAAGCTTCAAAAAAGTTTCTGGATCCTTTAACATTCTCTTCTCTTGAGCTTCTTTATACAGCTCCTCAGCTAACTTTACTTCTCGAACATTTATCAATGAGCAGATCAAGGAAGAGTAAACTGAAGAGTCCTCCAGAATCCCTTTCTTTCTCATGTCTCTGAAGTATGCAAGAGCTTCAACAGCTTGGCCTGATCTCCCCAATGACTCGCATAATATCTTGTATATTTGACTTAGGATCATTGGTTTTGAATCTAATTTTCTACTTTCAAACTCATTAAACATTTCGACAACTCTCTCTGCATCTCCTAGTTTATGGTGTGCCTTCATTATCTGGAAGTAACACCCAGAATCCAAAGGAATGCCTGCTAATTTCATCTTTTCGTGTACAGAAAGTGTGCTGCCATACATATGTAGCTTATTATACCCTTTCATTGCTGAATCAAAAGCCAAAACAGCAATTTTACTATCAGATATAAAAATTTCAAGCAATCCCTCTACAATTTTGAATTTTCTAGCTCTGACGCAACTACTAACTAGTGTTGAAAAAGTATAACTATCTGGCAACACATTGTACCTTTTAAAATCATCAGCCAATGACAAAACCACACCCCACTTCTCTGATTGTATCAAGTACCTTATTAGAAGCTTTAGCATTGATCTTTCAGGCCTAAATCCTTGCTTTTCTTTTGCTTTCTTGTAATACTCATGTGCTAGTTCTTCAGACTTGGGATCTCGCAGTAACCCACATAGAAAATTATTTAACTTGTCTGAATGGTCTGGAATTGGATGGTGTTGAGGACCTTCAAGTCTCAAGTCCAGCTGGATGACTGGAGAATTTGTGGATGACTCTTCTTCTATGATAGGGGATGGACAACTAGAAGAATTCAAGTGAAAAACAGGAATATTGAAGTATGGGAGAGGGAGAAAGTGAAGGGTTTTGCATGTTTGAGTGAAGATAATCTTGTGGGGCTTTCTGCAAGAGTTGATGGAAGGAACTGACCAGTCAGGAGAACTACTAGGAATGGCCATTGGAAATGAGATTTCAGAGTTTTTGGACTGTAGAGATCATATGAAATCAAATTTTAATATAGTCGCGCACTTTCTCTTCCTGGATTTTTTCCGTCTATGTTCGGATCTTATGAGCCACTGAGAAGACATGGCACGTGGAAGACTTCCGTACATAAAAGATAACCTGCTCTAAAAGTAGCCACGTCGCGACCCGCTTAAGTCCAGGTTGAAGTTTTATTATCTCTTTTTGTAAATAAATATATAAATTTTAAACAATTAAAAAATCATTGAAAACACGTGGTTTTTTTTTTCTCTAAAAAAAATAAATTCAAATTGAATCTATTTAAGTCCTCAAATTATAAGTTTATTTATTGGATTGATCTAAATATATTTAGATCAGCTCTTAATCAAGTTTGATATTAAATTTAACTCTGACTAAACTTAATCTAAATTAGCAAATAATCAAATTAATATAATTAAAAAAAAAAAACATAACACGATACCAAGTACACAATTGAGTGTAAGCTGTTAAACTTCATCAAACACGAATATTCAGTGGAAAGTATCATTATTGATTCAGAAGGCAGAGGAGGCGACTAATTATGATCTTCAACCTTAAATTAATTTGAGCCGGAGGCACCAACCCAGTTAATTTGATTTGCAAATTTTATCTCCCGGCATCAGCCCGCCCGCCCATGGATGCTAATTTATAGCTATGAACTATCTCTGTGTTGTTGTTGTGTCTCCCTAGCACAGACACTCCAGGCAAGCTCCAACTAACTGCTCCTGATGCGCGGGCCATTGCTTGACAGTCTAACCGGGTAGAGGCATGCCAATCTCCAGCGCTGTTTTCACATCCTTTTTCGATCTCCCTTTTCAAAGTCATGGAGTTGTTTTAGTGAAATTCAAGGAGAAAATAGAGGTTTGCGATTCTTCTTCTTCTTATCCCCTCTTAATCTTAACACTCTTAAAAAATGAGGAGAATTCTTGAATATTCATCTGATTTTAAATGAAATCACCTTTCTTTGCTTCTCTATAGAAACTCGTTAGTTCTTCATTTTCTCTTATTTCAACAACCTAAAATTTGTCCACTAGTGTAATTTATATGCTCTCGTATTGCTCCATTAGAGCAGACATTTGAGAGTGGCGGTAGAAGAAATCGTGTTCGAGAGGGTGATGTTGATAGAGTTTGAAATTATAATGGGCAGCTCTAGTTTTTCGAATTGTAATCATAATAATCATAATATGGAGAAAGTCCTCGATCAACTTGGGTTAGAGCTGATTACTGACTTGTTCCTTGAGGTGCTAATTTGGAGAAAAAGATTTTGTTCAGGTTCTTTATGCGGGCAGGGCATCAAGAGAATTATTCCCAAGAGCCTTGTGCTTGTAATGAAATGATTGGTATTTTAACTAGTACGAAATATAAGAAGCAGCAGTTTCGAATAGTCTGTGGCATGTTTGATTGCTTGAAGAGGAATAACAAGAATGTGGTTCCTGCTGAGGTTTTGTTAACCATTTTGAGGAATTATACGGAGAAGTATCCGATCGAGTTCAGAAATTCGCCAAGAAGAAGAGGATAAGGGTCAAGTACAATCAGAAATCAATGCCTTTAACTTGTTGGATGCTCTATGCGAGTGTAGTTTGATCAAGGATGCTGATGTGTTGTTTAAGACGGTGAAGAACAAGGTTAAGCCTGGTGCTAATACTTACAATGTATTGTTTTTTCGCTGCTGTAGAGTTAGGAATCCGACTAGAGAAATGAAGGTTTTGAAGGAAATGATCTAGCTTGGCCTCCTCCCCTGTAATTTTACATGCATTACTTCCATTGTTACACTTTGCAGAGCAGGGGAGGTGACCAAGGCTGCTGACCTTTCTGTGTTCATGAGGACAAAAGATTCAACTGTCTTCGCTCACTGCAAAAACTTAAGCAATCATGATTGGGGCTCGGTTCTGGAATAATAGAATGGACGAGTGCTTTAAGCTTTTGGAGGATATGATAAACAACGGTTCCCTCCCTGATGTTTTGACGTGCAAAGAATTGATTGAAGGGATGTATTCAGCAATAAATTGTCCAAACATTTCGCCATGCAGAGACAATCTTCATGGACTTCGAAGGCCAGCTGAGGTAGTCAGGTAGAGAGAGTATACCAGGTTCATTGCGTATGAATACCCTTTCAAGGTTCTCCAATGCGGCGGAGAGATGATTACATATGATGAATGTAATGTATATATATCGTCTCCAAGAAGCGTGACGTAGTGGCAAAGAGCTTGCGATCTGTAAAGCAGGTCTCGAGTTTGAGTCAGGACTTGCACTCTTTGTAAGAGTCTAGACAACCAGGGTTTTATTTGTTCATCTGGGTCCATAAAGTGCGTTTTTCAAGAGGTGGAGTTTCTTCACATTCAATATATATATATATATATATATATAAATGGTTGTGATACACCAGGAAGGGGGAAATCAGCAGGGGGCGTTCTTTAGAGTCAAATGACCAGGGGGAATATATTTCTTCAGACACCTCTTCCATTCTGAATGAGGAAACAAAGACTCGGAATGAAGGTGGAGCTAGTAAACCAAGAAGTACACCAGTCCTTTTGATTTCTTAGATCACTGACTTCTGAAAACAGTATCTAGGAACCTTAATGGCTACCTCCATTTTTTGAGGTAAAGCCAAACTTCTCCCTGCTGTGTCTGATGTCCAATGAACAGTTCAGCAGATTTAACTTTCAACTTCGTTGATTCATTTTTGAATTTCAGGAGGCGTTAGAATGTATACTCCGTATAAATGTTCTAATGCACCGGTACCACTTGAGTAATTATCATGAAAAGAGTGTATTACTGAGGAATGAAACTTGATGAATTTTCCAGCTTCACTTGCAACTTATTCAAGATCAGGATGAAACCATTAATGCTTGTTTGCTGCTTGGATTTGTGTAAATCTAAACCCTCGATCTGCAAACATAGTCATATCTCAACAAGGAATTGAAATGTCCTCCCCTCCATTAATTGGCTCCGAAGCTGGTGAAGTCATAGGTAAAACAAACGATACAAAATGGAAGACCTTGTCAAATGTCTACAAATTGCGTTTTCGTGGATCAAACTAGCATAAAAAGCACACATTCCTCTAAATGGCTGCAGTGCTGATTTCAAATCTGAAAAATAGCATAACATGCAATGCTATTTTTTTATACAACTCTATTTTTTGAAAAATGTATTTTATAGACTTAGGTGATCGAGTAAAATCTTGGTTGTTCTAAGTTTTTATAAAAGATACACGTTCTGACTCGAACTCGAGACCTACTATACAGATTACAAGTCATTTGCTATAATGTCACGCTCCTTGAAGACATACAATGCTAATCGCTGATAGCTGAGCCAGATATAGCAGAGAGGATAATGGTGGCAATGCTGATTGCTGTGTAAAATATCAGCGAGATGGAGTGTCAAAAGTTGCAGCCAAAAAAATAATCAGAATCCATGCATTATAGGTATATTTCTGAAGCTTACATATTAAGTTGAGTTTTACATTGAATTAAAGGTAGAAGATAACTAAAATATAATAAAGGCTAAAAGAATCACTCCATAAAACTGAGGAGTGGGAATAACCATTGGTGACGTCGGAAAAACACAAGCGAATATTCATCTACTCTTCAAGCTGCGACAATGGTATAAATCGGAATACATTCGTTTCTTTATAATTAAGCTTCACAGGATATGAAACTTAACGTGGCGTTTAGCTTATTGGTTACGTGATTTGCTGATCGTTAAGTGTGAGATGACGTGGACGGCTGATGGAGCCGAGTTCAAGCGAGAGGATCGCAAAACCTGATGACCGTGCTTTCATTTCAACTATTTTCAAATGACCTATCCCAGCAAACTCCTTCGATGCTAAGTATTCTGCCAACAGTGATTTCAGTCAACGAGAAAGATGGCGCGGCCTTCGACGGAAAAAAGAAAAGAAAAAGACTTATTATCATTATTAACTTAATTTAAGGAAAAAGTAATAGTACAAGCCATCATGTTTTTCGAAAGTGAACATTTTATAATATCTTAAGGGGGTTCGAGGTTTAAGTTAAGGTTGGCTTGCCCTTTTTATGTCATTGGACGACACTGTTGCGTCATCCAGTGACAACATTAATTGTAAAGTCTCTGATTTTATTTTAGTTGAATTTAGAGTTTGTTGTCCCCGTAATTTGAACTTAATTGCTAATTTATCATAATTTTATATTTAAAATAAAATATAAAACCATGTAATTGAATTCTATTATATTGTTTGGAATGCTTATAAAAATAATTTGAATTGACAATTTTGTCTTATCTTTTCTTTCATTCAAAGATTAAAATAAAACATTTCATTTTGTTACAATGAACCTTATAATAAATTATTTAGAATGACATGAAGTATATATATTTTTTAACAAACATTTCTCATATTAATTATTTATTAAAGTATATATATTTATTTAAAAAATTGATCAAAATAATATTTCCATTGATGGAATGTTGAAAGAAAAATTATAGAAATATTCCAATAAAAAATCTAATATTTTACTCAAATAAAATAAATATCAAAACACATTACCAAGCAGACAAGTCGATGACATGCATGATTTTAATAAAGTTAATAATTCATAAAGATACCAAAATCTTTAGCTCTAATTAATAATTAAAAAGTACCACCATGCAATTTTTATCAGTTGTATAAATATTATTTCTAGCTCTCATGCTTATCTCGAACTTTTTAATAAAAAAATTAGTAATCTAATTTCTAGCTAACCATTTTAAAGTATCTTTTTTTGAGTATCCAAAAAATATTTCATTAATGTTTAACATCTTATTGAAATCCAGCATGCACATTGTTTGGCCCAGTGCATGGGAATGGTGTATCAGGAATGCAAGTGGAGTTTCCTGCCGTCTTCTTGAAGAGATTCTTTGCCTACCAATCTGACAAGACTCCAAGCAAGAAAAACTTCAACAAACGTAACTATGCTTCAAGATGCCAGAATAATTTTGCAGAAAGAATCCATACTCTCCAAAAACCCAACTCTTGCCCAAATAATAATATTTAAATTTATTTTAATATCCATTTCCCCGGAATCCTGCTCCAAATATTTATCAAGATTGATGGATTTTCAAATATTACTTTGAGTTTTTTTCCCCTACCTTTATGATTTTCTTACGATGATTATCCAGCTATTCATGGTTTCCGAGTCACTTCCTCGTGGGTAAAACAACGAAAAGGGATTTATTCCCTGCCACTATAGTGAATCCTATCCCTTAAAAATATTATATATTAGCCTTGTTGTTTTAAAAATATTTTTTTAAAATATTTTTTTATAATTTTAAATTAAAAAAATTTAATGCGTTAGATATGAAAAATATTTTTTTAAATAAAAAACAGATTATTTTAATGAATTTATAAAAAAAAACAGCAAACTAAGATCTTGTTTGGTATTCTATTTCAAAATGTTTTTGAAAAAAAATAATTATTATTTTATTATTTTTTATTTTAAATTATTTTTTTGTGATTTAAGATCATGTAATATATTAAAAATAATTTTAAAAAATATAATTTCAATATATTTTTAAATAAAAATTAATTTAAAAAATAATGTTAACCACGTTTGCAAACTTTCACTAAAATCTCAAACAGCACGTTATCAGCCAGGTCTGACAAAAAAATATACATGGCAAGTGTCATACACGTAGTTGTCTTTTCGCCTTCTGTCAGCTGTGAACTTGTCTCTGTCGTATTTAATTCATTTTTCATTTCACAGCAAAACCTTTTCTAGAGAAACCTGGAATCCTTCAACACTTCTGACGAGCTGGTATCAGTTTATAGTCTACTCACTTATCGATGATGATTACATTTAAGATTGGATCTTCAATTTAAGCTATCATTTTTCAAAATTGACGGAGGTCTGGTTTTTTTATTACATCCACGTGGTAGCATGAAAAACTAAATCCACAAATCACCATCCATGTAGCGGTACGGTATCTCTGTCTTGTATTCTTTCGGCGATGATATTTCCATGTGGAAAAGTAGAGAAAAAAGAAAAGAAAAAAAGAGTGGAGCTTTTAAAACCTCTAAGTCAAGAAAGGAACCAGAATTCGAGGAGACTCGAGGGAAGACCGACCCTTCATTTTCTCCAGCGATACAGTAGAACGGAAGACGAGAAGATTTGTTTCCTGTGACTGCCTTTTTCTTTCTCAATAATAAAGCAACAACACTACCTCTTACCTATAATAAAGGCAACACAGAGATGGATAATGCCCGCATCTTTCTTTTTTCTTTTATTTGAATCCATGGTAAGGGATCATCCGTACTGCATTGCATAGTACAGGTTATTCCTTTCTTTCCTTCTGTGTTCATGCTTGTTCCTTTGTGGCGAAGAAACTCCTCTTTTTTTTCTTCCTCCCTATATAGGTTTGAAAGGTGAAAGCTTTTTTCATTATCGCAGGTAAATGAGAATTTGATGATGGAAAAACCTGAGAGTTCAAGCAGGATGATGAAGGAGAAAGCAATTGATAAAGATCATGGCTTTGTTGACACCATTTTTTCATGGTCTCTCCAGGATATTTTCAATGAAAATCTTTTCAAGGTTTTTACTTTTTCTACCTTCCATTTTCACTATTCTCTCTTTCGTTATTTATTTTTTAAAATTAGATTGTTGATATGCGATTTTTATTTGTATTATTTTACTGATCAGTGAAATGGACGACTGGACGTTTCCTTTATTAAACAACTTCTTGATTTTAAAAATGTATGTGGTTTGACATCGATAGTGGGCTGGACCTTTACAAGTGCAGTCCATTTTGAGTTACACATTGCTTGCCTTGAACGTAAGCTGAGGCAGAGCAGCTCCAACTTTCCATAAAAATGGCGAGTTTTGGAAATTCTTTTAATAACGGAGTTTGTTCTTGCATACATGCTTGGTGTCAATACATTTTTTAGGAGTTGACAATTCGTAACTGTTTAGATAAATGTGTTAGTCTTTAATGCTTCTACATGGTTGATTAATTGTGCCAAAACTCTTGATATGGATACTCACTTGTTTATTTGTTGAACATGTGATGCAATGGCGCAACCTGTTAAATAAATGTGTACTTTGATTGTACAATTAAATACTGTCAAGTGCTGTTTATATTTTTGTGGAAGCTCCTCAACTTTGAAACTAGTCGCTGTGTTCCCTGGAAATAAATTTGTTGCAGTTGAGCTGTCATCGCACCGTGTAGAATATTTTGAACTAGCATGTTTTGAAGTGCCTTCATGTCCTTCGAATGATCTCATATCCTACTTTCTTTTTAGGTGGAAAATATTCCTGAGTCATTCGACTCAGTTGAGCATTATCTTGGATCTTATGTAATTCCTTTGTTGGAAGAAACCCGTGCACAATTGAGCTCAAGCATGGATAATATTTCCACAGCACCGTTTGCTGAAGTGGTTGCTTTCTTTGAGTCCAAGCCCCACAACACATTATTGTATGATGTTCAAATTGATTATTGGAGAAACAGATCCCGTGGCAAGGTGCCTTACAAAACATTGCCTGGCGATATCGTTATTTTAACGAGCGCTAGACCTGGAAATGTCTCTGATTTGCAAAGGGTTGGATGGGCATGGACACTTGCTGTGGTCACCAATATAAGAGGAGATGAGGATGGGGATGCTGCTGCATGTACTTCTTTTAAAGTCAAGGTTCAAAAAGACAATGAAATTAGTGAGGGAGGGCAGAAATCTCTTACTGTGATTTCATTGACCAGTTTAACAACTAGCAAAAGAATATGGAAAGCAATCCACATGTTCCGAAACTTGAATGTCATCAAGAAGATTCTGTGCATTGATTCTGTGGTAAGAGATATACGAAAGTAATTATTGTCTCTAGTATTATTATGTAGATTTAGCATTACCTTAGGCCGCATGTAGATACAATATTATTGCTTAAAATATGCTATTGATTTCCAAATGGTTCTTAAGGGATGGATTGGTGGTATTCAAAACCAAATTTGGAACAAAGCCGGTGAAAATAGATGGACCAAGTGGTGTGCTAGCTTTACATTTTTCAGAAACTGGATCCGCTCACTTTTGTACTCGTATCATCATTTGAGTTTCTTGCTTGGAAAGTAAAATAAAAAGTAAAAAAAACTTATTTTAGGATCATTCCTGCTCTTTCTCTCTCTCTATGTGTGTGTTTGTGTGTATATATATATATATATATATATATATATATATATCTTTGTAGTGTTTTTCTCTGTTGCCTATCATTCTGTAAAATAGATAAGCACCTTGGAGATTCTTATAGCGATGAAGAATAATCATAATCATAATGTTCATCCTATTTTTTTCCTGTTATATTTAGTTGCAGACATAACTTTTAGGAGAAGAATTTGGGTTTGTTTTGCATGTAATATATTGTTTTGATCTTGTTGGATAACAGGTTGAAGGAAATTGCAACCAATGTTCTAAGTGGGAACGTGTAATCTACGATGAGAATGTTGCGAATTTGTCATCTATATTGAATGAATCCCAAACCAATGCGGTTTTGGCATGTCTGCTTAAAAAGCAATGCAACCATAAGTCGGCAGTTGAAATTATTTGGGGCCCGCCAGGGACAGGGAAGACCAAAACAGTCAGTATGTTGGTCTTTAGCCTCATAAAAATGAAATGCAGAACTCTAATATGTGCCCCAACCAATGTTGCAATTGCAGAAGTGGCCTCGAGAGTGCTCAAGCTGGTCACAGAATCTCATGAAGCAGATTCAGGAACTGATTCTTTGTTTTATTCTGTGGGAGATGTTCTTTTATTTGGGAACAAGGACAGACTCAACGTTGATTCTGAAATTCAGGAAGTCTATTTGGATTATCGGGTCAACAGGCTTATAGAGTGCTTTGCTCCTCTGACTGGCTGGTGGCATTGTTTCAATTCGACAATTGATTTTTTCGAAGATTGCGTTTCTAAGTATGATATTTTCGTGGAGAATGAATTAATCAAAATGAAGGAGCGTGGTGGTGAAAATGAAGAGAAAAGGGAAACCTGTAGCATTGAAGCTGATGCCCTCAAAGGAGAGCTTATAACGTTTCTCGAATTTATGAGACACGGATTCCGCTCTACTGCATTGCCTCTAAAAAGATGCCTCACTTTATTATGCACTCACATATCAGAAACTTACATTCTCAAACATAACATTCAGAACATTGTATCCTTGGTTGGGTCACTTAACTCTTTTGAATCTTGGCTATTCCATGTGGATGTGATTTCTGATGAATTGCTTGAAGTTTTTTCACACCCAGAGTTAGATGGGGATTGTTTCCAAGTTCTTGATGATAAAGTGTTGCGGTTGCGACTAAAGAGAAGTGAATGCCTTACTTTGTTGAGAATGGTCCAGGATTCTCTCAGACATCTGAATCTTCCAAGTGCTATGAACAGGCAGTCTATAGAGGAATTCTGTTTCCAGACAGCAACCTTATTTTTCTGCACAGCTTCTAGTTCGTATAAGTTGCATTCATTGCCAATTGAACCACTGAACTATTTGGTAGTTGACGAAGCAGCTCAGCTAAAAGAGTGTGAATCAACAATACCCCTTCAACTTCCTGGCATTAGGCATGCTATTCTAATCGGTGATGAGTGCCAATTACCAGCTATGGTTGAAAGCAATGTATGAAAATGCTACTTCGTTGTTTTATCCCTTTTTTTTTGTTGAACTGAATTTTAGATTTGTTACTTTGCACACTATTGGCTTCTTATAGCTTATGGTTCTTAGGTTTGTGATAAAGCTGGCTTTGGAAGGAGTTTATTTGAAAGGCTCAGCTCATTGGGTCATTCCAAACATCTCTTAGATATGCAGTACAGAATGCATCCAGCTATCAGTTGCTTCCCTAATTCAGAGTTCTACTTCAATCAGATCTTAGATGCACCAAATGTCAAGCGTAAAAGTTATAAAAAGCATTATATTCCAGGGCCAATGTTTGGTCCCTATTCATTCATAAATGTAATTGGTGGAAGAGAAGAGCTTGATGATGTTGGACATAGCAGGAAAAATATGGTTGAGGTAGCCATTGTGCTGAAATTACTGCGAGGTCTGTACAAAGGTATATTACGTAAGACTTGAAGTTTCCATTACCATTGTGTTTAGGACTTTTTATATATGATTACCGTAGAAGACTTGCAATTTTTCTGTCCAAACTGATGCTTACTAATTTTTTGCGTTGGCATATGAGGAAAATGAATGATCTTAAACTACAACTTCTCCGACAGTGTTTTCATCTTGCATTAAAAACACTTGTATGATTGTTTAGCTCCTATAAAGCCAATGCTTATTGACATCCTGTTTTCATAGAGACTAATAATAGAGGCGGCGATGCAAATGACCTTTCACTTTTGAAGAAAGCTTGGGCACTGTGAATTTGATGCTTTTCTGTGACAAACTTTTGGCTTAACATCATTTCATTGGAACAATTTCTGCCACAAAAGATTTTGCTCTCACTTTTTTTTTTAATATTATTATTTGAGATCCTTAGATGTTTCTTCTTGCAGCATGGAGTGGACAAAAGGTTAGTGTTGGTGTAATATCTCCATACACTGCTCAAGTTGTCGCGATTCAAGAGAAGCTTGGTCAGAAGTATGAAAACATTGATGGTTTTTCAGTAAAGGTAAGTTCAATTGATGGATTTCAAGGTGGTGAAGAGGACATCATAATAATATCAACCGTGAGATCCAATAGAGGTGGAGCAATTGGGTTCATGTCTGATCCCCGGAGAATCAATGTTGCTCTTACTAGGGCTAGGTATTACTTCAAATTAGCTCTTTCCCTGTATCTTTTAATAGTTGTAACGATGGTTCTTAACTTTTTTTCAATGCCATTTCAGGCATTGTCTCTGGATTTTAGGGAATGAAAGAACCCTATCGAATAGTGAATCAATTTGGGAAAAGTTAGTCCATGATGCTAAGGAACGCAATTGTTTCTTTAATGCTGATGAAGATAAGGATTTGGCCAACTCCATTTTAGAAGTCAAGAAAGAGTTTGATCAGCTTGATGATTTGATTAATGGAGGCAGTGCACTATTCAGAAGTGCCAGATGGAAGGTATTAATCTCATAGTTACGTTTCTGTCATCCATCATATCTGTATCATGGTAGTCCTTATGGCAATGTTTTCGTGTTAAGCATCATAATTATATTCTATTGATATTTGTGCGGTCTAGGTTCTTTTCAGTGAATACTTCACAAAATCATTTGGCAAACTAGCATCAGTCAGAAAGAAGACACCTGTTCTGAACCTTCTACTGAAACTTTCCAGTGGCTGGCGTCCTAAGAAAAGGAGTGTGGATGTACTTTTCGAAAGCTCTTCTCAAGTCTTGAAACAGTTCAAGGTTGAAGGACTTTATGTAATCTGTTCGATTGACATAGTGAAGGAAATGCACTACAAACAAGTCTTGAAGGTTTGGGATTTATTACCATTAGAAGATATTCCTAGATTGGCTAAACGTCTAGAGGGCATCTTTGAGAGATACACTGATGATTTTATCAGTCATTGCAATGAGAAATGTCTAGAGGGGTATGTCTTTGCTGTATTTATTTTATCTCTAGTTGTGCACTTGTGTTCCTAAATAATTACGTTGAAACTTGCTACAATTTGGCTGAAACAGATTTCTTTTTCTTTTGTTGAATTTTTCTTATTGTCTGTTTTTGTTCAGAGATCTGGAAGTTCCAAAAACTTGGAAAACTTCTTTTGATATTGCCAGATACAAGAGTTGCAGCAGCAATGAAATAGGAAGCAATTCAAATCCTGGTGGTCCTGATGGTTCGTATTATGTAGAGAACTCAAAAGTGAGTGATAGTTTGTTGCTGATGAAGTTCTACTCATTATCTTCTAGTGTTGTAAGCCACTTGCTTTCTGACCGTGATGGAAGAGAATTAGAGCTCCCATTTGAAGTGACTGATGAAGAACTCGAGATAATCTTATTCCAAAGAAGTACATTTATACTAGGACGATCAGGGACTGGTAAAACAACAGTTTTGACAATGAAGCTGTTTAAGAAAGAGCATCTATTTCATATGGTAACAGAGGGATTGGATGATGTGATTGACAATACTTCCAAGGACAGCAGTAGGAGAAACAATATTGCTGATGACACAAAATCTGTTGGGGATGGCATTGGAGATGCCAAAAAAACTGTCTTGCGTCAACTTTTTGTGACAGTCAGTCCAAAACTCTGTTATGCCGTCAAGCATCACGTGACACATCTGAAAAGGTTTGAATTGTTTTAGAAAATACACTCTGTGTTGGAGCTCATACCTCCAGGCTAAATGTTGGTTTTTTTATTTTTATATATATACTTTCTTTTTATCAAAGTGTGCTTTTCGTGATGCAACTTGTTATTAAGGAAATTTTATTGTCTAAAACAAGCATTTTTTCAGATACATTTCTGGATTGACTTCTTGAAATTTATATTTTGCCCTTAAAATGAGATTACTTCTGTACTTCATAACCTTTTCTTTTTAATCAGATCACCCCATACCATTATTGTCGAACTTTGGAAAATTCTTCCTAAAATCACCCTGCTTTCTGTTCTTGTTTTTCTTATATGAGCCTTGTTGTGTATGTACAGCTTTGCCTCTGGTGGAAAATACTCAGCAGAAGGGAGTTCAGTTGATATGGAAGATATTGATGATGCAGCACAATTCAAAGATATTCCAAACTCTCTCTTTGATATTCCTCCAAAGTCATACCCGCTTGTTATTACTTTCTTTAAATTTTTAATGATGCTTGATGGAACAATGGGTAATTCGTACTTTGAAAGATTTTCTGACATGAGGCAGCTTCTGCATGAAAAAGTGGGGAATTCAGGATCAATCTCAGCACAGACTCTTATAAGAACAAAGGAGGTTAACTTTGAGAAGTTTTGTGCAGTTTATTGGCCACGTTTCAATGAAAAAATCAAAAATAAGCTTGATTCATCCAGAGTATTTACTGAGATTATTTCCCATATAAAAGGTAGCCTGCAAGCTGGAAAGTCTCGTGATGGCAGCCTGAGCCGAGAGGATTATGTTAGTCTGTCAGAAGGTCGTATATCCACTTTAAATAGGCAGAAGAGAGATGTAATATATGATATTTTTGAAGACTATGAAAAGATGAAAGCAGCAAATGGTGACTTTGATATGGCTGATTTTGTAAATGATCTTCATCTTCGTCTTAAAACTTACAAGTATGAGGGTGAGGCGATGGATTTTGTCTATATTGATGAAGTCCAAGATCTTACAATGAGGCAGATTGCACTCTTCAAACATATCTGTCGGAATGTAGAAGAGGGATTTGTTTTTTCTGGTGATACAGCGCAAACAATTGCAAGAGGGATTGACTTTAGGTTTGAAGATATAAGATCTTTGTTCTATAATGAGTTTGTTTTAGCATCAAGGGGTACAGGAAATGACAGAAGTGAGAAGGGTCAAATATCTAAAATATTCCATTTGAACCAGAACTTTCGTACCCATGCTGGTGTGCTCAACTTAGCTCAGAGTGTTATTGATCTTCTTTACCGTTTTTTCCCTAAATTTATTGATCTCTTAAGCCATGAAACAAGTCTTATATATGGGGAAGCTCCCATTTTACTTGAATCTGGAAATGATGAAAATGCAATTGTAACTATTTTCGGGAATAGTGGGAATCTGAGAAGCAGTTTTGTTGGGTTTGGAGCAGAGCAGGTCATATTGGTGCGGGATGATGATGCTAGGAAAGAGATTGATAACTATGTTGGGAAGCATGCTCTTGTTTTGACTGTTGTAGAGTGCAAGGGCCTAGAATTTCAGGTTAGTGTTTACTGAACATCTTGTTTTTCCTATTTAGAACATTATCTTTATTATTTGCACATTTGTTCAAGTGCGTTTTCCTTTTGTACTGGTCAACACATTTTATCACACATTGATATTTTTTACCATGCCCATAACTTCAGCCTTTCAATAGTTTTTACCACTTTAGTTCTGAATTTCTGTTTGAGTTTATGGATGGGTTGTGGGAGAGCAAATGCTGCTCTTAAATCTGGTGAATGTTTACAATCTTGACAAAAATTCACTTTTCTTTTAGCCATTGAGGGCTTTGCCCTTTTAACTCTTTGCCGCATCTTATTTTTAGGATGTTCTCTTGTACAACTTTTTTGGCTCATCACCTTTGAAAAATAAATGGAGAGTTGTCTATGAGTTTATGAAGGAACAAGATTTACTTGATGTCAATTCCCCATCCTTTCCAAGTTTCACCCCAGCAAGACATAATGTCTTGTGCTCTGAGCTGAAGCAATTATATGTTGCTATCACTCGTACACGGCAAAGGTTGTGGATTTGTGAAAATGTGGAGGAGTTCTCCAGACCAATGTTTGACTACTGGACAAAGAAGGGCCTTGTCCAAGTGAGGAAACTGGATGATTCGCTTGCCCAAGCAATGCAAGTTTCTAGCAGTCCTGAAGAATGGAAGTCTCGGGGTTACAAGGTTTGCTTCTTGTTATTCTTATGTAGCCTTTAACTTGTACTTTCTTGATTTTGATTTTGTTAAAAAAAAATAACTATGCAATCTCTCATTAACTACTTTTTGTGATTGATCAAAAGCTGCACTCACTTGTTGAGGTAAAATTGTCTTGGACTGGAGGTTATCCAAATTGTTCACGAAAATTTTGCGAGTTTGGATATCTTGGTTTATTGTTGATTTCAGTGATATTAGATATTTTCAACATGTCATTCCTACTTGTTTGAATGGAAAAAAAAGTGTCTTTCACACTGCATTCTTGTAGTCTCGCCATACTCATACAAGTGTAACTTGGCTTTTGCTTTACCTTTTGTTGGTGCCACACAGCTTTTACGCGAGGGTAACTATGAGATGGCAACTATGTGTTTTGAAAGAGCAGGGGATGAACGCGGGGAAAAACTGTCCAAGGCTGCTGGACTTAAAGCAGCTGCTGACAGAATGCATAGTTCAAATCCTGAAATGGCTTCTGTTGCCCGTAGGCAGGCAGCAGAAATTTTTGAATCGATAGGCAAGGCTGAGTATGCTGCAGAATGCTTTTACATGTTGAAGGAGTATGATAGGGCAGGTACGCATTTGAGCTATCCTGACTTATTTTCAGCGTTTTTACAGAATCATGAGCTGATTGGTGGAAAATATATTTGACAGAAAAGGAGTCCTGCAATCCCTGATATCCTGCACTTTTGGTTTTCTAATGTTTATGTTGGTTATGACCATTGCCTGTGTCCCTCGGCAGGTAGACTTTACTTGCAATGTGGGGAATCTGCAATGGAAAGAGCTGGAGAATGTTTTTTTCTTGCTGGAAGTTATTGTTCTGCAGCTGAAGTATATGCAAAAGGCTGCCATTTCTCCAAGTGCTTGTCTGCTTGTACCAAAGGAAAACTCTTTGACATGGGCTTGCATTATATACAGTACTGGAAACAACACGGGACTGCAGATCAAAGATGCAGAGAAATGGATACGATTGAACAAGAGTTTCTGGAGAGCTGTGCTTGCCATTATTACGAGCTCAATGACAGAAGAGCCATGATGAGATATGTTAGAGCTTTTGATTCCATGTCTTCTGGTCGTACATTCTTGATTAATTTAGGGTGCCTTGATGAGCTTTTGTCATTGGAAGTGGAATCAGGTAACTTCCTGGAGGCAGCGGGCATTGCAAAGCTGAAAGGTGAGCTTGTCCTTCAGGCAGATCTACTGGGCAAGGGTGGACATTTTAAGGAGGCATCATTGCTTATTCTGTGGTTTGTGTTTGCAAACTCTCTGTGGTCAAATGGGAGCAAAGGCTGGCCTTTAAAGCCGTTTCTTCAGAAAGAGGAACTTATAACAAAAGCAAAGTTACTTGCGAAGGATGTGTCGAACCAGTTTTATGAGTTTGTTCACACGGAGGCTGAAATTTTATTGAATAGCCAGCAAAGCCTATTCGAGATTCATCAAAGTCTAGATTCTTCTCGCAGACATAGTAGTATCAGAGGTGAAATATTATCAGCTCGAAAGATTCTGGACAAGCATCTTCATTTAAATACCTCGAAATATTGGTGGGAAAATGACGTAGTGTCCGATTTAGCAAGATTGTCAGAAAGAAACTTTTTGAACAACCAGGTCTCTGCTGAGACACTTGTTTACTTTTGGAATTATTGGAAGGATAAGATTGTGAACATATTTAAGTTTCTTGCACGTTTTGAAATGCAAGGTGTAACTGAATACAGAGATTTTGGTGAATTCTGCTTGAATTACATGGGTGTGAAGAGAGAGAATAATAATAATCTGAATGCTATCTATTTTCTGATGAACTCAGATGCTCAGTGGGTGAGGGACATACCCAGAAAATTTATTCGAAGGGAGGGGAGCTTGGTTTCTGTAGATGTTCATCAGTTCGTCTCTGCTGCTCAGGCATACTGGCGTTCGGAATTACTTTCTGTTGGCTTGAATGTATTAACCAATCTTGAAGCCCTTTACAATTTATCAGTCAGAAATTCCTTGTCACTGTTCTGCCAAAGCAGGTCTCTTATTCACATATATGAGGTGGCAAAATTTCTTTTGAATTGCCAGTTTCTAAGCAGTCAACACAATGATATCAAGGCACTGTGGAAATTCACTCGACTGGCAACTGAATCCTTCTATGATTGCATCTATCCTCGGGACTGGAGAGAATCACCGAAAGAGAATATGATTTCGTTGAGGAGAAATGGGATTTGTAGGAATTTACTCAAAGAAGTTATCTTTGAAAATGTGAGCTCAAAGAACAAGCTGTCTTATGCGCAACTTGGAAGGATCACATTGATGATTCTTGGTTCTGGTGAGATGTTACGTGAACCATATGAGAAAAAGGCTGGTGGTTTAGAATTGAATTCATCATGGAAGGCTTTCATTGAGGATCTCTGTAGGAATGTAAATGAGGAGTCCTATATGCAGAAGTTGCATGAAGCACTAGTAGATACTTATAATGCCAACTGGAGGATACGAGATTATATATTGCCTGGTTGTTTCTTATACATGCTCGAACGCCAACTAATTTTGTTATCCTACTTCCAAGGCTATTTTCTTACAACAAAGTCTTCTTTTGTGGAATGGCTTATCTACCAAGAAGGCCACGGCAGTCCATCCTTTGAAAGTTTGATGGGAAATGCACCTCCATCTCTAGCGAGGAACCTGACGTTTATTGTCGACGTTGTTCAGCATTTCCTTTATAATGATAAGGATATGATGGACTGGATAAGAGTAACAGAAAATGTGAAGGTCATGAAGGACTACCATGCTGTAGTAGTGCTGAGATTGGTTGTCATAATATGTTTAGTTTATCTGAACTTTGGATGGTGTGCAGACTTGCTTTCTAACTTGCTGGGTAGGATCAATATCACCAAACAACTGCCAAGGCAATTTTATGATGCTATCCAGAAGAGGCGGAAGTATAATTTTCTGAATCTAAATTTAAATGTGGTAGCTGAAGCATTTAGCAAGATTGACAATCCTCTGGTAGTTGTGAGTTTGGGTAAAAATTGCTCAAGATTTTTATGTCCAGATGCTATTTTTGTGGACATGAAGATCAGTGAAAGCAAAGACAACGTATTAAGAATCTTGTTTCCAAAGACTGATGCTACAGCACAAGTTCACACAGGAGCTATTGAAGCAAACACTAGGAGCTCATTCAAACGAATAGTGTCTCAGGGCATTGAAGATCCAGGGAAGATACCTGAGCTTCCGTCTAATGTTGGAGATGTGGCTAGTTGGAACTCCAGGTGTGGGAAAAAGGATGAGGATAACCCTCCATTGCGCCTTGACCGGCTTTGGGAAATATGTGAAGCTCTAAAATTTCAAAACCATGGAATAGATGAAAGAACCAATATTGCATGTGATCCAACATTTAAGGTAATGCTGCTCTTCAATTTTTTTTTTATTTCTGTAGCATGTTCAGAGATATGGTTATCTTTTTCTTCTAATTATTTAATCATTTATTTTACAGGTGGACATAAACAGAATTACTTGCCTTTTAAAAGCAGCAATTGATGGATGGTTTCAGAACAACCCTCCCAGTGATGATGATAATAAAAAACTACTTGAAGAAGCTTCTACCATGCTTCACGAAATGAGGCAACTTAATGCTGCATTAGAAATGAGGTCAGTGTAAACATGATGCTTAGATCCATGGCTTTTAATGAATGTGAAATGTTAAAAATTTAAGTACACTGTAGATTTTCAATAACTACTGATGCACGTCAACGATAATACCTTAAATGGCTAAATATATTAAGTTTCATGAACTGCAGACTCGCTGCATGATCAAAACTTATTAATTTAGCAGCAAATTGAAAAGCGCATAATTAGCAAATATGCATCAAGGATGGGGATTAAACCTTGATCTAGCATCCAAATCAAAATATCTACTCAAAATTTATGAAGAAAATCAATTGTGTATTTTTTTCTCAAACACTATGCAAACCAGAAAAAGGAAATTTTAACAATATTTCTCTGAGGTAATATACAATTGATTTTATTTTCATGTGTTTTAGAGCCTCCTTGATTCTGTCAAGTGAAAGCTCATTCTTTGATTCCGTGCTCTTCTTTGTGACTTGCTTTCTCGTTCTCTCCTTTCTTTGCTGATGGAACAAGTAAAAGCAGTCCTGTAGTTGCTTATTGCTGATGTAATTTAAGTTATCCTATCAGGCATTCCATGCTCTTAGCCTATGTCTCTCAGGTCAATGAAGCAGACAATAGCGACCATTTAACTTCATTTAGAAAACTGTTCCAGGAGTATCTCATTCCATACCAAAGCATTATATTTTTTTATTCTACTTCTTATGATAATATTTCGAGGCTATTTTATTTTCAGGGAACCAGAACATGAGAGCGACATTTCTACAATCGGAGAACTTCCCGTGAAGCTGCTGTCAAGAAGGCCAAGAATGGAACTTTTCCTCAACCAGATATTCTTGCAACAGGATGAAAATCCTAAAAGAGAGATGGCAGAGACAAGCACTGCATCAGATGGCCGACATGGTGAGGAATATGGCAACAGCAAGGCTGAGGGGAGTAGCAATTCTGCTAAAGGTGAGAGAAACGTTTCAGAGAGTAATGTCGAAACCGGAGGCAGCAATCCTGGTATGGAGAACAAGGGGAAGGGAAACAGCAAGTCCAAGAAAAACAAGAACGCTAAAAAAGGGCGGAAACGAAAGTAGCCTTGAACCTTTAATGAATTAAGGAACAGATATTTCTCATAAAAATATCACCTTTTCTTTTGCACTTGTATATAGCAGTGTGATTTCTCCTTTCCTTTTCCTTTTTATTTCCTGTACGGAGAAAGAAATAAAGAAATATTATTAGGTCATAACACCTACAAAGAACTTGCAATATCTGGTGATAAAAATGTCACCTTGACATCCTTTTCGTTTGCCATAAAATATCTTGCAATTGAAATAATCATGATGGAAGATCTTATTGCATGGCATTAGTGCTGTCAATTCGATCAGAGGATAAAGCTGGCTCTGATACTAGGATTACTTTCAGTTATTTATGTTGACTAATTCATTTCTCCTGTGGCAGGATCGGACTCAGAACATAGTTTCCTGAGTCTAGGATTTGCTTCATTTTTTTTTCAGACTTGTGTTCGTTTTATGCATAGCAATTGTGCATGTAACCGGAAATCATCTCCATGTTTGTTTTGAGAACTCTGATATCTTCAGCCGCATAAGTTTGTAGCCTAGTTGAACAATTTTTTATTTATTTTATTATTATTCAAGATAAAAGGAACTGTTCCCTCCAGGCATCCTGAATGTAACTCTATTAATATATTTCACTTCAAAATTACCAATATTATTATATTGCACAATCTCCATCTTGCCTCATCATCATCCACCTTCACTACCATGACATAATAACCTGAAAGAAACTGCAACTCCAACCCCCTGTGATGCACATCTCTTATAAAGCCAATTGTCCAGTAAGTTCTGGCGAATCCAAAGATTGAAGGTCTAACTACACCTGTGGCCTTGTCATTGTAAAGAACCAACAGGAAAGCCTTTGGGCAATCTTTTGCAACACATCCACTGTATAGTTCTTGTGTAATGCTAGCAGGGATAAGTACACACGAATTGAATAATCTATATAAGCCACGTACAAACTAAACAAATTTCAATAGCAAAGCAACCAAGTCATAAGAATCCACAATTCATGCCACACTCAGCAACCCTTCACTTTTCATAGTAAACAAAATTCACTAGTAAAGAGAGCAAGTCATAAGAATCCACATAATTCATGCCACACTTAGAAACTCTTCAAATCAAAATGAAGTAATCCAGGAAGAAGCAGAACAAAATAACAAAATTTTCCTAGATAAAGAAAATTAGATTGACTGACAAAAAAGAATTCGAAAAGCATGATGGAGAGTACAAGTCCTCAAAAACGTGAAAGCAAATACAATATCATGAAAGAGCAGCTCAATCCTGCTGAATATGGACATGGAAATTCCCCTGGAAGCATAAAAACCATGACGGCACAAAGAATAAATGAAAACTATCCTATCCACAACAATTGTCTTGAAGTGCACTGGTTTATTAAAATTCTATCATTTCTCTCCAACCAGGTACACCATTTAGACATCAAAGACGGTACAGTACTGCAAAGAGGAATAACAACATTCAATACGCAAACATGATAAACTGTGGAGAAATTTCATTCCTAGGGTCCCCTCTCTATTGCTAAAATGATATTTGCTCTGAATTAGAACTTTAAGTACCACTCAAAGAGCTTCGAAAGGTGTTCCTTTAAAAAAAATTGAACTGTGGAGACAAATCTATTCCTTGAATGCACATCATGGAGGTTGGATTATATCAAATGCTACAAGAATGCATCAACTTCCAGGTGATGGGGGATTGATAATTCATTAAAGAAATCACGAAAATTTGCGCAGCAAATATATCATCTAACTTATTCCTAAAAAAATCCACATTTAAAGATTGATTTGAAGAATATTTTAAAACCATAATATTCCAAACACAAGAAGTGCAGGCGAACAAGATATCATGTTTTGCAAGTGAAGCCAAAAGTTTTAACATTAACATGTAGACAATCCTCAAAAGGAATGATCAAAACCATTGCTGTGGCAACAATGAAAGTGTTACAGCTCTATAAAACTCAGTTCTTTTTTTTTCGTTCCTTATAATTATCCTTGGTGAAACTTCAGCCACGTTTCCAGATCTATCCCACTAAATGAGATGGAGGATTTGTTACCCAAAAATCCAATGTCTTCCTTCTATCTGGAGAGAAGCTGAATTCTCCAAATCATTATTACCTCAAAACTCAGTTCTTCTCATTTGACCCAAAAAGCTTCATCCTCGATAACGAGGTCCTCAAATACCCCTCCACCTCAAACTTCTTTGGCGAAAGCTCACGATACTTGGCAAACTGCTGTTTTGCCTCCTCATTTCTATCAAGTAAACTATATATCATCCCTCTACAAAAATAAGGCCTGAAATCTTTAGGATCCTCTTTTGACAACTCTTGATAACTTTTCAACGCCTCCTCCACACTCTTTTGCAGAAAATGTATCTGTGCCATAATCAGCCTCACGTCCCTAGCTTCTTTCACTTTGTTCTCCTCTTCGGCAATATCTAAGGCCTCTTGTAACCTTCTAATAACCGCCTCTCCTTCGTTTGTTAGAAAATTCATGATCTTCAACTTTAATAATATTTTGTGCTAATAATTCATCAATATATATATATATAAAACTCATTTTTATAAAATACAATCAAGGCTTGGTGATTCGTATTATGAATGTTTTGAACCATTCTATGCCATTATATTAAAGATTTTAAATCTTGCATACCACCATCCATACTATCTACTTAATTTTTGACTTTTTTTTGGTAGGAATTTATGTTTATAACATCTAATCATCTCATTTAAAATTTTAATTTTATATTATATAATTTTAAGTTTTTAAATAAATTTTAAAATATAATTTATATTTTACTCAGATAAAAACCATTATTTTTCGATTCTATACTGGTTAGGACGGAATCTAAATATCTGAATTGATCATACTTCGGTGCCCAACTCAATCCTAAGGATCTAACCTCTTTTCCATTCCTTTCAGGAGAACTAAACTCGGTGCATATTCTTTGTCCTGCTTCCACTGAGCTTCAAAATCCTTACTGTGAAGGGCCTTTTTAAGTTGAAGATCTTTCTTGTTATCTCCGTAAATCTTCACCAATCACGTCAACACGAAAGAAAGCCTCTGTTGTTCAAAACACACTGTTTCTCGAAACTCTGTATTCTAACTCCATTTCCATAGCCTCATTGCAAGTGGGTGTTTGGCTCCGCGTTTGTACCTGTGGTTGAAGCAAAACGCGGAGCCAAACACAATAATAACCAAACAGCTTAACATATTTTGATGGTGGGTCCCACCACTTTTACATCAATTCTGCCGCAGACACAAAAGCATCTGAGAGATGCTTTTGCATCTGTGGCCCACATGTAAACGCAGAGCACCCCATTCATCTGCCCTCAGCCCCTCACGCCATCCCTGTCTTCCCTGACCTCACCCTTTTCTTCACAGAGATCAACTGGTGAAAAATAAGTTTTAAATCAAGGTTTTAAATCAAGGTCCACAACTCCATTAAACAAACATTATTGTTATAAATATAATTTTTTAAATAATAATAATAATAATAATGCATGTAACCACTAAAAAGGAACAACCCAGAATTCTATTCGAGATAAGAAACGAACCGTAATAAACTTGAAAGAAAATGTGTACAATGAAAATAAAAATGTGAAGAACAAAAAAACAACAAATAAATAAATAAAACGAGAAACAAGAGCCTGATATGATGGATGACACACCTAGTAGGTTATTAGAGTCTCCTCCTCTCTTCAGTTCTCTCCTTCCTCCAGTTTTATTCCTTCCTTTAAATTGGCAAACTTTTTGTAATGATCCATAGATCCTCTAAACTGAACCTCCATCTTTTCTTCACAGAGATCAACTGCAAATAGCAAAGAAATGAATATAGAACACAAGGAAGGAAGGGAGAGGCCCACAACTAGCTAAAAAAAAAGAACAGAGAAGGGAGATTTTGGTTTTGCCCTAATTATATGTTGGCAGAGGTAGAGAGCTTCATGCCCCCTTCGTGGATCATTTTGGGAAGTGCAGGGAATCTCGTGTGTGTGTGTGTGTTTCAACGTAAATAATGTTTTTACCAAAATCAAAAAGCATTTGAAGGTTATAAATAAACATAAAAACCCAGAGAAGATAAATGATGATTTCAAATAATAATAATTTTTTTATGTTTTGAATATTTAAAATAAATTTAAAATTTCAACGAAAATAAATAAAAATATTTCCAACCATAAATAACAAAACAATATATATATATATATATATATATATATATATATATATATATACACGTGTATATGTGTTCTTTTAATTAATTTCACAAGTTGACAGCAATATAAAAAACATGGTAACCAAACACACAAAACTGTTTTTCATTAAACTTAACCTCAATCACAGTTTTAACCAAACACTTAAATTTCAGTTACGAACCGCAGCTAAAAGCAATTTTCATGAAACTGGTTTTTTTCAACCTCAACCACAACAGCAACAACTGTGCCAAATAGGCTCTTAATCAGTCCATCTTGTGCACGATACAATATTTTTTTTCTTTAGTTGAGGACTCAATTGGGACAGTCAATTGGTGTGAAACTCATTTGGAACATAATTAATAGTTGGGGGTAAAGTTCTCCTTTCCCCCAAAAGAATCCTCCACAAACAGCGCTACTTAAATAATTATAGGAGTAAGATCCTATTAGTCTCTAATTTATAAAGTTGCATCAATTGGATCTTGACCTATATATGTTAACCAACTGAGTCCCCAATGCATCTAAGAATCCTCAACCACTTCCTTCATTCAACAAATATGCCTAATTTTGATTCTCATTTAGGTCCCCAATATATAGACATTTTTAGGCATATTTGTCGATATAAGGATCGAATTGAGAATATCTTGATATAGTGGGGACTCAATTGGTAGAAAGTATATGTGGGGACTCACTTAACAAACAATATCAAACTTTGAGGTCATCCCATGAATAAAAGAGTCCAGCAAAACCTAGCGGTTTGGAAGCAGGTGCGGAGATCGGAGAGAGGCTTGGGCACTTTGTTTTCTCGCAGTCTCACTCTCCCAGGTCTGTTTATCTCTCCCAGTCTGTATAGCCGTTATAAAACTTCCTCATCTCCAAACCAAAATAAAAGGAAAGGAAAGAATGTCTCCTGCGTGCTCTCCCGCTAATTATCCCTCTACTCTCTCACACAAATAGCTTCTTCAATTCAGTGGTAAAATTAATGGGGAGTAGGGTTCCAGTGCAGCACTGCAACCTGAGATCAGCTGGATCCTTCATTTCCACCAACTCTCTCCATGATCTCAACACCGTCGATTCTCGTCCCTCTAATATCGATTCCATTTCCGCCGACGCCGATCATACCTTGAACGCCGACGAAGATTCCGATGCTGTTGTAAGTCAACAACTCTCTCGCTCTCGCTCTCTTTCTGTTTTTATCTCTTCTAATCGATCCTCTCTCGCTCTCTTTCTGTTTTATCTCTTCTAATCGATCCATACTCTTATTATTATTTCCAAACAGAGAGTCAATTTTTCTTTGTTTATGAAGAGACAGAGAGAGAAAAGCTAAACTTATGTGATGAACAATGAATTTCACGCAATCTTTGTCTTTCCAGGACTGTATTCATGATTCCTATAGCAATTCCTTACCACTTCACAGTGTAGGAGTCGAAGAAGATCACACTAGCCTTGAGAATACTGGGTCTTCTGGAGGTGCATACGATATATTGTCAATTGAGGGTAAGTGCATTTCTGAATTAAACCCTTCACACTTCATTTTCAAGCATTCTTGTTTACAATTGGATTTCATTTCCAATCAGATGTTTCACCCATCGAATCTGCAAGAGCAAGATTTTTGCAAATAATAGTGGATCACTTTATTAGTGACCATGTGATTAAAGTGGTTGATAATGAGTCAGAGTATGCTGTTCACCCGGGACAGGATAAACTAACTAAGAGGAAATCTGGAGATGTGCAATATGAAGGTGATCCGATGTTCGCTTTGCCATTGATGTATGTTGCCAATATGTATGAAACTGTAGTGAATGATGTGAATACGAGACTGGCTTCTTTGAATGGTGTTCGTGATAAGACCATTGGAGTAGCCCTTGAAGCAGCTGGTGGTTTGTATAGAAGAATGGCCAAGAAATTTCCCAAAAAAGGTATTAAAACGTTCTTCTTCATGAGCCTTTTTAGTTCACTTACTCAACTGTTTTATCTGTGAATTACCATAAAGGGAATTGATCTGATTCTTGCTGTAGTATATGGACTGTTTAGAGATAAGGAAATTCTAAGACGTAGAAGTTAATGGTTTCTGATTGTTCTATTTGCTGAAGGTTCTTGTATATTTAAAAGAAGAGAATTGGCAACTTCTATTGAAACAAGGACCAGATTTCCAGAATTAGTAATACAAGAAGAGAAGAGAGTTCGCTTTGTGGTGGTCAATGGTTTAGGTATAGTCGAGAAACCAAGTAGTATGCCTATTGTAGATGCTGAGTGGTAAGTTGGACTATTTAACTTTTCCCTTCTCGTTTTCTAGCGTTTCCTGTTCATAGATTTCAATCTCATGGCTACTTTGCTGCACTATTTTCATTCTTTGATTCCTATTCTTTGCCAGTACTATGAAGTGATTTTCCCTAGTTATTGCATGATATCTGAATTTGATAGAGAATGAAGTGCAACAATGGGAATTAATATTTATTTATTTAGAAATTCTAATATTGTATAACTATTGTTATTTAGGAATATTATTTATTATTATTTAGTAGTTGAATTAGAATTTTAGTTTTTTTTTTTATTGAATTAAGACTTGTTTGGTTTTTCTAATTTATTTGGTTTGGTGCATATAATTAAGCACTTGAAATTGCTGAATCATTGAATAAAATAAATTGAGTTTTTTCTTTCAAGATCATGCGTCTCTCTCTTGGTTTGACCCTTCAAGATCGAGTGTCTCTCTCTTGTTCGTGATTTTGGTTTTGATTCCTACATCAATTCTCGTGTTTTATTGATTTTCTTCATTTTCCGTTACTCTGAATCACTCCTACATATCCTTGTTATGTGGTTCAAGAGTTGAGTTCAAGCCCAATGGACTTTGACTTAGATCAAAATGGAAGGCCAATTATTGTATCTTCAAACAAATCAACATTTTTATCTTGGGGAATTTAAGGATTTATGGCTACAAGGAGAGGCTATATCAGATTTTTTTATTCAAAGTGGGCTCTGAAAAAGCCTGCATGTATTGGAAAGATAACACTTTGATAGAGAAGCTATAAAGGGTTCCCACAGCTTCGTTACACAGACATTGCTTCCACTGAGCAAAGATCTTCATTTTTAAGATACAAATATTAGTTTGATATTTATGTCCTGAAATAAAAGGAGCTATGAAAAGATCATACTTTACTTATCTGGAGAAAGAAATGGAAGTTATTATTTCTTATCTTCTAGCATTGTGGACTCATCGAATATAATTTCATACTTAATGTACGGGCTGTCTTATATACAATTGAATGTTGACATTATCTGTCTAAAACTAGCATAATGACCACGTTGGAATTATAGGGGGTTTAGTTATCATCATGCAGGAACCACTGGCAGGAACCTTTAATAGGAAACTCAAATAAAGAAATTTGCTGCCAGGTCAGAAACCAATTCTATGCAATCCCTCAATTTCTCTTTGGCCTTCTTGGGAGAACAATTTTTGTTGCATGATTGATATGATCCAGATTGAAGAACAGATCCATAATCCAAGAACAGATTAAAAATTATCATGTGTTTTATTGCTTTCCGGAATATATGGATCACCAAATATCTTCCAAACGTTTTTTTTTTTTTTTTTAAATGAACAACAAATTTAGGATGGTAATGAAGTTTGCAGCATTTTTGGTTCTTTGACTATGATGCTCATTTGACAGGTTTAGACGATTGACAGGTCGGAGTGAAGTTGCTGTCTCTGCTCGAGATTTTAAATTCTACTCCCCGAGGCACAAGTTTAGGCGTGCTTTGTCTAATATTCCTGGTTTGACTGTAAGTTTGAGTCCCTGCTATGCTAGCAAGCTTTGATCTACCCTATTCTAAGATGTGGATCTAGCTTGGAGCTCTTTTGATGGCATAATGATCTGATAAAGGAATAAGGAACCTGTTTTTATTTTATTTTAAGGCACTGCTTAAACAATGTCAATTCTTTAGTTCCATCATCTACCTATTATGATGGTTGACATAATTTGGTTTGCTGCATTAAATATGAAAATTTTATTCTCTGGATCATGTGAGTACATAATGGCAGATTTATTTAACTTTATGCATAAACACTTCCTTGATCCTATATTTGAAGGTGAAAGTCACAATCGTATATTTATATTTTCAGACACTTCCTACAGAAGACAATTCTTCAACAATGACTACTGCGCAAGGATTCCGATCTGTAAGTGAAGTATGAGTTAGCTTCTGTTTTCCAATTACTGTTTGTCTTCTATGCAGGGTTGTAATTGTTTTGGTTGTCTATCAGGCCTTAATCAGGAGTCCAAAAGTAATAAGCTATGTCAAATCACATTCCAACAATCTTTTATTATTTTCCTTTTTCTTTTTCAACTGTTCTTGGAAAGTACTACAATGGGTATGTTTATTCTTTGTTGGTGTTTGACTTCCTCTAGACAATGAAGACGTCAAAATCAGGATACTATCTAGGATTGGTAGGAGGTCTTCAAAATCCTTGTAATAGCATTCTGTAGTTAATTTAGAATAACTTCTCTGTGCATAGATAGGAGGAATGGTTGGAGACCATTCATGACAGATTTTTGTCACAAAGTAGAAAAGGAAAAAAATGACGCATGTCTTCTCTACCTATCCATTAAATACATTAACTCCTTCAAAGCTTAGATAGGAGGTAACGAGGAGGTTCCTTACATGTGCTAACCAAGAGGATACTTGTGATGGTTACTTAAGCTGCTAGCAAGCCAAAGAGATTTTTGTGTGGGGAAATACTTTAGAAAACCATCGTACTCTGAGCAACTAGAATTCATCAATACACAGCCCCTCATTTGATAGTAGGTTATTGCTATCCCTCCAATTCTACTATGAATTTCGTTGTACTGTCTTATTTTACAACTGAACTACATGCTTGAAGCTTCCTTTGACTCTCTGGATTGAGCCATGGAAGACTTATTTCTTTCGGTTTTAGTTTCTCCAACGTTCACAAGGAGGGAAGAAGCAATAAAAAATGTCACCCCCCTTTATCTGACACGTCTCACTTTCTTATTCTTTGTTTGATGTTCTGCTAACACACAAGATTCCTCATATGAACTGCACTTGTAAATAAACTATATTGTGGGAATTTATGTGCGCATATTTTCTTGCAGCCACAAAACGAGCATCAGACTCCTTCAAAGCATCATGTGCAACTGCTGTCACATCAACCTCAGTTTCACCCAATAAACCAGAACCATCATCAAGAAGTTCACCAAAGTCAGCATGCAATCTAATTTTCTCAAAATCATCAATGTGGGCCACCTTCACATATGCCTGAAATTGCTCATGCTGCCCAGTCTCCAACCATTCCTCAGCACATGGTCTACTTGCAGCCCCTCACAGGAGGCCATGTTGGAGGGCGCTTGCATTCAATGGTGAGGTTTCTTTGCTAGGACCTCCTCTTCTATTTCAGTTAATGATATAGTAAATACAAGTTTGAGAAAATCCCATGCCAAGTCCTTATTTTAAGTAAAAATAGCCTTATTATTGCTGACATGTGCTCCTAGGTTATTGACAGTCCTTTTTTAATTATAGTCGTACAGGTAAGGTTCCTAGCACTCTGGAATAGTTCTATCCTTCATTAATTTTGCATGAAGTGGCTATGCGTCAAAATCTATAGCACTATTGTTAGCAAGTACAACACATTTTTTCTGTTGCACTAGACAATGCTCCTACGTCATACCTGAATAAAACAATCTCGGTTCTCCAGTTTGCTGACTGTTCTTCTCCTAAGGAATTAAACGTCGCTAACAGTCTTATTCAATAATGTCAATGAGTATGTGTTCTCTAGCATGGAATGCCACTAGGAAAGGTGAAATTCTATTTCTGCATTATGCTTGATAATGTTGAAGATTTTATTTATACATCAATCCTAAAACCAGTGCAAAATTTCTTTATGACGATGTGATATTCCTGGTATCATTGGTGTAGCTTGGGGCTCTAAATGCATGCAGGACGAGTTTCCAGGAAGAAAATAACGGGTTCTGTCAACATTTAGGACTAAAAGGGACACCCTTAAAGCGTCAATCATTTGAGCCATTTTGTCACCAAATAATTTCTTACAGAAAATTGTTGCATGATGAGATGTGTTTTTAGATTCTGGTTTTCAATGCTGACAAATTCAATTAATTTATTTGTCGGTCAAATATCTAGTTTTATGATTGATTTTTTATTTATAAGTAAATTCATGTATAATTTGGTAAGAAAATGGTATTGCACCCAGCAATCATAGCTTCAGTCTTTTCTTCTTCTCCTTCCCATTCATTCTTATACCTTTGTGGCTCACAAGTATATACTGCGTCGTCAGCATCCTGAAATGTGCATATTCTCGTGAACGCATGTTAGAGGAATTGCAACCTGCCACAATTTATAGTAAATAGGATTGGTTCTTGATCTCTATTAGTGTAATCCGTTTATTCATTCTGTATATCTTTTCCCTTTTCATTTGTTTGTCATTCTCTTCCTCGCTTGGAAGTTGGAACCCCTCGTTCCCATGGAATGAATCTCCATGCAGAGGCAAGATCGGACATCCAAAATCTTCTGTACAGACCTAAACAAAGCTGACTGGTACCTCTGATGAAAATTGTCCTCGAGGCACTTACTGTTATTAAATAAGTGGGGAAAAGATGTTAAATCATATATATATATATATATATATAAGATATTATTTACTGTTATTCTTTGTGCATTATGCCATATAAATAGTTGAAAAGTGCTTTTAAGTCTTACATAGAAGTTAGAACATGACAGTAGTGTGTACACAGGACCTTTCATAAACTGCAGCCTACGAGTCCTCCAAAGTATTGTGATGAATGTGGAGCTCCATATCTAAGAGAAACCTCCAAGTTCTGTTCCGAGTGTGGTACAAAGAGGTTATGAAAGGTTAGTGAACACACTGCTGTCATGTTCTAACTTCTATGTAAGATTTAAAAGCACTTTTCAACTATTTATATGGCATAATGCACAAAGAATAACAGTAAATAATATCTTATATATATATATATATATATATATGATTTAACATCTTTTCCCCACTTATTTAATAACAGTAAGTGCCTCGAGGACAATTTTCATCAGAGGTACTAGTCAGCTTTGTTTAGGTCTGTACAGAAGATTTTAGACGTCCGATCTTGCCTCTGCATGGAGATTCATTCCATGGGAACGAGGGGTTCCAACTTCCAAGCGAGGAAGAGAATGACAAACAAATGAAAAGGGAAAAGATATATAGAATGAATAAACGGATTATACTAATAGAGATCAAGAACCAATCCTATTTACTATAAATTGTGGCAGGTTGCAATTCCTCTAACATGCGTTCACGAGAATATGCACATTTCAGGATGCTGACGACGCAGTATATACTTGTGAGCCACAAAGGTATAAGAATGAATGGGAAGGAGAAGAAGAAAAGACTGAAGCTATGATTGTTGGGTGCAATACCATTTTCTTACCAAATTATACATGAATTTACTTATAAATAAAAAATCAATCATAAAACTAGATATTTGACTGACAAATAAATTAATTGAATTTGTCAGCATTGAAAACCAGAATCTAAAAACGCATCTCATCATGCAACAATTTTCTGTAAGAAATTATTTGGTGACAAAATGGCTCAAATGATTGACGCTTTAAGGGTGTCCCTTTTAGTCCTAAATGTTGACAGAACCCGTTATTTTCTTCCTGGAAACTCGTCCTGCATGCATTTAGAGCCCCAAGCTACACCAATGATACCAGGAATATCACATCGTCATAAAGAAATTTTGCACTGGTTTTAGGACTGATGTATAAATAAAATCTTCAACATTATCAAGCATAATGCAGAAATAGAATTTCACCTTTCCCAGTGGCATTCCATGCTAGAGAACACATACTCATTGACATTATTGAATAAGACTGTTAGCGACGTTTAATTCCTTAGGAGAAGAACAGTCAGCAAACTGGAGAACCGAGATTGTTTTATTCAGGTATGACGTAGGAGCATTGTCTAGTGCAACAGAAAAAATGTGTTGTACTTGCTAACAATAGTGCTATAGATTTTGACGCATAGCCACTTCATGCAAAATTAATGAAGGATAGAACTATTCCAGAGTGCTAGGAACCTTACCTGTACGACTATAATTAAAAAAGGACTGTCAATAACCTAGGAGCACATGTCAGCAATAATAAGGCTATTTTTACTTAAAATAAGGACTTGGCATGGGATTTTCTCAAACTTGTATTTACTATATCATTAACTGAAATAGAAGAGGAGGTCCTAGCAAAGAAACCTCACCATTGAATGCAAGCGCCCTCCAACATGGCCTCCTGTGAGGGGCTGCAAGTAGACCATGTGCTGAGGAATGGTTGGAGACTGGGCAGCATGAGCAATTTCAGGCATATGTGAAGGTGGCCCACATTGATGATTTTGAGAAAATTAGATTGCATGCTGACTTTGGTGAACTTCTTGATGATGGTTCTGGTTTATTGGGTGAAACTGAGGTTGATGTGACAGCAGTTGCACATGATGCTTTGAAGGAGTCTGATGCTCGTTTTGTGGCTGCAAGAAAATATGCGCACATAAATTCCCACAATATAGTTTATTTACAAGTGCAGTTCATATGAGGAATCTTGTGTGTTAGCAGAACATCAAACAAAGAATAAGAAAGTGAGACGTGTCAGATAAAGGGGGGTGACATTTTTTATTGCTTCTTCCCTCCTTGTGAACGTTGGAGAAACTAAAACCGAAAGAAATAAGTCTTCCATGGCTCAATCCAGAGAGTCAAAGGAAGCTTCAAGCATGTAGTTCAGTTGTAAAATAAGACAGTACAACGAAATTCATAGTAGAATTGGAGGGATAGCAATAACCTACTATCAAATGAGGGGCTGTGTATTGATGAATTCTAGTTGCTCAGAGTACGATGGTTTTCTAAAGTATTTCCCCACACAAAAATCTCTTTGGCTTGCTAGCAGCTTAAGTAACCATCACAAGTATCCTCTTGGTTAGCACATGTAAGGAACCTCCTCGTTACCTCCTATCTAAGCTTTGAAGGAGTTAATGTATTTAATGGATAGGTAGAGAAGACATGCGTCATTTTTTTCCTTTTCTACTTTGTGACAAAAATCTGTCATGAATGGTCTCCAACCATTCCTCCTATCTATGCACAGAGAAGTTATTCTAAATTAACTACAGAATGCTATTACAAGGATTTTGAAGACCTCCTACCAATCCTAGATAGTATCCTGATTTTGACGTCTTCATTGTCTAGAGGAAGTCAAACACCAACAAAGAATAAACATACCCATTGTAGTACTTTCCAAGAACAGTTGAAAAAGAAAAAGGAAAATAATAAAAGATTGTTGGAATGTGATTTGACATAGCTTATTACTTTTGGACTCCTGATTAAGGCCTGATAGACAACCAAAACAATTACAACCCTGCATAGAAGACAAACAGTAATTGGAAAACAGAAGCTAACTCATACTTCACTTACAGATCGGAATCCTTGCGCAGTAGTCATTGTTGAAGAATTGTCTTCTGTAGGAAGTGTCTGAAAATATAAATATACGATTGTGACTTTCACCTTCAAATATAGGATCAAGGAAGTGTTTATGCATAAAGTTAAATAAATCTGCCATTATGTACTCACATGATCCAGAGAATAAAATTTTCATATTTAATGCAGCAAACCAAATTATGTCAACCATCATAATAGGTAGATGATGGAACTAAAGAATTGACATTGTTTAAGCAGTGCCTTAAAATAAAATAAAAACAGGTTCCTTATTCCTTTATCAGATCATTATGCCATCAAAAGAGCTCCAAGCTAGATCCACATCTTAGAATAGGGTAGATCAAAGCTTGCTAGCATAGCAGGGACTCAAACTTACAGTCAAACCAGGAATATTAGACAAAGCACGCCTAAACTTGTGCCTCGGGGAGTAGAATTTAAAATCTCGAGCAGAGACAGCAACTTCACTCCGACCTGTCAATCGTCTAAACCTGTCATATGAGCATCATAGTCAAAGAACCAAAAATGTTGCAAACTTCATTGCCATCCTAAATTTGTTGTTCATTTTAAAAAAAAAAACGTTTGGAAGATATTTGGTGATCCATATATTCCGGAAAGCAATAAACACATGAAGGTCTAACTACACCTGTGGCCTTGTCATTGTAAAGAACCAACAGGAAAGCCTTTGGGCAATCTTTTGCAATAGTAAGGACACATCCACTGTATAGTTCTTGTGTAATGCTAGCAGGGATAAGTACACACGAATGAATAATCTATATGAGCCACGTACAAACTAAACAAATTTCAATAGCAAAGCAACCAAGTCATAAGAATCCACAATTCATGCCACACTCAGCAACCCTTCACTTTTCATAGTAAACAAAATTCACTAGTAAAGAGAGCAAGTCATAAGAATCCACATAATTCATGCCACACTTAGAAACTCTTCAAATCAAAATGAAGTAATCCAGGAAGAAGCAGAACAAAATAACAAAATTTTCCTAGATAAAGAAAATTAGATTGACTGACAGAAAAGAATTCGAAAAGCATGATGGAGAGTACAAGTCCTCAAAAACGTGACAGCAAATACAATATCATGAAAGAGCAGCTCAATCCTGCTGAATATGGACACGGAAATTCCCCTGGAAGCATGAAAACCATGACGCCATAAAGAATAAATGAAAACTATCCTATCCACAACAATTGTCTTGAAGTGCACTGGTTTATTAAAATTCTATCATTTCTCTCCAACCAGGTACACCATTTAGACATCAAAGACGGTACAATACTGCAAAGAGGAATAACAACATTCAATACGCAAACATGATAAACTGTGGAGAAATTTCACAGTCATGAGTAGTCCACGGCCACCGTGTGAAAAAACGCGCCGTACCGGGAGAAAGACCAAGCGGAGGTGCACCGGATTAGTCACTGGTAGCCCATTTTCGCCCACTGTATCATACCTCACCCGGCACCTGAAAGGGGCGTGAGGCGGAATACTGTCGATCGCGTGAACCGCACGCGCCGACAATATTTCGAAAAATAAATAAATAATAATGGTCAGTTACCGTTATAGCCCTGTCGTTAATGAATCTATTTTGTCTTATTAGGGGTTATAACTGTCTTTAGCTATTTAAAAAATATTAAAAAAAAAGGTTGCGGCGGACCGGACCGAACCGGACCGGTCCGTACGCGCGCAATTATGCCCTTAACCCTCAGCCGAAACCATTGTTTTGTCTTATTACCGGGGCTAAAATCAGTAAAACATTGTTCATCAGAGAAAAAAAAAAAGGGTGGACCAACTCGCGCGACGCTCGAACGACAAAAGTCCAGTCCACAGTGCGCCTGAGTCACAATACACAAGACCGAGCCCGAGCTCTTTTAGCTATTGTATAGTAATAATTAATACGTGCTTCCACGTATGCATGCCCTTCCTTTCTAGCTATTCGGAATACATTCGTTTCTTTATAATTAAGCTTCACAGGATATGAAACTTAACGTGGCGTTTAGCTTATTGGTTACGTGATTTGCTGATCGTTAAGTGTGAGATGTCGTGGACGGCTGATGGAGCCGAGTTCAAGCGAGAGGATCGCAAAACCTGATGACCGTGCTTTCATTGAGTAAAGGTTTCAACTATTTTCAACTGACCTATCCCAGCAAACTCCTTCGATGCTAAGTAGTCTGCGAATAATGATTTCAGTCGACGAGAAAGATGGTGCGGCCTTTGACGAAAAAAAGAAAAGAAACAGACTTATCATTATTAACTTAATTTAAGGAAAAAGTAATAGTACAAGCCATCATGTTTTTCCAAAGTGATACATTTTATAATATCTTAAAGTAATTCGAGGTTTAAGTTAAGATTGGCTTGCCCTTTTTATGTCATTGGACGACACTGTTGCGTCATCCAGTGACAACATTAATTGTAAAGTCTTGTCGTGTGTGGAGGCCCTAATATCTCTGATTTTATTGTAGCTGAATTTAGAGTTTGTTGTCCCCGTAATTTGAATTTAATTGCTAATTTATCATCATTTGTATATTTAAAATAAAATATAAAACCATGTAATTGAATCCAATTATATTGTTTGGAATACTTATAAAAATAATTTGAATTGACAATTTTGTCTTATAAAAATAAATATCAAAACACATTACCAAGTAGACAAGTCGATGACATGCATGATTTTAATAAAGTTAATAATTCATAAAGATACCAAAATCTTTAGCTCTAATTAATAATTAAAAAGTACCACCATGCAATTTTTATCAATTGTATAAATATTATTTCTAGCTTGCATGCTTATCTTGAACTTTTTAATAAAAAAATAGTAATCTAATTTCTAGCTAACCATTTTAAAGTGTCTTTTTTTGAATATCCAAAAAATATTTCAATAATGTTTAAAATCTTATGGAAATTAAACTGATAAATTATTACAAGATCGTATATGCATTCCACCAAATGCAGTAATTCATCCATCATTATTGTGTTTGCAGCAAATCGAGTTTATCCTAAAATCGCTAATCAAGTATTAATCCAATAATAAGAATCAAGGCAAATAATCAAAGAGATCGAGCCTCTGCAGCAAATCCAGCATGCACATTGTTTGGCCCAGTGCTTGGGAATGTTATATCAGGAGTGAGTGGAGTTTCCTGCCGTCTTCTTGAAGAGATTCTTTGCCTACCAATCTGACAAGACTCCAAGCAAGAAAATCTTCAACAAACGTAACCATGCTTCAAGATGCCAGAATAATTTTGCAGAAAGAATCCATACTCTCCAAAGACCCAAGTCTTGGCCAAATAATAATATTTAAATTTATTTTAATATCCATTTCCCCGGAATCCTTTTCCAAATATTTATCAAGATTGATGGATTTTCAAATATTACTTTGAGTTTTTTTCCCCTACCTTTATGATTTTCTTACGATGATTATCCAGCTATTCATGGTTTCCGAGTCACTTCCTCGTGGGTAAAACAACGAAAAGGGATTTATTCCCTGCCACTATATCAGCCAGGTCTGACAAAAAAATATACATGGCAAGAGTCATACGCATAGTTGTAGTTGTCTTTTCGCCTTCTGTCAGCTGTGAACTTGTCTCTGTCGTATTTAACTCATTTTTCATTTCACAGCAAACCATTTCTAGAGAAACCTGGAATCCTTCAACACTTCTGACGAGCTGGTATCAGTTTATAGTCTACTCACTTATCGATGATGATTACATTTAAGATTGGATCTTCAATTTAAGCTATCATTTTTTTAAATTGACGTAGGTCTGGTTTTTTTATTACATCCACGTGGTAGCATGAAAAACTAAATCAACAGATCACCATCCATGTAGCTGTACGGTATCTTTGTCTTGTATTCTTTCGGCGATGATATTTCCATGTGGAAAAGGAGAGAAAAAAGAAAAAAGAAAAAAAGAGAGGAGCTTTTAAAACCTCCAAGTCAAGAAAGGAACCAGAATACGAGAAGACTCGAGGGAAGACCGACCCTTTATTTTCTTTCTCCAGCGATACAGTAGAACGGAAGACGAGAAGATTTGTTACCTGTGACTGACTTTTTCTTTCTCAATAATAAAGCAACAACACTACCTCTTACCTATAATAAAGGCAACACAGAGATGGATAATGCCAGCATCTTTCTTTTTCCTTTTATTTGAATCCATGGTAAGGGATCATCCGTACTGCATTGCATAGTACAGGTTATTCCTTTCTTTTCTTCTGTGTTCATGCTTGTTCCTTTGTGGCGAAGAAACTCTTTTTTTTCTTCCTCCCTTTATAGGTTTGAATGGTGAAAGCTTTTTTCATTATCGCAGGTAAACGAGAATTTGATGATGGAAAAACCAGAGAGTTCAAGCAGGATGATGAAGGAGAAAGCAATTGATAAAGATCATGGCTTTGTTGACACCATTTTTTCATGGTCTCTCCAGGATATTTTAAATGAAAATCTTTTCAAGGTTCTTACTTTTATATTTTTGTGGAAGCTCCTCAACTTTGAAACTAGTCGCTGTGTTCCCTGGAAATAAATTTATTGCAGTTGAGCTGTCATCGCATCGTGTAGAATATTTGGAACCAGCATGTTTTGAAGTGCCTTCATGTCCTTCGAATGATCTCATGTCCTACTTTCTTTTATAGGTGGAAAATATTCCTAAGTCATTCGACTCGGCTGAGCATTATCTTGGATCTTATGAAATTCCTTTGTTGGAAGAAACCCGTGCGCAATTGAGCTCAAGCATGGATAATATTTCCACAGCACCGTTTGCTGAAGTGGTTGCTTTCTTTGAGTCCAAGCCCCACAACACATTATTGTATGATGTTCAAATTGATTATTGGAGAAACAGACCTAGGGGCAAGGTGCCTTACAAAATATTGCCCGGCGATATCGTTATTTTAACGAGTGGTAGACCTGGAAATGTCTCTGATTTGCAAGGGGTTGGATGGGCATGGACACTTGCTGTGGTCACCAATATAAGAGGAGATGAGGATGGGGATGCTGCTGCATGTACTTCTTTTAAAGTCAAGGTGCAAAATCACAAAGAAATTAGTGAGGGAGGGCAGAAATCTCTTACTGTGATTTCATTGACCAGTTTAACAACTAGCAAAAGAATATGGAAAGCACTCCACATGTCCCGAAACTTGAATGTCATCAAAAAGATTCTGTGCATTGATTCTGTGGTAAGAGATATATGAAAGTAATTATTGTCTCTAGTATTATGTAGATTTAGCATTACCTTAAGCCGCATGTAGACGCAACATTATTGCTTAAAATATGCTATTGATTTCCAAATGGTTCTTGAGGGATGGATTGGTGCTATTCAAAACCAAATTTGGAATAATGCCGGTGAAAATGGATGGACCAAGTGGTGTGCTAGTTTTGTATTTTTCAGAAACTGAATCTGCTCACTTTTGTACTCGTATCATCATTTGAGTTTCTTGCTTGGAAAGTAAAATAAAACGTAAAAAAAACTTATTTTAGGATCATTCCTGCTCTCTCTCTCTCTCTCTCTCTCTCTCTCTCTCTCTCTCTCTCTCTATATATATATATATATATATATATATATATATATCTTTGTAGTGTTTTTCTCTGTTGACTATCATGTTGTAAAATAGATAAGCACCCTGATGATTTCTTTTCCTTTTGTTGAATTTCTCTTATTGTCTGTATTTGTTCAGAGATCTGGAAGTTCCAAAAACTTGGAAAACTTCTTTTGATATTGCCAGATACAAGAGTTGCAGCAGCAATGAAATAGGAAGCAGTTCAAATCCTGGTGGTCCTGATGGTTCGTATTATGTAGAGAACTCAAAAGTGAGTGATAGTTTGTTGCTGATGAAGTTCTACTCATTATCTTCTAGTGTCGTGAGCCACTTGCTTTCTGACCGTGATGGAAGAGAATTAGAGCTCCCATTTGAAGTGACTGATGAAGAACTCGAGATAATCTTATTCCAAAGAAGTACATTTATACAGTTTTGACAATGAAGCTGTTTAAGAAAGAGCATCTATTTCATATGGTAACAGAGGGATTGGATGATGTGATTGACAATACTTCAAAGGACATCAGTAGGAGAAACAGTATTGCTGATGACATAAAATCTGTTGGGGATGGTGTTGGAGATGCCAAAAAAACTGTCTTGCGTCAACTTTTTGTGACAGTCAGTCCAAAACTCTGTTATGCCGTCAAGCATCACGTGACACATTTGAAAAGGTTTGAATTGTTTTAGAAAATACACTCTGTGTTGGAGCTCATACCTCCAGGCTAAATGTTGGTTTTTTTATTTTTATATATATTTTTTTTTTATCAAAGTGTGCTTTTCGTGATGCAACTTGTTATCAAGGAAATTTTATTGTCTAAAACAAGCATTTTTTCAGATACATTTCTGGATTGACTTCTTGAAATTTATATTTTGCCCGTAAAATTAGATTACTTCTGTACTTCATAACCTTTTCTTTTCAATCAGATCACCCCATTCCATTATTGTCGAACTTTGGAAAATTCTTCCTAAAATCACCCTGCTTTCTGTTCTTGTTTTTCTTATATGAGCCTTGTTGTGTATGTACAGCTTTGCCTCTGGTGGAAAATACTCAGCAGAAGGGAGTTCAGTTGATATAGAAGATATTGATGATGCAGCACAATTCAAAGATATTCCAAACTCTCTCTTTGATATTCCTCCAAAGTCATACCCGCTTGTTATCACTTTCTTTAAATTTTTAATGATGCTTGATGGAACAATGGGTAATTCGTACTTTGAAAGATTTTCTGACATGAGGCAGCTTCTGCAAGAAAAAGTGGGGAATTCAGGATCAATCTCAGCACAGACTCTTATAAGAACAAAGGAGGTTAACTTTGAGAAGTTTTGTGCAGTTTATTGGCCACGTTTCAATGAAAAAATCAAAAATAAGCTTGATTCATCCAGAGTATTTACTGAGATAATTTCCCATATAAAAGGTAGCCTGCAAGCTGGAAAGTCTCGTGATGGCAGCCTGAGCCGAGAGGATTATGTTAATCTGTCAGAAGGTCGTATATCCACTTTAAATAGGCAGAAGAGAGATGTAATATATGATATTTTTGAAGGCTATGAAAAGATGAAAGCAGCAAATGGTGACTTTGACATGGCTGATTTTGTAAATGATCTTCATCTTCGTCTTAAAACTTACAAGTATGAGGGTGAGGAGATGGATTTTGTCTATATTGATGAAGTCCAAGATCTTACAATGAGGCAGATTGCACTCTTCAAACATATCTGTCGGAATGTAGAAGAGGGATTTGTTTTTTCTGGTGATACAGCGCAAACAATTGCAAGAGGGATTGACTTTAGGTTTGAAGATATAAGATCTTTGTTCTATAATGAGTTTGTTTTAGTATCAAGGGGTACAGGAAATGACAGAAGTGAGAAGGGTCAAATATCTAAAATATTCCATTTGAACCAGAACTTTCGTACCCATGACGGTGTGCTCAAGTTAGCTCAGAGTGTTATTGATCTTCTTTACCGTTTTTTCCCTTCATTTATTGATGTCTTGCGCCATGAAACAAGTCTTATATACGGGGAAGCTCCTATATTACTTGAATCTGGAAATGATGAAAATGCAATTGTAACTATTTTCGGGAATAGTGGGAATCTGAGAAGCAGTTTTGTTGGGTTTGGAGCAGAGCAGGTCATATTGGTGCGGGATGATGATGCTAGGAAAGAGATTGATAACTATGTTGGGAAGCATGCTCTTGTTTTGACTGTTGTAGAGTGCAAGGGCCTAGAATTTCAGGTTAGTGGTTTATTGAACATCTTGTTTTTCCTATTTAGAACATTATCTTTATTATTTGCACATTTGTTCAAGTGCGTTTTCCTTTTGTACTGGTCAACACATTTTATCACCACATTGATATTTTTTACCATGCCCATAACTTCAGCCTTTCAATAGGTTTTACCACTTTAGTTCTGAATTTCTGTTTGAGTTTATGGATGGGGTGTGGGAGAGCGGATGCTGCTTTTAAATCTGGTGAATGTTTACAATCTTGACAAATATTCACTTTTCTTTTAGCCACTGATGGCTTTCCCCTTTTAACTCTTTGCCGCATCTTATTTGTAGGATGTCCTCTTGTACAACTTTTTTGGCTCATCACCTTTGAAAAATAAATGGAGAGTTATCTATGAGTATATGAAGGAACAAGATTTACTTGATGCCAATTCCCCATCCTTTCCAAGTTTCATCCCAGCAAAACATAATGTCTTGTGCTCTGAGCTGAAGCAGTTATACGTTGCTATCACTCGTACACGGCAAAGGTTGTGGATTTGTGAAAATGTGGAGGAGTTCTCCAGACCAATGTTTGACTACTGGACGAAGAAGGGCCTTGTCCAAGTGAGGAAACTGGATGATTCGCTTGCCCAAGCAATGCAAGTTTCTAGCAGTCCTGAAGAATGGAAGTCTCGGGGTTACAAGGTTTGCTTCTTGTTATTCTTATGTAGCCTTTAACTTGTACTTTCTTGATTTTGATTTTCTTAAAAAAAATAACTATGCAATCTCTAATTAACTATTTTTTGTGATTGATCAAAAGCTGCACTCACTTGTTGAGGTAAAATTATCTTGGACTGGAGGTTATCCAAATTGTTCACAAAATTTTTGCGAGTTTGTATATCTTGGTTTATTGTTAATTTCAGTGATATTAGATGAACATGCCATTCCTACTTGTTTGAAAGGAAATAAGAGTGTCTTTCACACTGCATTCTTGTAGTCTCGCCATGCTCTTACAAGTGTAACTTGTGTTTTCTTTACCTTTTGTTGGTGTCACACAGCTTTTACGTGAGGGTAACTATGAGGTGGCAACTATGTGCTTTGAAAGAGCAGGGGATGAACGCGGGGAAAAACTGTCCAAGGCTGCCGGCCTTAAAGCAGCTGCTGACAGGATGCATAGTTCAAATCCTGAAATGGCTTCTGTTGCCCGTAGGCAGGCTGCAGAAATTTTTGAATCGATAGGCAAGGCTGAGTATGCTGCTGAATGCTTTTACATGTTGAAGGAGTATGATAGGGCAGGTATGCATTTGAGCTATCCTGACTTATTTTTCAGCGTTTTTACAGAATCATGAGCTGATTGGTGGAAAATATATTTGACAGAAAAGGAGTCCTGCAATCCCTGTTATCCTGCACTTTTGGTTTTCTAATGTTCATGTTGGTTATGACCATTGCCTGTGTCCCTCTGCAGGTAAGATTTACTTGCAATGTGGGGAATCTGCAATGGAAAGAGCTGGAGAATGTTTTTTTCTTGCTGGAAGTTATTGTTCTGCAGCTGAAGTATATGCAAAAGGCTGTCATTTCTCCAAGTGCTTGTCTGCATGTACCAATGGAAAACTCTTTGACACGGGCTTGCATTTTATACAATACTGGAAACAACACGGGACTGCAGATCAAAGATGCAGAGAAATGGATACGATTGAACAAGAGTTTCTGGAGAGCTGTGCTTGCCATTATTACGAGCTCAATGACAGAAGAGCCATGATGAGATATGTTAGAGATTTTGATTCCATGTCTTCTGTTCGTACTCTCTTGAATAATTTAGGGTGCCTTGATGAGCTTTTGCTGTTGGAAGTGGAATCAGGTAACTTCCTGGAGGCAGCGGGCATTGCAAAGCAGAAAGGTGAGCTTGTCCATGAGGCAGATCTACTGGGCAAGGGTGGACATTTTAAGGAGGCATCATTGCTTATTCTGTGGTTTGTGTTTGCAAACTCTCTGTGGTCAACTGGGAGCAAAGGCTGGCCTTTAAAGCAGTTTCTTCAGAAAGAGGAACTTTTAACAAAAGCAAAGTTACTTGCGAAGGATGTGTCGGACCAGTTTTATGAGTTTGTTCACACAGAGGCTGAAATTTTATTGAATAGCCAGCATAGCTTACTCGAGATTCATCAAAGTCTAGATTCTTCTCGCAGACATAGTAGTATCAGAGGTGAAATATTATCAGCTCGAAAGATTCTGGACATGCATCTTGATTTAAATACCTCGAAATATTTGTGGGAAAATGACATAGTGTCACATTTAGCGTCAGAAAGAAACTTTTTGAACAACCAGGTCTCTGCCGAGACACTTGTTTACTTTTGGAATTTTTGGAAGGATATGATTGTGAACATATTTAAGTTTCTTGCACGTCTTGAAATGCAAGGTGTAACTGAATACAGAGAGTTTGGTGAATTCTGCTTGAATTACATGGGCGTGAAGAGAGAGTTTAATAATCTGAATGCTATCTATTTTCTGATGAACTCAGATGCTCAGTGGGCGAGGGACATACCCAGAGAATTTATTCGAAGGGAGGGGAGCTTGGTTTCTGTAGATGTTCATCAGTTTGTCTCTGCTGCTCAGGCTCACTGGCGTTCCGAATTACTTTCTGTTGGCGTGCATGTATTAACCAATCTTGAAGCCCTTTACAATTTATCAGTTAGAAATTCCTTGTCACTATTCTGCCAAAGCAGGTCTCTTATTCACATATATGATGTGGCAAAATCTCTTTTGAATTGCCAGTTTCTAAGTAGTCAACACAGTGATATCAAGGCACTGTGGAAATTCACTCGACTGGCAACTGAATGCTTCTATGATTGCATCTATCCTCGGGACTGGAGAGAATCACTGAAAGAGAATATGATTTCGCTGAGGAGAAATGAGATTTGTAGGAATTTACTCAAGGAAGCTATCTTTGAGAATGTGAGCTCAAAGAACAGGCTTTCTTATGCGCAACTTGGAAGGATCACATCGATGATTCTTGGTTCTGGTGAGATATTATGTGAACCATATGAGAAAAAGGCTGGTGGTTTAGAATGGAATTCATCATGGAAGACTTTCATTGAGGATCTCTGTAGGAATGTAAAGGAGGAGTCCTATATGCAGAAGTTGCATGAAGCACTAGTCGATACTTATTATAATGCCAACTGGAGGATACGGGATTACATATTGCCTGGTTGTTTCTTATACATGCTCGAACGCCAACTAATTTTGTTATCCTACTTCCAAGGCTATTTTCTTACAACAAAGTCTTCTTTTGTGGAATGGCTTATCTACCAAGAAGGCCACCGGAGTCCATCCTTTGAAAGTTTGATGGGAAATGCACCTCCATCTCTAGCGAGGAACCTGAAGTTTATTGTCGACGTTGTTCAGCATTTCCTTTATAATGATAATGGTATGATGGACTGGATAAGAGCAACAGAAAATAAGGTGAAGGTCATGAAGGACTATCATGCTCTAGTAGTGTTGAGATTGGTTGTCATAATATGTTTAGTTTATCTGAACTTTGGATTGTGTAAAGACTTGCTTTCTGACTTGCTGGGTAGGAACTATATCACCAAACAACTGCCAAGGCAATTTTATGATGCCATCCGGAAGAGGCGGAAGTATAATTTTCTGAATCTAAATTTAAATGTGGTAGCTGAAGCATTTAGCAAGATTGACAATCCTCTGGTAGTTGTGAGTTTGGGTAAAAATTGCTCAAGATTTTTATGTCCAGATGCTATTTTTGTGGACATGAAGGTCAGTGAAAGCAAAGACAACGTATTAAGAATCTTGTTTCCAAAGACTGATGCTACAGCACAAGTTCACACAGGAGCTAATGAAGCAAACACTAGGAGCTCATTCAAACCAATAGTGTCTCAGGGCATTGAAGATCCAGGGAAGATACCTGAGCTTCCATCTAATGTTGGAGATGTGGCTAATTGGAACTCCAGGTGTGGGAAAAAGGATGAGGATAAACCTCCATTGCGCCATGACCGGCTTTGGGAAATATGTGAAGCACTAAAATTTCAAAACCATGGAATAGATGAAAGAACCAATATTGCATGTGATCCAACATTTAAGGTAATGCTGCTCTTCAAATTATTTTTTTATTTCTGTAGCATGTTCAGAGATATGGTTATCTTTTTCTTCTAATTATTTAATCATTTATTTTACAGGTGGACATAAACAGAATTACTTGCCTTTTAAAAGCAGCAATTGATGGATGTTTTCAGAACAACCCTCCCAGTGGTGATAAGAAAAACCTACTTGAAGAAGCTTCTATCATGCTTGACGAAATGAGGCAACTTAATGCTGCATTAGAAATGAGGTCAGTGTAAACATGATGCTTAGATCCATGGTTTTTAATGAATGTGAAATGTTAAAAGTACATTGTAGATTTTCAATAACTACTGATACACGTCAACGATAATACCTTAAATAGGTAAATGTATTAAGTTTCATGAAGTGCAGACTCGCTGCATGATCAAAATTTATTAATTTAGCAGCAAATTGAAAAGCGCATAATTAGAAAATATGCATCAAGGATGGGGATTAAACCTTGATCTAGCATCCAAATCAAAATATCTACTCAAAATTTATGAAGAAAATCAATCGTGTATCTTTTTTCAAATACTACGCACACCAGAAAAAGGAAATTTTAACAATATTTCTCTGAGGTAATATACAATTGATTTTATTTTCATGTGTTTTAGAGCCTCCTTGATTCTGTCAAGTGAAAGCTCATTCTTTGATTCCATGCTCTTCTTTGTGACTTGCTTTCTCGTTCTCTCCTTTCTTTGCTGATGGAACAAGTAAAAGTAGTCCTGTAGTTGCTTATCGCTGATGTAATTTAAGTTATCCTATCAGGCATTCCATGCTCTTAGCCTATGTCTCTCAGGTCAATGAAGCAGACAATAGCGACCATTTTACTTCGTTTAGAAAACTGTTCCAGGAGTATATCATTCCATGCCAAAGCATTAATTTTTTTTATTCTACTTGTTATGATAATCTTTTGAGGCTATTTTATTTTCAGGGAACCAGAACTTGAGAGCGACTTTTCTACAATTGGAGAACTTCTCGAGAAGCTGCTGTCAAGAAGGCCAAGAATGGAACTTTTCCTCAACCAGATATTCTTGCAACAGGATGAAAATCCTAAAAGAGAGATGGCAGAGACAAGCACTGCACCAGATGGCCGACATGGTGAGGAATATGGCAACAGCAATTCTGCTGAAGGTGAGAGAAACTTTTCAGAGAGTACTGTCGAAACCGGAGGCAGCAATCCTGATATGGAGAACAAGGGGAAGGAAGGGAAACAGCAAGTCCAAGAAAAATAAGAAGGGGAAAAGAGGGCGGAAACGAAAGTAGCCTTAAACCTTTAATGAATTAAGGAATAGATATTTCTCATAAAAATATCACCTTTTCTTTTGCACTTGTATATAGCAGTGTGATTTTTCCTTTCCTTTTCCTTTCCTTTTTTATTTCCTGTACGGAGAAAGAAATAAAGAAATATTATTAGGTCATAACACCTACAAAGAACTTGCAATATCTGGTGATAAAAATGTCACCTTGACATCCTTTTCGTTTGCCATAAAATGTCTTGCAATTGAAAGAATCATGATGCAAGATCTTATTGCATGGCATTAGTGCTGTCAATTCGATCAGAGGATAAAGCTGGCTCTGATACTATGATTACTTTCAGTTATTTATGTTGACTAATTCATTTCTCCTGTGGCAGGATCGGACTCAGAACATAGTTTCCTGAGTCTGGGATTTGCTTCATTTTTTTTTCAGACTTGTGTTCGTTTTATCTTTTATTCATAGCAATTGTGCATGTAACCGGAAATCATCTCCATGTTTATTTTGAGAACTCTGATATCTTCAGCCGCATGAGTTTGTAGCCTAGTTGAACAATTTTTTATTTATTTTATTATTATTCAAGATAAAAGGAACTGTTCCCTCCAGGCATCCTGAATGTAACTCTTGACAGTAAAGACAGGAAAGGAAAGACAAGTTGTGACAGCAAAAAAGAAGACAGTAGACAGTTATCACCAAAAAGGAAAAGCATGCTAGGGCTGACAGTAAACACAGAAAAGGAAAGCATATATATACAGCATTAAAGTAGGATTACAATAGGCAGATTTACTTACTATAACTAGCACCCTAGATATAGCTTTACAGCTGTAATTGAATGTAATCTAGATTATAAATAAGAGTAGTATAGCAAGAGGGGAGGTATTCAGACCAAAACCTGTTGACTCTATTAATATATTTCACTTCAAAATTACTAATATTATTATATTGCACAATCTCCATCTTGCCTCGTCATCATCCACCTTCCCTACCATGACATAATAACCTGAAAGAAACTGCAACTCCAACCCCCTGTGATGCACATCTCTTATAAAGCCAATTGTCCAGTAATTAATTGTGTCATGGAAGATGCAGCCAAGAACTCACCAGACTATATTTATCACCAGCTAACTGTAAAAACTCGAGTTCAGCAGAATTTGTAGACTGGCTGAAACTCTGATGAGAGAGACAAGAGAGAAGTTTCAGTTAAGCTTATAGCCTGACACGAGCTTGAAGCCATAGTTCATCTATAAACTCACCTCAAGGAAACCGTAAGTCTCCTTTTGTATGGCATGACCCAAAAGACCCTCAAAAGTTCTGGCGAATCCAAAGATTGAAGGTCTAACTACACCTGTGGCCTTGTCAATGTAAAGAACCAACAGGAAAGCCTTTGGGCAATCTTTTGCAATAGTAAGGACACATCCACTGTATAGTTCTTGTGTAATGCTAGCAGGGATAAGTACACACGAATTGAATATTCTATATAAGCCACGTACAAACTAAACAAATTTCAATAGCAAAGCAACCAAGTTATAAGAATCCACAATTCATGCCACACTCAGCAACCCTTCACTTTTCATAGTAAACAAAATTCACTAGTAAAGAGAGCAAGTCATAAGAATCCACATAATTCATGCCACACTTAGAAACTCTTCAAATCAAAATGAAGTAATCCAGGAAGAAGCAGAACAAAGTAACAAAATTTTCCTAGATAAAGAAAATTAGATTGACTGACAGAAAAGAATTCGAAAAGCATGATGGAGAGTACAAGTCCTAAAAAACGTGAAAGCAAATACAATATCATGAAAGAGCAGCTCAATCCTGCTGAATATGGACAAGGAAATTCCCCTGGAAGCATAAAAACCATGACGCCACAAAGAATAAATGAAAACTATCCTATCCACAACAATTGTCTTGAAGTGCACTGGTTTATTAAAATTCTATCATTTCTCTCCAACCAGGTACACCATTTAGACATCAAAGACGGTACAGTACTGCAAAGAGGAATAACAACATTCAATACGCAAACATGATAAACTGTGGAGAAATTTCATTCCTAGGGTCCCCTCTCTATTGCTAAAATGATATTTGCTCTGAATTAGAACTTTAAGTACCACTCACAGAGCTTCAAAAGGTGTTCCTTTAAAAAAAATTGAACTGTGGAGACAAATCTATTCCTTGAATGCACATCATGGAGGTTGGATTATATCAAATGCTACAAGAATGCATCAACTTCCAGGTGATGGGGGATTGATAATTCATTAAAGAAATCACGAAAATTTGCGCAGTAAATATATCATCTAACTTATTCCTAAAAAAAATCCACATTTAAAGATTGATTTGAAGAATATTTTAAAACCATAATATTCCAAACACAAGAAGTGCAGGCGAACAAGATATCATGTTTTGCAAGTGAAGCCAAAAGTTTTAACATTAACATGTAGACAATCCTCAAAAGGAATGATCAAAACCATTGCTGTGGCAACAATGAAAGTGTTACAGCTCTATAAAACTCAGTTCTTTTTTTTCGTTCCTTATAATTATCCTTGGTGAAACTTCAGCCACGTTTCCAGATCTATCCCACTAAATGAGATGGAGGATTGTTACCCAAAAATCCAATGTCTTCCTTCTATCTGGAGAGTAGCTGAATTCTCCAAATCATTATTACCTCAAAACTCAGTTCTTCTCATTTGACCCAAAAAGCTTCATCCTCGATAACGAGGTCCTCAAATACCCCTCCACCTCAAACTTCTTTGGCGAAAGCTCACGATACTTGGCAAACTGCTGTTTTGCCTCCTCATTTCTATCAAGTAAACTATATATCATCCCTCTACAAAAATAAGGCCTGAAATCTTTAGGATCCTCTTTTGACAACTCTTGATAACTTTTCAACGCCTCCTCCACATTCTTTTGCAGAAAATGTATCTGTGCCATAATCAGCCTCACGTCCCTAGCTTCTTTCACTTTATTCTCCTCTTCTGCAATATCTAAGGCCTCTTGTAACCTTCTAATAACCGCCTCTCCTTCTCCAAAGCGGTCCATTAGTAGTGCATTCTCGAACAGAGCCTCAAAAGACAAAGGATTGGCAACAAGAATTTCTTCAAACACATTTCGAGCATCTTGTGCCCGACCCATTTCGTTCAGCAGTCTTGCCATTAAAAACTTCCATTCAGTTACCTCCGGCTGCGCAGCTACTAAAAGCTTTACAATCTTTAAAGCCTCTTCGTCTTGGCCATTTTCAAGTTTTTGTTGTAGAAGTGAATTCAGAGACTCAATCGCTTCAGCATTAGATTCAAGGAATGCTTGTAATGGCGTTGATGGGTCACTTTGGTTCTGGTTTTGATGTTTCTCTATATCTTCCTCTTCTTGTTCTTCTTCAAGGGTCGGGTTTTGTTCAGTGAGAGCTGCTGGGGTTTCGGCTTTCGCAGGCCATACAGGGAATTTACCGGCAATGGAAGCTGCGACGCCAATCAGAATTGCTGTTTTGGCGAGGGTTTTGAGCGTTTGGGTTAATGGGTTTTTGGAGTTCTGATTTGAGGAGGAGGAGGCGGCTAATGGTATTTTGAGAGAAGAGGTACAAGTGGAATTGTGGGATTTGAGAGTGGTGGAATGATGAAGAGAGGGTAAGTTGAAGGAAGAAGGGGTTTTGAGGTGGAGAAAATAAGTGGCCAGTGTTGAGTTCATGGTTCGTTTAGAGAGAGGATGGTGGTTTTTTTTTCTGGTTTTGAAGGTTCAAGGCTTGAGTCGAGAGGGTTTTTTTAGCCTTCCAGTTAGGTGAGAGGGGGAGTACCCGAGAGAGGAGAGGAGACAGGAGGAAGGAAGTTCTATTCCACCAATCACCGCATCGAATTATGTTTTAACAAATTAAAACATTAAACACCTTGAACCTCGTCACCTGGAACTCGATGTCAGGATCAAACTACCCAATACCTTGGATCTTGCTTTTGGTGGAACTCCTAGCCACTTGATTCTAGTAAAATCTCTTGGAAGTTTTTTTTTTAATTACACGGTGAGAATTGTTTTTTTTTTTAAATCAGTAATACTGAAGGGAAAAAATAGTACATTTTCTAAGATTGCGTCACTGAAAATGACACAAATAAAACATTGCGCCAATAAGAATGGAACAGCAAGGTAGCGCCAAGGAAATTTTAAATTTCCCGGAGGTAGAGTTTTTCAACCTATGCCATATTAAAAAAAAAAAACAAATAATGCTCCTAGTTTCATTGCCTTGAACTTCGAAATGACTACAAGTTAATTACTGACATGATGTGGATTCAAATTTTTTAAATTTGGCATTATCTTTCCGATCAGCCAATGCTAAACATTATTTTATTTTATTGTTTTAAATTTTTTTTTGATAGGTTGATATTGGAAAATTTTTAAAAATAATAGTAAATAATTATTTTAATATAAATTTATATATATAGATATTTTAAAATATAATCTTACTCATACCCAATCATCCCATCATGCCTAATTATTTTATGGCCATATAAATTATAACATGCAACAATTTTTCCCCTCCGCTCTTAAAGACAACTCACCCGCTTGAACACTTAGATACTTCGTTGTTAGGAGTGAAATTGTTTTTAAAAATGTTTTTTGATTAAAAATATTTTATAATTAAAAATATATTTTTTTAAAATACAAAAAAATAATTTAAAATAAAAAATAAAAATAAATTTTTGTCAAGTGAAACAATCTCTTAGCATTAACACTCAAAGAGTAGCAAGCAAGGTCTTAAACTTGATCCGAATCTTCTAATAATAAGATAATGTGTAAATACCAGTTTTGAAAATTACTTTTGTATTATCATTTTAAAGAATTTGGAAATTTTGTTGCGAGATTTTATTTATTTATGTTGTGATAACTTGTTACGAGTTTGGAAATTACTTTTAATTGATTTTGATATGTTTTAAACAAAAAGTATTTTGAAAAATGAACTTTAACAAACTCTAAATAGCCCTTACATGTAAGAAATTACAATTTTTTGAAAAAGAAAATATAGAACAGCCCCAACCAACATCTAAATAGTAAATTACATTGTGGTTAATTTGAATTTTAGGCTTACTTCTGTACAATTGCTTGCAATTATGTTTCAGTTTTGCACATACAAGTACAACAAATGAACTTATTTTTACATGTTCATGGATGACATATACGAAAACAATAATGAACCCAAAATCAAATGGAAAATAAAAATAAAAACCAGTAAATCTTATATTATCAGCGTGTGGTAATTCTGAGATGGAGATTAGCTCTTGAGCAACCATACAGCAACTGCATGATGTATTCATAGAAAAAAAAAAACATTTTCTCATCTTAATATATGTAGTAGTTTACTTTATTTTAATTTTCTTGAAGATCCTAACATCGAATCCTTGTATTTTCATATTCGATTGTACCTAATCCTGCCCTAAAAATTCCTTGATAATTTAATCGTTTTTTTTTATTTCTTCTAAAATATCATTCATTTCTAAGTCAATTTTTCAATCTCACCTTAAAAAAATATTTTAAAAAGGCAGTTTGGATATTTTAAAAGAGTTAACAGTCAACTCTTATCAAGCACCTACAATTTTACAACGGTGGAAATGAGTAATATCATAGGATCAGAAAAGGATTTTACAAAAGTTTCATGTTCCTAACCTCTTTGTACCACACTCGGAACAGAACTTGGAGGTTTCTCTTAGATATAGAGCTCCACATTCATCACAATACTTCGGAGGACTCGTCGGCTGCAGTTTATAAAAGGTCAGTGAACACACTACTGTCATGTTCTAACTTCTACGTAAAACTTAAAAGCACTTTTCAACTATTTATATGGCATAATGCACAAAGAATAACAGTAAATAATATCTTTTATATATATAGGATTTAACATTTTTCCCAACTTATTTAATAATAGTAAGTGCCTCGAGGACAATTTTCATCAGAGGTACCAGACAGCTTTGTTTAGGTCTGTACAGAAGATTTTGGACGTCCGATCTTGCCTTCTGCATGGAGATTCATTCCATGGGAACGAGGGGTTCCAACTTCCAAGCGAGGAAGAGAATGACAAGAAAATGAAAAGGGAAAAGATATACAGAATGAATAAACGGATTATACTAATAGAGATCAAGAACCAATCCTATTTACTATAAATTGTGGCAGGTTGCAATTCCTCTAACATGCGTTCACGAGAATATACACATTTCAGGATGCTGACGACGCAGTATATACTTGTGAGCCACAAAGGTATAAGAATGAATGGGAAGGAGAAGAAGAAAAGACTGAAGCTATGATTGCTTGGTGCAATACCATTTTCTTACCAAATTATACATGAATTTACTTATAAATAAAAAACCAATCATAAAACTAGATATTTGACCGACAAATAAATTAATTGAATTTGTCAGCATTGAAAACCAGAATCTAAAAACGCATCTCATCATGCAACAATTTTCTGTAAGAAATTATTTGGTGACAAAATGGCTCAAACGATTGACGCTTTAAGGGTGTCCCTTTTAGTCCTGTTGACAGAACCCATTATTTTCTTCCTGGAAACTCGTCCTGTATGCATTTAGAACCCCAAGCTACACCAATGATACCAGGAATATCACATCGTCATAAAGATATTTTGCACTGGTTTTAGGACTGATGTATAAGTGAAATCTTCAACATTATCAAGCATAATGCAGAAATAGAATTTCACCTTTCCCAGTGGCATTCCATGCTTGAGAACACATACTCATTGACATGATTGAATAAGATTGTTAGCGACGTTTAATTCCTTAGGAGAAGAACAGTCAGCAAACTGGAGAACCGAGATTGTTTTATTCAGGTATGACGTAGGAGCATTGTCTAGTGCAACAGAAAAAATGTGTTGTACTTGCTAACAATAGTGCTATAGATTTTGACGCATCGAGAGCCACTTATGCAAAATTAATGAAGGATAGAACTATTCCAGAGTGCTAGGAACCTTACCTGTACGACTATAATTAAAAAAGGACTGTCAATAACCTAGGAGCACATGCCAGCAATAATAAGGCTATTTTTACTTAAAATAAGGACTTGGCATGGGATTTTCTCAAACTTGTATTTGCTATATCATTAACTGAAATAGAAGAGGAAGTCCTAGCAAAGAAACCTCACCATTGAATGCAAGCGCCCTCCAACATGGCCTCCTGTGAGGGGCTGCAAGTAGACCATGTGCTGAGGAATGGTTGGAGACTGGGCAGCATGAGCAATTTCAGGCATATGTGAAGGTGGCCCACATTGATGATTTTGAGAAAATTGGGTTGCATGCTGACTTTGGTGAACTTCTTGATGATGGTTCTGGTTTATTGGGTGAAACTGAGGTTGATGTGACAACAGTTGCACATGATGCTTTGAAGGAGTCTGATGCTCGTTTTGTGGCTGCAAAAATCAAAGCCAAGAAAATATGCGCACATAAATTCCCACAATATAGTTTATTTACAAGTGCAGTTCATATGAGGAATCTTGTGTGTTAGCAGAACATCAAACAAATAATAAGAAAGTGAGACGTGTCAGATAAAGGGGGGTGACATTTTTTATTGCTTCTTCCCTCCTTGTGAACGTTGGAGAAACTAAAACCGAAAGAAATAAGTCTTCCATGGCTGCAATGGCCTCGTTGCTGGCCCACCATAAACTCTTATAACAAAGCATTAAATGCATTAAGAAGTCAAAAGTTAATTCTGGCAAACAATACCGCCAGCATAATGATTCTGGCGATAGATTGTGATGCAAAAATGTAATGTTGCCAGGTATCATGCTCAATCCAGAGAGTCAAAGGAAGCTTCAAGCATGTAGTTCAGTTGTAAAATAAGACAGTACAACGAAATTCATAGTAGAATTGGGGGGATAGCAATAACCTACTATCAAATGAGGGGCTGTGTATTGATGAATTCTAGTTGCTCAGAGTACAATGGTTTTCTAAAGTATTTCCCCACACAAAAATCTCTTTGGCTTGCTAACAGCTTAAGTAACCATCACAAGTATCCTCTTGGTTAGCACATGTAAAGAACCTCCTCGTTACCTCCTATCTAAGCTTTGAAGGAGTTAATGTATTTAATGGATAGGTAGAGAAGACATGCGTCATTTTTTTCCTTTTCTACTTTGTGACAAAAATCTGTCATGAATTAGTTATTTACACCTGCACAGAGAAGTTATTCTAAATTAACTACAGAATGCTATTACAAGGATTTTGAAGACCTCCTACCAATCCTAGATAGCATCCTGATTTTGACGTTTTCATTGTCTAGAGGAAGTCAAACACCAACAAAGAATAAACATACCCATTGTAGTACTTTCCAAGAACAGTTGAAAAAGAAAAGGAAAATAATAAAAGATTGTTGGAATGTGATTTGACATAGCTTATTAATTTCGGACTCCTGATTAAGGCCTGATAGACAACCAAAACAATTACAACCCTGCATAGAAGACAAACAGTAATTGGAAAACAGAAGCTAACTCATACTTCACTTACAGATCGGAATCCTTGTGCAGTATTCATTGTTGAAGAATTGTCTTCTGGAGAAAGTGTCTGAAAATATAAATATACGATTGTGACTTTCACCTTCAAATATAGGATCAAGGAAGTGTTTATGCATAAAGTTAAATAAATCTGCCATTATGTACTCCCATGATTCAGAGAATAAAATTTTCATATTTAATGCAGCAAACCAAATTATGTCAACCATCATAATAGGTAGATGATGGAACTAAAGAATTGACATTGTTTAAGCAGTACCTTAAAATAAAATAAAAACAGGTTCCTTATTCCTTTATCAGATCATTATGCCATCAAAAGAGCTCCAAGCTAGATCCACATCTTAGAATAGGGTAGATCAAAGCTTGCTAGCATAGCAGGGACTCAAACTTACAGTCAAACCAGGAATATTAGACAAAGCACGCCTAAACTTGTGCCTCGGGGAGTAGAATTTAAAATCTCGAGCAGAGACAGCAACTTCACTCCGACCTGTCAATCGTCTAAACCTGTCATATGAACATCATAGTCAAAGAACCAAAAATGCTGCAAACTTCATTTCCATCCTAAATTTGTTGTTCATTTTTTTAAAAAAAAAAAAAAAACATTTGGAAGATATTTGGTGATCCATATATTCCGGAAAGCAATAAAACACATGATAATTTTTAAACTGCTCTTGGATTATGGATCTGTTCTTCAATCTGGATCATATCAATCATGCAACAAAAATTGTTCTCCCAAGAAGGCCAAAGAGAAATTGAGGGATTGCATAGAATTGGTTTCTGACCTGGCAGCAAATTTCTTTATTTGAGTTTCCTATTAAAGGTTCCTGCCAGTAGTTCCTGCATGATGATAGCTAAATCCCCTATAATTCCAACGTGGTGATTATGCTAGTTTTAGACAGATAGTGTCAACATTCAATTGTATATAAGACAGCCCGTACGTTAAGTATGAAATTATATTTGATGAGTCCACAATGCTAGAAGATAAGAAATAATTACTTCCATTTCTTTCTCCAGATAAGTAAAGTATGATCTTTTCATAGCTCCTTTTATTTCAGGACATAAATATCAAACTAATATTTGTATCTTAAAAATGAAGATCTTTGCTCAGTGGAAGCAATGTCTGTGTAACGAAGCTGTGGGAAACCTTTATAGCTTCTCTATCAAAGTGTTATCTTTCTAATACATGCAGGCTTTTTCAGAGCCCACTTTGAATAAAAAAAATCTGATATAGCCTCTCCTTGTAGCCATAAATCCTTAAATTCCCCAAGATAAAAATGTTGATTTGTTTGAAGATACAATAATTGGCCTTCCATTTTGATCTAAGTCGAAGTCCATTTGGCTTGAACTCAACTCTTGAACCACATAACAAGGATATGTAGGAGTGATTCAGAGTTACGGAAAATGAAGAAAATCAATAAAACACGAGAATTGATGTAGGAATCAAAACCAAAATCACCAATAAGAGAGAGACACTCGATCTTGAAGGGTCAAACCAAGAGAGAGACGCATGATCTTGAAAGAAAAAACTCAATTTATTTTATTCAATGATTCAGCAATTTCAAGTGCTTAATTATATGCACCAAACCAAATAAATTAGAAAAACCAAACAAGTCTTAATTCAATAAAAAAAAAGCTAAAATTCTAATTCAACTACTAAATAATAAAAAATAATATTCCTAAATAATAATAGTTATACAATATTAGAATTTCTAAATAAATAAATATTAATTCCCATTGTTGCACTTCATTCTCTATCAAATTCAGATATCATGCAATAACTAGGGAAAATCACTTCATAGTACTGGCAAAGAATAGGAATCAAAGAATGAAAATAGTGCAGCAAAGTAGCCATGAGATTGAAATCTATGAACAGCAAACGCTAGAAAACGAGAAGGGAAAAGTTAGATAGTCCAACTTACCACTCAGCATCTACAATAGGCATACTACTTGGTTTCTCGACTATATCTAAACCATTGACCACCACAAAGCGAACTCTCTTCTCTTCTTGTATTACTAATTCTGGAAATCTGGTCCTTGTTTCAATAGAAGTTGCCAATTCTCTTCTTTTAAATATACAAGAACCTTCAGCAAATAGAACAATCAGAAACCATTAACTTCTACGTCTTAGAATTTCCTTATCTCTAAACAGTCCATATACTACAAAAAGAATCAGATCAATTCCCTTTATGGTAATTCACAGATAAAACAGTTGAGTAAGTGAACTAAAAAGGCTCATGAAGAAGAAGAACGTTTCAATACCTTTTTTGGGAAATTTCTTGGCCATTCTTCTATACAAACCACCAGCTGCTTCAAGGGCTACTCCAATGGTCTTATCACGAACACCATTCAAAGAAGCCAGTCTCATATTCACATCATTCACTAGAGTTTCATACATATTGGCAACATACATCAATGGCAAAGCGAACATCGGATCACCTTCATATTGCACATCTCCAGATTTCCTCTTAGTTAGTTTATCCTGTCCCGGGTGAACAGCATACTCTGACTCATTATCAACCACTTTAATGACATGGTCACTAATAAAGTGATCCACTATTATTTGCAAAAATCTTGCTCTTGCAGATTCGATGGGTGAAACATCTGATTGGAAATGAAATCCAATTGTAAACAAGAATACTTGAAAATGAAGTGTGAAGGGTTTAATTCAGAAATGCACTTACCCTCAATTGACAATATATCGTATGCACCTCCAGAAGACCCAGTATTCTCAAGGCTAGTGTGATCTTCTTCGACTCCTACACTGTGAAGTGGTAAGGAATTGCTATAGGAATCATGAATACAGTCCTGGAAAGACAAAGATTGCGTGAAATTCATTGTTCATCACATAAGTTTAGCTTTTCTCTCTCTCTCTCTCTCTCTTCATAAACAAAGAAAAATTGACTCTCTGTTTGGAAATAATAATAAGAGTATGGATCGATTAGAAGAGATAAAACAGAAAGAGAGCGAGAGAGGATCGATTAGAAGAGATAAAAACAGAAAGAGAGCGAGAGCGAGAGAGGTGTTGACTTACAACAGCATCGGAATCTTCGTCGGCGTTCAAGGTATGATCGGCGTCGGCGGAAATGGAATCGATATTAGAGGGACGAGAATCGACGGTGTTGAGATCATGGAGAGAGTTGGTGGAAATGAAGGATCCAGCTGATCTCAGGTTGCAGTGCTGCCCTGGAACCCTACTCCCCATTAATTTTACCACTGAATTGAAGAAGCTATTTGTGTGAGAGACTAGAGGGATAATTAGCGGGAGAGCACGCAGGAGACATTCTTTCCTTTCCTTTTATTTTGGTTTGGAGATGAGGAAGTTTTTTAACGGCTATACAGACTGGGAACAGACCTGGGAGAGTGAGACACTGAGACTGCGAGAAAACAAAGTGCCCAAGCCTCTCTCCGATCTCCGCACCTGCTTCCAAACCGCTAGGTTTTGCTGGACTCTTTTATTCATGGGATGACCTCAAAGTTTGAAATTCTCTATTAAGTGAGTCCCCACTATATCAAGATATTCTCAATTCGGTCCTTATATCGACAAATATGCCTAAAAATGTCTATATATTGGGGACCTAAATGAGAATCAAAATTAGGCATATTTGTTGAATGAAGGAAGTGGTTGAGGATTCTTAGATGCATTGGGGACTCAATTGGTTAACATATATAGGTCAAGATCCAATTGATGCAACTTTATAAATTAGAGACTAATATGATCTTACTCCTATAATTATTTAAGTAGCGCTGTCTGTGGAGGATTCTTTTGGGGGAAAGGATAACTTTACCCCCAAACTATTAATTATATTCCAAATGAGTTTCACACCAATTGACTGTCCCAATTGAGTCCTCAACTAAAGAAAAAAATATTGTATCGAGCACAAAATGGACTAATTAAATCGAGATGATGCCACGTATGTGGTTGGTCCGTTGAAACTGTTATCCCTAGCAATTCGAGGACCAAATTAAATATTAAATTGAAAAAAACTCATGCACCCTAAACAATTTTTTAATGACAACATAACTAGAGAAAAAACCAAAAAACCCTTAAATCAAAAGATTGGATTTTAGCAACTCAAGCACATAAAAATAATCACATTATAGGGATCCACGGTGCGGAGAGCTACAGTCGCCACATGATTTAGCTACTTTTTTAATTGTTTCTTGGACTTCGATTAAACTACAAAACCACTATAAATGTATTAAAATGATTTTTATTTTATTTTTTAAAAAAATATTTTTAATATCAACAAATAAAAATGATTTAAAAACACTAAAAAAATAATTTAAAGGAAAAAAATATTATTTTTTAAATATTTTTAAAATACAATGCTTAACACTCCTAAAGAGATGGAGATAACAATGCTATAATGTAGGCCTTAGCCATTATCTCCAGAAATTAGTCAGTTATCACAGATTTTCTTTATGCTGTTTTTTACCCATCTTATTAATGATTGCACTCAATTTACATTACTAAAAGTAGAAAAAAATTGACTGCGATATTTTAAGAAAGAATAGCACAGATTAAAGTGAAAACAAAAAAATAGAAAATCATGATAAAAGGCTTTCCAGCTTTGTTGAATGGCTGCTAGACAGCAAAAAGAACTCTAAAAACCTAAGATTTGGCACCATAAACAGGCTAAGAATACTATTCTATCCGCAATGGCCACTTCAGGATAAGAAAACAATCCTCTCCCTCAATAGCTACTTCAAAAGGAATTGGATTTAAAGTTCTAGAGTTCTCTGTCCAAAATCTTTATGTCTGAAAATGTAGCATGTCTTCATATGATCAAGTTGCTTGCCAGAGAGTTGCATATCCCTAGCTGATTCCTTAAAAAATAGCTTCAGCTTTTTATCGGTGCTATAGATTATGATAACAAATGCTTCTTCAAATATTTTCAATATTGATGATAATTAGAGCTTTTTCTTGATAGAAAGGCTGGCAATAATTAATGGTTGGAGGTTATTTCAAGGAGTTATAATACATAGCCTAGTGTGGCTGTCATCAAATGTTTCGGCATTGTTGTATTTTTTTTATTTTGATAACCAGAATGTCCGGGCCAGCTTACGCACACCACAACTAATTCTCAGATTCACTGGGCCAAGACCTCAAGCGCTCATTGTTGTATTTTTCCATGGCTTGGTGGTGGCGGGTCTGTTGATTCCTGCAAGGCGTCAATTAATTCATAGCTCAAATGTAATGAGAATGGTCTAACGCCTATGGTTTACTGACTTCTGCTTCAATTTTATTGGAGTTTTTATCTGACCATCTTTTAATCATTAGGTAAGGGGAAAAGTTGCGATGATGCACGGGAGCTGAAGTAGATGCTGCAGGAGTTCTGGCTGACAATAATTTAGGATCCCATGATCAGTGGCGGTTTTCAAACATCACTACCTTTTAAGAAACAGTTTGCAATGCAATTGGTTTCTTTCTTTTTTTAAAAGTGAAGAGAAATAAAGTTGAAGAAAATCTTATTCAAACAAGTTGGTAGCATTCAGAATTGGACGTTCAATGCTTTTTTAGTTCAGTCTGAACTGCTGAATTTACGGTGTTAGAATGGTTGACTGGAGCAGTGTTGATTCACATCTATACAACCTTCAGCACATTTTCTTCCGAATTTGGCATGAAAAAACTAGCTTATTTGTCCTCCTCGGTGTCAATTAGCTGATGTTGTACCAATCAAATTGTTCAGAATGAGCATATTTATACCTTTCCGAACTTCAAGCGACCAGAAGAAACATAAAAAAAACTCATGGGCAGGCCTATGCGAGCCAAAACAGTGTGATTGAATTGCATAATAAGATTATAAAAGGAGATGATAAGAATAAAACATCCAGTACATGATCTAGAAAGAGATCAAGGAAATGCTGAAGAAACTCGGGTGAAATACAGAATGAATCTTAGATAAAAACTCTCATCAAGCAAATCGTATAGTACTTCAAAAGAAATATTCTGCAGATTGCTTAACCTTTTTTTCCTGCATGCTCGTACGCATTACTTGTTAGTGACAAAAGATTCTCAGCATGAACTGTGAGTACAACATCAAAAGGTTTTCCAACATCACCGCAAGGAAGTTTAACTGACTTCAGCTCAGGGACATGAATCATGCATATATTCTTCGTCTCAAGGTCACAATAGTATGCTGCCCATGCAGCCGGATTTGCGCATCCATGTTGAGCAAGCAGAATCAGCCCCGTCTTGAAACTGCCAACAGGCCACAGACATGGGCTATACGAGGGGAAAAGAACCGTCTCCTTCATCCAGACTTGGTCACGTCGATCCTCTAGTATCCACAGATCAATTTTATTCCGGTTATAACCACTAGTTACGTGACCCATTAGTACTAGACAACCTTTGACTTGTTTCATGAGTTGAAATCGTAATGCTTCTTTTGGGACTTGGATGATTTGGAACTTCTCCTGTTGAAGGTCGAATGCGAGCAAAATTTCCTGATCAAGCAATCTATGCCTCCAGTGTATAACTCCATCAGCGCAGACACTTTCACTTGTTAGACCATAAAGTTCTTGATCATAAGGGTAGCCAGGATCAATTTTTCTCCATGAACCCGCGCCTCTGTCGCAACGTATAGTGAAAATCTCGAACTCCACAGTTTTCCGGCTAACTTCCCGAGTGAACAGCCCGTTGATAGGATTGACTTGCAATTTGTATCCAGTGATGCTACAAATATTAAGCACTTTGTAATCCCCTGTGGAGGAATTGAAGCCGAAAGAATATCGAGGTTCGTAAACAATATCAAAATCGACGCCAGCACCCGGCCTGATCGGTATATTTGTACTCCGTGGAAGGGTTATAGTCTCTTGAGTGGTGATATTACATATGTCAACACGATGGCTTCTGCGATCATGTATGCAGAGAATGCCTCTAATGATTTCAGAAAGGCAAGCATATTGCTGGTCAACATGGGAGATTTGAAGGTTACGAAACCCCTGTTTGCGTTCGAAAAAAGAGAAAGATGTCGATGAGGACGAGGGGTCAGGGTAGGAAAGAAGGAGAGCGTTTCCTTTATCCCTTGTTATAGAACGAGCGTGGTGCAAGCTAGCAAAGAAAGGATCGTGAATAAAAGAGCACCAGGCCCTTGATACACGCCTGAATCGTACAACGGATTTAGCGGGGAGTCTTGAGAGGATATCAAGAATCACGTCCTCCGGAATCTGTTGACGATTATTATTAACGGATTCTCTTGAGGACGACGAAGACGATGATCTCATCTGGCTAATGCTGCTGCCCATGACGATCAATCTGCTTCTTAATTAACCTCAACTCTTAATTGTGTTTCCTTCTCTCTCTACATGCATATATTTATAGCAGTTGGAGCTTTGATGGACTCTCATTATCCGTCATGGATTAGAATTGCGCCTTCTTCTTTTTTTAGACTTTACGTTTCTTCTTCGGAAAAATAAATAAATAAATAAATACGAAGCTCAAAATTGCATGATATTAAAGGAGTCCAGATTTCCAAGGGAAAGCGTAGAAACACTTGCTAAATAATTTCATATTTCTAATACTCACTCATGTGCTCCTTGCTGAATTATATATTTGGAACATCTGATCATTTATTATAGATTTTTGGTTGCAATATTCATTTTTTTTATAATATTACCCTAGCTTTTATCTTTTTGTATATACATTGTTAACATATGCAATGACGATGACGGCGGAGGAGAGCTGCTTGGCGAAAACGGGGGCGGCGAAGCAAGGAGAGGGATTGAAGCAGTATTATATACAACACATCCATGAACTTCTGCTACTTGTCCGTCAAAAAACCCTCAATCTCAATCGCCTTGAAGCTCAACGCAATGGCCTTAATTCCAGAGGTGGGTTTGATTCGATTCCGATTCGTCAATTTTTGTAATTCTTTTGTAGATAGATAGATCAGATCTTATTAGCTAGCTAGGGTTTATTTATTATTTTTTTCAATAATCATAATTGAAAACCAATATTATAGGGAGAGGAGGCCAACAGGATACAATCATCTTTTTTTATAAATTCCTAGTCTTGGGTCCTTTGATTTGGACTAATACCAAACCTGCCCTTGGGATATATATGACTTCTTTTTCCGTTTGACATGCTCAGTGAGGATGCTCAGAGAAGAGTTGCAGCTACTTCAAGAACCCGGGTCATATGTTGGTGAGGTTGTCAAAGTAATGGGGAAGAACAAGGTGTTAGTTAAGGTACAGTGTTTCCTTTCTCTTGGTTCAATGCTAGTCGATATACTTTTTTATTACTGGGCTCTTTGGTGTCATGTGCCCAGTATGTTTAACGACCTTGAAATATTTTTGATAAGAATAAGTGCCTTCATCCAGGTTCATCCAGAGGGGAAGTATGTTGTTGATATTGATAAAAGTATTGATATCACAAAGATCACTCCATCAACAAGGGTTGCCCTTCGCAATGACAGCTATGTTCTTCACTTGATCTTGCCTAGCAAAGTGGATCCTCTGGTCAACCTCATGAAGGTTGAAAAAGTTCCAGATTCTACCTATGACATGATAGGTGGTCTTGACCAACAGATTAAAGAGATAAAGGAGGTTTGTATATTCTTTTGTTTTTGGTTCTGCCCGAGGATTCTCTTGATCCATGATTATGACTGTAATGTTAGGCTGTTGATTTTCTCATTGTTTCCTGGTACTTGTCTTGACTCCTTGGTAGGTCATTGAACTTCCAATTAAACACCCTGAATTGTTTGAGAGTCTTGGAATCGCACAACCAAAGGTATTCTGCTAACATCAAGCATTTTCCATCTGCTATTCACACTTTGGTGCATTTGGATTTTGGACTAACTCCCTGTCTCTCTTAGGGTGTTCTCCTCTATGGGCCTCCTGGCACTGGAAAAACTCTACTGGCTAGGGCAGTGGCTCATCACACTGACTGTACTTTCATCAGGGTTTCTGGTTCTGAATTAGTTCAGAAATACATTGGAGAAGGCTCTAGAATGGTCAGAGAGCTTTTTGTGATGGCAAGGTCCGTCTATTTATTTTTACTTGACTGCCTCACTCTCAGTTGATTTCTAGTATTTTGAGGTCATTTTCATGGTTAAATTCCTACCCCTTGTACTTTCAAATGACATGACAGTAGGCAATAGGGCTTGCTTTTCTAATAAATAAACCTTAACCAGGAAAAATGGGGGCCATTTCGCCAGATTAATTATGTTTGTAGCATTGGTTAAACTACAATTTTGTCATACCATACAACACACATTAAGCCTCCATTCTAGAAAGTTGCAGCTTGGGAGAAATAAGTAACCTTTCTGATTTTGAAAACTGTGATCCATTAGAAAGATAAAATATAATACTTTTTTCTTCATAGAGTTCATCCCAAATGCTCTAACCTTCTATGTTTCTAATGCATAGTATAGTAGTAGGCCTAATATGCATCAATGATCATCATTTGCCTCTTCTTTTATAGCCTCATGTTCTGCTACACAGATGTTTGATTATATACTCTGCTTTGTCTTTCACATCTTATATCTGATATGGTTTCTGATTTTATGGTTTCATTACAGAGAGCATGCTCCATCAATCATTTTCATGGATGAAATTGACAGTATCGGATCTGCTCGAATGGAATCTGGGAGTGGCAATGGTGACAGTGAGGTGCAGCGAACTATGCTGGAGCTTCTAAATCAGCTGGATGGATTTGAAGCATCAAACAAGATAAAGGTACCGGATTACCCTCTGAAGACAATAGAACAAACAGGGGATTGACACAGTTATTCATGTTACTCAGTACCTTTTCTGACCTGCGTTTTAACAGGTTTTGATGGCTACAAATCGGATTGACATTCTGGATCAAGCTCTCCTTCGTCCAGGACGAATTGACAGGAAGATTGAATTTCCAAATCCCAATGAAGACGTATGTAACATTTTGACTTGTTTGAATATTTTGTTTCCTTGTGCTGTTTCATATAGAGTGATGCTCTGAGTAATGAATATGCAGTCGCGTTGCGATATCTTGAAAATCCATTCAAGAAGGATGAATTTAATGCGTGGGATTGATCTGAAGAAGATAGCTGGGAAGATGAATGGTGCTTCTGGTGCAGAGCTCAAGGTATTTTTCTCACTGTAGCAATATTTTTTACCTCTTGCTTTTAGTTTTCACGGCTCTTAAGTGATTGGAAATTTTTTAAATTTGGCATTATCTTTCCGATCAGCCAATGCTAAACATTATTTTATTTTATTGTTTTAAATTATTTTTTTTTATTTTGATAGGTTGATATTGGAAATTTTTTAAAAATAATAGTAAAAAATTATTTTAATATAAATTTATATATATAAATATTTTAAAATATAATCTCACTCATACCCAATCGTCCCATCATGCCTAATTATTTTATGGCCATATAAATTATAACATGCAACAATTTTTCCCCTCCGCTCTTAAAAACAACTCACCCGCTTGAACGCTTAGATACTTCGTTAGGAGTGAAATTGTTTTTAAAAATGTTTTTTGATTAAAAATATTTTTTAATTAAAAATATATTAAAAAAAATATATTTTTTAAAATACATAAAAAAATTTAAAATATTAAAAATTAATTTAAAATAAAAAATAAAAATAAATTTTTGTCAAGTGAAACAATCTCTTAGCATTAACACTCAGAGTAGCAAGCAAGGTCTTAAACTTGATCCGAATCTTTTAATAATAAGATAATGTGTAAATACCAGTTTTGAAAATTACTTTTGTATTATCATTTTAAAGAATTTGGAAATTTTGTTGCGAGATTTTATTTATTTATGTTGTGATAATTGTTACGAGTTTGGAAATTACTTTTAATTGATTTTGTTATGTTTTAAACAAAAAGTATTTTGAAAAATATACTTTAACAAACTCTAAATAGCCCTTACATGTAAGAAATTACAATTTTTAGAAAAAGAAAAAAAAATATAAGTACAATTGCTTGCAATTATGTTTCAGTTTTGCACATACAAGTACAACAAATGAACGTATTTTTACATGTTCGTGACATATACAAAAACAATAATGAACCCAAAATCAAATGAAAAATAAAAATAAAAACCAGTAAATCTTATATTATCAGCGTGTGGTAATTCTGAGTTGGAGATTAGCTCTTGAGCAACCATACAGCAACTGCATGGTGTATTCATAAAAAAAAAAATCATTTTCTCATCTTAATATATGTAGTAGTTTACTTTATTTTAATTTTCTTGAAGATTCCAACATCGAATCCTTGTATTTTCATATTCGATTGTACCTAATCCTACCCTAAAAATTCCTTGATAATTTAATTGTTTTTTTTTTATTTCTTCTAAAATATCATTCATTTCTAAGTCAATTTTTCAATCTCACCTGAAAAAAATATTTCAAAAAGGCAGTTTGGATATTTTAAAAGAGTTAACAGTCAACTCTTATCAAGCACCTACAATTTTACAACTGTGGAAATGAGTAATATCATAGGATCAGAAAAGGATTTTACAAAAGTTTCATGTTCTTAACCTCTTTGTACCACACTCGGAACAGAACTTGGAGGTTTCTCTTAGATATGAAGCTCCACATTCATCACAATACTTCAGAGGACTTGTAGGCTGCAATTTATGAAAGGTCAGTGAACACACTACTGTCATGTTCTAACTTCAAAGTAAAACTTAAAAGCACTTTTCAACTATTTATATGGCATAATGCACAAAGAATAACAGTAAATAATAACATCTTATATATATATATGATTTAACATCTTTTCCCCACTTATTTAATAACAGTAAGTGCCTCGAGAACAATTTTCATCGGAGGTACCAGTCAGCTTTGTTTAGGTCTGTACAGAAGATTTTGGACGTCCGATCTTGCCTCTGCATGGAGATTCATTCCATGGGAACGAGGGGTTCCAACTTCCAGGCGAGGAAGAGAATGACAAGCAAATGAAAAGGGAAAAGATATACAGAATGAATAAACGGATTATACTAATAGAGATCAAGAACCAATTCTATTTACTATAAATTGTGGCAGGTTGCAATTCCTCTAACATGCGTTCACAAGAATATGCACATTTCAGGATGCTGACGACGCAGTATATACTTGTGAGCCACAAAGGTATAAGAATGAATGGGAAGGAGAAGAAGAAAGACTGAAGCTATGATTGGGACCCACATCAAATTCTCTCCAAAACGCCGATTGAAGAAAAGCTAGAATTTGATGCTTTTCAGTTTGCGATCCGTGTTTATTGAAACGGCAATACACATATGAAATAGAAAATATAACCGTTGAAAAATAAAACCAACATTAACCTCATGAAGAGAAGGGAATAAAGAAGCCTTAAACACATAAACAAATAAACCACCACCCCGCAGCACCATCATCACCCACAGCCTCCATAGAGAGAGAAGAAAGCACGAGAAACCACCTCAAGAAAACCAAACAGAGAGGAGAAGGGAGTAGTTTCATCGTGTATATTTAAGAAATGGCAAGGTTTAGTTCCTGTTTCTTGATCTCCGCGGCGTGGTGGTGGTGGTGGTGGTGGTGGTGGGAAGAGGGAAGAGGACGGTGGGGGAGAGGGAAGTAGAAAATGGGGTCTGGTGTATTTGGTTTTTGGGGGTGGGCGGCGCAGGAGATGGGAATGGGAATGGGAATTTTATATTAAGGGAATCGGGTGGGTGAGGGTTAAAAAAATATAATTATATTCTATAATTATGTAATTATTTTATTTTTTTTTAATATAATTATAATAATAATAATTAAACACAATTATTTTTTGTGTTTTAAATTTGCTTTTAAAACAATAAAAAAAAATATTTAAATTAATTATTTTGATATATCAATGTCAAAATATATTTTAAAAAATCAGCCATTACTATAATAATAATAAATATATATATATATATATATATATATATATATATACATATACCCTTTAAAGTAATTTCACAAGTTAAAAGCAATATGAAAAGTTTGATAATCAAACACTCAAAACTGTTTTTTTTTTCAACCTCCAACTCAACCACAGTTTTAACCAAACACTTCACTGCTTATTTTGAACCACAGTAAAAGCGCTTTTTTTGAAACTGTTTTTTTTCAACCTCAACTATAACCGCAACCGCAATACCAAACAGGCCCTAAATCAAGATGATGCCACGTATGTGGTTGGTCCGTTGAAACTGTTATCCCTAGCAATTCGAGGACACCAAATTAAATATTAAATTAAAAAAACTCAAGCACCCTAAACAATTTTTTAATGACAACATAACTAAAAAAAAAGATCAAAAAACACTTAAATCAAAAGATTGGATTTTAGCAACTCAAACACATAGAAATAATCACATTATAGGGATTCACTGTAGTGATATGTGCGGAGGGCTACAGTCGCCACATGATTTAGCTACTATTTTAATTGTTTCATGGACTTTGATTAAACTATAAAATCACCATAAATGCATTAAAATGATTTTTTTTATTTTTTAAAAAATATTTTTGATATCAACACACATGAAAATGATCTGAAAACACTAAAAAAATTTAATTTAAAATAAAAAAAGAAAAAAATTTAAACATTTTTAAAATAAAATGCCTAACACCCCTAAAGAGATGGAGATAAAAATTTTATAATATAGGCCTTAGCAATTATCTCCAGAAGTTAGTCAATTATCACAGATTTTCTTTATGCTGTTTTTACCCATCTTATTAATGATTGCACTAATTTTAGCACTCAATTTACATTACTAAAAGTAGAAAAAAATTGACTGCGATATTTTAAGAAAGAATAGCACAGTTTAAAGTGAAAACAAAAAAATAGAAAATGATGATAAAAGGCTTTCCAGCTTTGTTGAATGGCTGCTAGACAGCAAAAAGAACTCTAAAAACCTAAGATTTAGCACCATAAACAGGCTAAGAACACTATTCTATCCCGCAATGGCCACTTCAGGATAAGAAAACAATCCTCTCCCTCAATAGCTACTTCAAAAGGAATTGAATTTAAAGTTCTAGAGTTCTCTGTCCAAAATCTTTATGTCTGAAAATGTAGCATGTCTTCATATGATCAACTTGCTTACCAGAGAGTTGCATATCCCAAGCTGATTCCTTCAAAAATAGCTTCAGCTTTTTATTGGTGCTATAGATTATGATAACAAATGCTTCTTCAAATATTTTCAATATTGATGATAATTAGAGCTTTTTCTTGATAGAAAGGCTGGCAATAATTAATGGTTGGAGGTTATTTCAGGGATGTGGTTGGAAAATGTTGATTGTTGAGGTGATGAATGCAGGGTACAGGTTATGGGTCCATTAGCAAACAAATGAAAATTGTGTTTTTGTGCATGCATTTATGACTTCTTCTGTCCAGCTGGAAGGGAATTGTTGTTGAGCTGAAAGGGAATTGCAACACGTGTACCTTGTGCAAAGGTGAGGCACAGAAATTCATTGCAGCTTTATGTATCCACACTATATTCTCATGCCTGCTGTCTGCTATTTTCCGGTTTTAGGAGTTATAATGACACATAGCCTAGTGTGGCTATCATCAAATGTTTCGGCATTGATATATTTTTATTTAATTTTTTTTTTATAATTGAGATGTCCAGACTAGACCCACAAAACACACCCTGCAAGTCTAGTTGACAAGTAAGGAATCGCTGGGATAACAAGTATACACAAAGAAGATTGAACCTGGGTGCAAAGAAAGAACATATCTCTTCCCCTACTAGCCCAAGACCTCACGTGTACATTGATGTATTTTTCCATGGCTTGGTGATGGCAGGTCTGTTGATTCCTGCAAAGGCATCAATTAATTCATAGCTCAAGTTTTATAGGAATTTTAAGATATCTTGTTCAAAATTCAGAATCCAAAAACTAGCTTAAATCGATTTTAAGCAAATCGTTGTCCTCACCAATTAATTTTGTAACACAAACAGACGTGCCAACATACTTGTGCATGAATGTAATGAGAATGCTCTAATGCCTATGGTGTACTGACTTCTGCTTCAATTTTATTGGAGTTTTTATCTGACCATCTTTTACTCATTAGGTAAGGGAAAAAGTTGCGATGATTCACGGGAGCTGAAGTAGATGCTGCAGGAGTTCTGGCTGACAATATTTTAGGATCTCATGATCAGTGGCGGTTTTCAAACATCACTGCCTTTTGAGAAACAGTTTGCAACGCAATTGGTTTCTTTCTTTCTTTATTTTTTTAAAAGTGAAGAGAAATAAATTTGAAGAAAAGCTTATTCAAACAAGTTGGTAGCATTCAGAATTGGACGTTCAATGCCTTTTTAGTTCAGTCTGAACTGCTAAATTTAGGGGGTTATATTTTCTTTTTCTGGTTATGGTGGTTGACTAGAGCAGTGTTGATTCACATCTATACAACCTTCAGAACATTTTCTTCTGTATTTGGCATGACAAAACTAGCTTATTTATCATCCTCGGAGTCAATTAGCTGATGCTGTGCCAATCAAATTGTCCAAAATGAGCATATTCATACCTTTCCGAACTTGAAGCGACCAGAAGAAACATAAAAAAAAACTCATGGTCAGGCCAATGCGAGCCAAAACAGTATGATTGAATTGCATAATAAGATTATAAAAGGAGATGATAAGAATAAAACATCCAGTATATGATCTAGAAAGAGATCAAGGAAATGCTGAAGAAACTGGGGTGAAATACAGAATGAGTCTTAGATAAAAACTCTCAAGCAAATCGTATAGTTCAAAAGAAATATTCTGCGGATTGCTTAACCTTTTTTCCCTGCATGCTCGTACGCATTACTTGTTAGTGACAAAAGATTCTCAGCATGAACTGTGAGTACAACACCAGAAGGTTTTCCAACATCACCGCAAGGAAGTTTAACTGACTTCAGCTCAGGGACATGAATCATGCATATATTCTTCGTCTCAAGGTCACAATAGTATGCTGCCCATGCAGCCGGATTTGCGCATCCATGTTGAGCAAGCAGAATCAGCCCCGTCTTGAAACTGCCAACAGGCCACAGACATGGGCTGTACGAGGGGAAAAGAACCGTCTCCTTCATCCAGACTTGGTCACGTCGATCCTCTAGTATCCACAGATCAATTTTATTCCGGTTATAACCACGAGTTACGTGACCCATTAGTACTAGACAACCTTTGACTTGTTTCATGAGTTGAAATCGTAATGCTTCTTTTGGGACTTGGATGATTTGGAACTTCTCCTGTTGAAGGTCGAATGCGAGCAAAATTTCCTGATCAAACAATCTATGCCTCCAGTGTATAACTCCATCAGCGCAGACACTTTCACTTGTTAGACCATAAAGTTCTTGATCATAAGGGTAGCCAGGATCAATTTTTCTCCATGAACCCGCGCCTCTGTCGCAACGTATAGTGAAAATCTCGAACTCCACAGTTTTCCGGCTAACTTCCCGAGTGAACAGCCCGTTGATAGGATTGACTTGCAATTTGTATCCAGTGATGCTACAAATATTAAGCACTTTGTAATCCCCTGTGGAGGAATTGAAGCCGAAAGAATATCGAGGTTCGTAAACAATATCAAAATCGACGCCAGCACCCGGCCTGATCGGTATATTTGTACTCCGTGGAAGGGTTATAGTCTCTTGAGTGGTGATATTACATATGTCAACACGATGGCTTCTGCGATCATGTATGCAGAGAATGCCTCTGATGATTTCAGAAAGGCGAGTATATTGCTGATCAACATGGGAGATTTGAAAGTTGCGAAACCCCTGTTTGCGTTCGAAAAAAGAGAAAGATGTCGATGAGGATGAGGAGTCAGGGTAGGAAAGAAGGAGAGCGTTTCCTTTATCCCTTGTTATAGAACGAGCGTGGTGCAAGCTAGCAAAGAAAGGATCGTGAATAAAAGAGCACCAGGCCCTTGATACACGCCTGAATCGTACAACGGATTTAGCGGGGAGTCTTGAAAGGATATCAAGAATCACGTCCTCCGGAATCTGTTGACGATTATTATTAACGGATTCTCTTGAGGACGACGAAGACGATGATCTCATCTGGCTAATGCTGCTGCCCATGACGATCAATCTGCTTCTTAATTAATCTCAACTCTTAATTGTGTTTCCTTCTCTCTCTACATGCATATATTTATAGCAGTTAGAGCTTTGATCAGTATCCGTCATGGATTAGAATTGCACCTTCTTTTTTTAGACTTTACGTTTCTTCTTCGGAAAAATAAATAAATAAATAAATAAGAAGCTCAAAATTCCATGATATAAAGGAGTCCAGATTTCCAAGGGAAAGCGTAGAAACACTTGCTAAATAATTTCATGTTTCAAATACTCACTCATGCGTTCCTTGCTGAATTATATATTTGGAACATCTGATCATTTATTATAGATTTTTGGTTGCAATATTCAATTTTTTTTATAATATTACCCTAGCTTTTATCTTTTTATATATACATTGTTAACATATGCAATATTCTATTTCGTTGTACATAGTTTTTATTATATAAAAATGAAAAAAACAAAATACCATAGCTTGTTTGAGAGTGAGATTGAGGTTGTTTTTTAAAGTATTTTTCGTTCAGAAATATATCAAAATAATATTTTTTTTATTTTTAAAAAATTATTTTTGATATTAGCATATCAAAATGATCTAAAAACAACAAAGAAATTTAATTTAAAATAAAAAAATAAAATAAAAATCATTTTTAAAAAAAAATGTTTTTCAAATGCATTCCTATACACTCTTACGACATTTGAATTGTGTTCTAGACAATGTTTTATGAAAAAATATTTTTATTTTTTTAAAATTTAGTTTTTATATATAATTTTTAATTATTTTAATGTATTGATATCAAAAATAATTTTAAAAATATATATTATTTTATTTAAAAAAAAAGAAATTATTATTATTATTATTATATGCTGATAGAGAGAACTTAAGCTCAACCAAATTATAGTAAATAATTTAGACCTACTCAATCTCAAGTGTACGAGAGAGGAGGATGTGAAAGTCTAATATTAATTCCCTCACGAGCACTATTTTTCTATATTTATCTCCCCCTTCTATCTCTCACCGACTCTCTTTGTCTATGTTAGTTATATACGTGTGTTTTTTCATTAGAAATCATTTTATCCATGCTTGTTCATTGCAAACTAAGTTTTAATAAATATGAATCATGATTTATTATTTCGATGCAAAATTCCTGCAGTTAAAGGATTGATTTTCTCGTTTCTCAAGGTAAATATATTTCATATTTTTCAACTCTTTTATCTACTGTTTAAATATATATTTTACTGTTATTAAATAAGTTATTGTATTTTAAAAAAAATTAAAAAATTTAAAAAGTTTTATTTTATTTTATATTTTAAATTAAATAGAGAATCAAAATACCACCAAACTTGGGATGGAGTATGGGCCCTATGGATCAGCGATTGAATAAAGGAGCAAACCGTAAGCTGTAAGGTCTAACCCACCTCGGCCCACTAGACCGCAGGATTGGACTGCCTGGCCTGGGACGGACTACCGACTTAATATAAAACGACAGCTCACTCTGCACTTCAGGCAGCAACTTAATTTTCCTTTACTTCTAGAGATTAATCGATCGATAATAATATAGCAGTAGTAATTCTGACTTGTCAGAAAAGAAAAGTGAAAACATACCTTTAAAGTTTAAATAAAATCAAACGAAACGAAACGAAACCCCACCAATCGCGATGGCAACAGTAGGAGTGGAGAGGAGGCAATTGCAGCAGCAAGCAGAATCAACAATGACGATGACGGCGGAGGAGAGCTGCTTGGCGAAAACGGGGGCGGCGAAGCAAGGAGAGGGATTGAAGCAGTATTATATACAACACATCCATGAGCTTCTGCTACTTGTCCGTCAAAAAACCCTCAATCTCAATCGCCTTGAAGCTCAACGCAATGGCCTTAATTCCAGAGGTGGGTTTGATTCGATTCCGATTCGTCAATTTTTGTAATTCTTTTGTAGATAGATAGATCAGATCTTATTAGCTAGCTAGGGTTTATTTATTATTTTTTTCAATAATCATAATTGAAAACCAATATTATAGGGAGAGTCCGCCAACAGGATACAGTCATCTTTTTTATAAATTCCTAGTCTTGGGTCCTTTGATTTGGACTAATACCAAACCTGCCCTTGGGATATATATGACTTCCTTTTCCGTTTGACATGCTCAGTGAGGATGCTCAGAGAAGAGTTGCAGCTACTTCAAGAACCCGGGTCATATGTTGGTGAGGTTGTCAAAGTAATGGGGAAGAACAAGGTGTTAGTTAAGGTACAGTGTTTCCTTTCTCTTGGTTCAATGCTAGTCGATATACTTTTTTATTACTGGGCTCTTTGGTGTCATGTGCCCAGTATGTTTAACGACCTTGAAATATTTTTGATAAGAATAAGTGCCTTCATCCAGGTTCATCCAGAGGGGAAGTATGTTGTTGATATTGATAAAAGTATTGATATCACAAAGATCACTCCATCAACAAGGGTTGCCCTTCGCAATGACAGCTATGTTCTTCACTTGATCTTGCCTAGCAAAGTGGATCCTCTGGTCAACCTCATGAAGGTTGAAAAAGTTCCAGATTCTACCTATGACATGATAGGTGGTCTTGACCAACAGATTAAAGAGATAAAGGAGGTTTGTATATTCTTTTGTTTTTGGTTCTGCCCGAGGATTCTCTTGATCCATGATTATGACTGTAATGTTAGGCTGTTGATTTTCTTATTGTTTCCTGGTACTTGTCTTGACTCCTTGGTAGGTCATTGAACTTCCAATTAAACACCCTGAATTGTTTGAGAGTCTTGGAATCGCACAACCAAAGGTATTCTGCTAACATCAAGCATTTTCCATCTGCTATTCACACTTTGGTGCATTTTGATTTTGGACTAACTCCCTGTCTCTCTTAGGGTGTTCTCCTCTATGGGCCTCCTGGCACTGGAAAAACTCTACTGGCTAGGGCAGTGGCTCATCACACTGACTGTACTTTCATCAGGGTTTCTGGTTCTGAATTAGTTCAGAAATACATTGGAGAAGGCTCTAGAATGGTCAGAGAGCTTTTTGTTATGGCAAGGTCCGTCTATTTATTTTTACTTGACTGCCTCACTCTCAGTTGATTTCTAGTATTTTGAGGTCATTTTCATGGTTAAATTCCTGCCCCTTGTACTTTCAAATGACATGACAGTAGGCAATAGGGCTTGCTTTTCTAATAAATAAACCATAACCAGGAAAAATGGGGGCCATTTCGCCAGATTAATTATGTTTGTAGCATTGGTTAAACTACAATTTTGTCATACCAGACAACACACATTAAGCCTCCATTCTAGAAAGTTGCAGCTTGGGAGAAATAAGTAACCTTTCTGATTTTGAAAACTGTGATCCATTAGAAAGATAAATTATAATACTTTTTTTCTTCATAGAGTTCATCCCAAATGCTCTAACCTTTTATGTTTCTAATGCATAGTATAGTAGTAGTTTAATATGCATCAATGATCATCATTTGCCTCTTCTTTTATAAGCCTCATGTTCTGCTACACAGATGTTTGATTATATACTCTGCTTTGTCTTTCACATCTTATATCTGGTATGGTTTCTGATTTTTTGGTTTCATTACAGAGAGCATGCTCCATCAATCATTTTCATGGATGAAATTGACAGTATCGGATCTGCTCGAATGGAATCTGGGAGTGGCAATGGTGACAGTGAGGTGCAGCGAACTATGCTGGAGCTTCTAAATCAGCTGGATGGATTTGAAGCATCAAACAAGATAAAGGTACTGGATTACCCTCTGAAGACAATAGAACAAACAGGGGATTGACACAGTTATTCATGTTACTCAGTACCTTTTCTGACCTGCGTTTTAACAGGTTTTGATGGCTACAAATCGGATTGACATTCTGGATCAAGCTCTCCTTCGTCCAGGACGAATTGACAGGAAGATTGAATTTCCAAATCCCAATGAAGACGTATGTAACATTTTGACTTGTTTGAATATTTTGTTTCCTTGTGCTGTTTCATATAGAGTGATGTTCTGAGTAATGAATATGCAGTCGCGTTGCGATATCTTGAAAATCCATTCAAGAAGGATGAATTTAATGCGTGGGATTGATCTGAAGAAGATAGCTGGGAAGATGAATGGTGCTTCTGGTGCAGAGCTCAAGGTATTTTTCTCACTGTAGCAATATTTTTTACCTCTTGCTTTTATTTTTCACGGCTCTTAAGTGTTTGGAAAATTATAGATCTCCGAGAGTAATTCAGTAATATTTGGAAAGAGATGGTGAGAATTTAACCTTGGTTTTATTTCAATCAATGAAATAAATTTGAATTAACAAAGATAAGAAAGGGACTTAGATTTGTTTTATTTCAATAAATGAAATGAAATAAAATAAACAAAGATAAGAAAAGGGGGCAACGGTAGATCAATCAAAAGCTGTTTAGCTTGATCTTGTGATTCATATAGTTTTCTCTTCTTTCTTTCTTTTTCCCCCCTGCTACCGATGACTGCTATATCGGGTAGTGTTTCTTTGAATGTGAATGTCCTTGGTGAAAAATTGTGGGGGGAATGGTTTTGTTGTGTATAATGAAAAGCAGAAAAATGTCAAGGCAGATGCAGAAGTGGTTTTGACTAAATAGTGACTGTGATGGTTACTTGCATCTTTTTATGCTTTCACAGGCGGTGTGCACAGAGGCTGGAATGTTTGCTCTAAGAGAGAGGAGGGTCCATGTTACACAAGAAGATTTTGAGATGGCGGTAGCAAAGGTCATGAAGAAGGAGACAGAGAAGAACATGTCATTGCGGAAGCTCTGGAAGTAAACTGTAACTTGTTGTGTGTTATGTTTTCTGTTCTTTTTTTTTTTCAGCCTACGAAAATGTCAAGAACAAGAATCAAATAGGACAGCACTTTATGCATGGAATATTTGCGCCAGTGGAATTCCTCTTGGCCTTGTCAGTACCATGCATGTGATTTCTGCTAGTCAGGCACTGTGTGTAGACCTGCATAGCTTGAGATTAAGTTGGATCAAGCTTTAACCACTTGTGTCAACCCTCGCGGGTTTCTGAAGTCTCCTAACCAGGGCCTGAATAGCTGAAAATTATAGTCCTGGGGCTCCCGGTTATCCATGAATGCCGTTTTCAGGCGCTATTCATGGAGGTTCACCATGTGCAATTGAATGCCCTAGTCATTACTTTTCATGAACATATTCCATAATAATAATAATATCCGTTTAGCCAATGCCTCATCCACTTCAACAAGAGAAGTTCGATGGTAAATTTGCTTGTGTTTGGTTTGGGGTTATGGCAGTGTGGATCAGCCTCGTATGTGGGTTTGTCTTTGTTGCAATGCTTTATAAGCAGCATGCTGAGGGGGAGAGTTAGCCGGTTGACCTTATCCCCATTATGGGCCTGTTTGGGAGAGCGGTAGCGGTTGCGGTTGTGGTTGGAAAAATGGAGTTTTGAAAATGGAGTTTTGAAAATGGAGTTTTTAAAAATGGAAAGTGTTTGGTTAAAACTGTGGTTGAGTTGAAGGTTGAAGAAAAAGGAGTTTTGGTGTTTGGTTTCCAAACTTTACAAACTGCTTTTAACTTGGAAAATTACTTAAAAGGGCATGGAAATATACACACACATTTATTTATATATATTTATATTATATTAATACTCATAATTTTAATAATAATAATAATATAATATTATTTTATTATTTTAATATTAATATTTTATATTATTATTTTATTTTAATATTAAAAAATATTAATAGTTTAAAAACAAAATGAACACATTAACAAATAACCAATAAGTTCAAACACAATTAATTGAAATACATTTCATTACAAAAAATTCAATCAAATTAATCACAAATTAATACCCCTATTTTTTATGCTAAATTTGCTAACTATTATTATTATTATATAATTATATAATATACTAATAATTAGTATAAAATCCCCCCACCCCACCACATACCCGTCCGTTCCTTTCCATCTCAAACATAAAAAACCCTACCATCCTTCTCTTCTACCTCTTGCACCGCCGCCCTCCACCCACCCACCCAAAAAAGAAGCCAAAAACCAAACCAACACCTTAAAATCTCCGACTTCCTCAAATTTATCTACCATCCTTAATAAATCCCATTTCCTTAATAATATCCCACATGGGTATCCTTAAAATCCCTCAAACTCAAATGGGTTTGCTTTAAAATCATACAAAATGCATTGCTTCTCTACTGAACTGGGTTTTGCTGTTACATTTACTTAAAATCACTCCACTTTCCTCTCCTTTTAAAATAAGGAGAGGCTCCCAGGTATCTTTTCTTGCTTTGTTTTTTTGAATTGTTTCAATTTTTCAGTTCATTGTTCGTCACTTTGTGTTGTTGTGTTCTCATTGTTCAGTTTCATTGTTTACTTTTCAGTCCAACGGTACAATTCCAACGGTCATGTGCATGTGAGAAGCATCTTGCAGCTAAAGTTGCAGAGGAGAGCAAAGTTAAGAGATGGGAGGAGGGGCAGACGAGAGGATAAAGTAGGCTTTTTTTTTCAACGGTTATTTTTCCTATTTGAAATGTGTATCGTCGTTTCAATTAAGCCGGATCGCAATCTGAAAAGCTCCAAATTCCAGCTTTTCTTCAAACGGCGTTTCGGAGAGAATTTGGTGTGGGTCCCATGGTTTAAATGGTGTTTTGATTTTTACCAAACAGCAAAATTGCATCCCGTTTGGCAAACGCTGAACGCACCACGTTGCCAAACGGGTGCTATGTAGAGGAGGGAGGACTGGCCAATCTTACCGTGCCAACTTGTTGAAAGCCGGTTTTCACAAGCTTTTCCCTGATACAGTAATTATTGCATTTAAGTGTATGAAGAAGATGCATTTAGTTGCATTACTGGCTAACTTCTTCAGTATGAAGAAGATGCCCGTACGGGTGATTGATTCATGTCCATACCGATTGTATTGAGAAGACAGAATCCACGCCGATTGTATTGAGAACACAGCATCGTGTAGAGCCAAGAGGGAAAACAAGACCCAGGCGAACATATCTTATTATCTATCAAGCGACGTGGTAGTATCAAGCATGTTGTGCTACCAAATCCAAACAGGAAAACTAAAATAAGGAAATGCTAAAGAACTAAGCTACGAAACAAGTACTGGTGCAAGTTATGGCTTTGCAAGCAAAGTAAAATGCCCCAAGCACAAGCAAAATTCTCATTCAATCAAGTTTTAAATACAATAAAAAGAGTTTCTTTCAATTAATAAAAGAAAAGAACTTGATATCGCTACTTTAACTTCTACAAAGAAAATTAAATCCATAGCAACTACCCCTTGCTCAAATCTGAAGAACCCAGCAAATGAACTTGCAAGGTCGTCAAAAAAGCACAATTAGAGCGAAGGCAATTAGTGCTCCTTGACTATCTATCATCATCCTTCAAGAGATTACTACACCAATTTTCTTGGCAAAGTCTTCTCCATCTTCTTCGTCTTCATATTCCTCTTCACCATCTATATTTTCACCCTCTTCATAATTGTACTCTCCTTCATCAGCCTGCTCATATTCATAATTACCTTCGTACTCATGATCTTCCATTCCATCATCAGCAATAATCACATCTTCAGTCTCATTCTCACTCGGAATTGGAAGTTGAGAAGACTGACCATGAGCAATTTCAATATTTTCTTCTTCTGTTCCAATGGCACCATCAGTTAGCATTTGGCTACTGTTATCATCCTTCGATACAGAGGAAATGCCACCTTGCAACTCTGCATCGGCCTTTTTATTGGAATTGATGATGAGGCTTTGCTTGCTTTCTTTGTTGTCCTTAATAACAGGTGATATTCCACTGCCAGAAGCTGCAGCTCCACCCTCTCTCTTTCTCTTGAGAATCTCACTAAGAGGCATCGGCCCTTCAAATGAGAGATCAGCATCAGATGATGGATTATCTTCTGAGTACTTGCGCTTTCCAAGTGAATGCTGCAACTTACCCTCAGCATTTTTCCCACCTTTCAGCTCTGCAAGCCTTTTAGGACCAGCAAAATCAGTATTTATATCATCCATTAATTCTCTTCTCACCTGAGGACCTCTGAAACTTCTCCCCTCATTGTAATCCTCTTCCACCCTAGCTTTCATTCTGTCCCATAGCCTCCCTTGCTGGGAAGGTACTGGGGAGCTCACCGGTGACAGTCTTCCCCGATTCCTGCCCCTGTCAATTTCCCTTTCTGAACGCACATCACCACCATTGTTTGTAGATCTTCCCGGAAGCTTAATTCTACCACGAAGACGACTGCTAATGGAGCTCTCATGTGAAGGTAAGTGATGAGAGTCTCTTTGTGAAGAACCCCGGTAACCTCGCTCATCAACATGGTTCTCTGGGACAAAATCATTACTAACAACTGATCTCAAGCCATTACCCCTCCTTTGTTTCATCAAACGATAACGCAAATCTGATTCCACAGTGTGCTCAGGGCTATCAGCTTTCGAGTAACCTCGCCTTTCTGGATGAGCTTGTGCCATTAACATTCTTTCTGACGAAGCCCTGTGTTGCTCCCAAGCATGCTGCCCTGGCGTGAGTTCATAGGAAACATAGCCTCGTGGATCAAGATACATTTCTCGGTCATCAGGTAATAAACCATAATCAGCAGAATGGCCCGTGTCAAATTCATCAACAGAGTTCAAGTTCCTCCCTTCATTTTCTGTAGTTCTTCCAAGCTGCTCTTCACCGTGGTAATAATCTGAATCCCTCAACTCATTGTCCACGAGAACATCAAAACCAGGAGAGGACTCCCTTAAATACTCATCAGCATCCTTGCCATTTTGGATAACATGATCATCTACTACCTGTGACTGATGCAAACGACTGGAACGAGTTAAATTCCCATTTACCATGAGAGGAAGATTTCCTGCTTTATATGTAGGAATTTCACCATCCATGCTTTTAGGTGGCACTGCACTCCTTACAACACCAGCACTGTTTCTTGCATGAACAATTTCAGCTCTTGACACAGGTGTAGCAGCAGAGGGTGCTTCCACAACCTTTGAGGTTTTTGTTTGTGGAATCTTATGTTCTTGAGTACACTTTTGAAGGCCGCCAAAAGCCTTTTTTGGAGGAAGGGCCTCAGCCCCGGGGGTAGGTGCCTTTGGTTGAGAAACTTTATTACCAGCAAGATTTGGTCCGTGGGAGAAAGCACATTTGTCACCTTTTACACATATTCCCTGCTGGAAGAAAATGCAGGGGACTGCCTGTTTTCCTGGATTGTGAGAAGCATGTGAGGCAGGTGCCACAGCAGCATGCGATGGTGGCAAGGAAGATCCAGAAGAGGCTGTTGCTTGGGTTCCAAACAAGCCATCCAGGGGCTGAAATAAGAGCATAGGTATTAGATAATAATAAGTTGGATAAAACAATTTAATCAAGAGAAATTTGCAAAATAAAAACCACTGTCTTAAACTGTAATGAAACAAATCAAGAAAGAAGGGCATAACATGAAAACAAGACAAGGAAAAGGACTTACAGGATGACGAAACCCACATTTGGGATTCAAGCAATTACCATTCAACCAAAAATAGCAATCCCTGGGATTAACCCTTGCATATTCACTGTGGCGATATTCACACTCACTTCCCTGTTGAAACAAAGAACAAAAGGGATTAAGTTAAGAAAAAAATGCATAAAACTGAAAAGCATGGCGGTGAGATCATAAAACATAGAAATCAATTGGGACACATGATATTGATTTCATAGAAAGATGACAGAAACGTAAAATACAACTCGCAAACTTTATGCAAAGACTAGCAAATATAAATATTCATGTAGCAAATCAGAAATATGAAAGCACTATAAGCCCAGCTAACATAGAACATGTGAACTAACTAACACGGCTGGGTAAGGATTAGAAAAGAAAACCCACAAGGAAAATGAAACTTACAAGCCCAATTGAGCATTGCCCACATAGATTCAACAAGAAGACATTGGAAAGACAAATCGTACGATAAGATCTAGATCGACAATTTATATCAAGAAACTGACGAGGGTTTTCACTCAAATTCAATTCCAGACCCAAAATAAACCTAATTAATATATAAACAAAAGCAAATTGCAAATCCGAAACCCTAGTGATTAGATCCCTAAAATCGACAGAGAAAGAAAAGCGAACCTTTTTGCAGGTTAAAGGAGAAGCAAGAAAGTAAACGCAATCAGTATTCCTTTTCAAGGCTTCATCTTCAACGGATGTTACGTTTGCGTTAGCGGTTGTTGTCGAATCAGCAGCTGCAGATGGGTGCTGCTGTGGTTGAGTTGCTGCAACCATGGCGGTTCTTCTCCTTTATTATTATCAATTAAAGAATTGGATGCCGATCGATATATCAATTTGCAGCAGCAGCTGCAGCTGTACTGATAGTGGGATCGAACGAGTTGTAATGTTAATAAATAAAAGGAGAAGCGATCCTCGAGAATCCTTGCACACAACGGAGATTATTATCTACTTACTTTTATCATTACATGTAAAACAGCTAAATATAAAAGATGAGGAGGAGAGACAATATTAGTATACGAGGAGAGCCGCCACGAACGAGGGCAGATAAAAAAAAGGTGAGAGAACGGGGATGGAAAGGGTAGCAATCGAGTGTATTGTATGGTGATGGTGCCAACTATGTATCTATTTTTATTTTTTTCACTATATTTTATTTATATATATATAAATCCCTTGAATAGAAATCTGCTTCGTTTCTATTTGAAAATGTGTAATTAAAGTTGTTTTTAAAATTATTTTTTATTTAAAAATATATATTTTTTATTTTTTAAAATTATTTTTGATATTAATATATGAAAAAATAATCTAAAAATATTTAAAAATTTTAATTTAAAATAAAAATGAAAAATCTTTAATTTAAAAAAAATATATTTTTGAAAAACAATGTAAAATGTAGCGTTAGCCTTGCGAGTTCTTTTCTCTTTCTTGTTTTATTATTATTCCCGGTGTTGAGAGAAGAAAGAGATGGGAAGCCGGGCTTGGAAATAGAGATGGCAACGGGTTGGATCGTGGAGTATATTTTTTTGTGAAAAATAGCTCTTTTCAAAATTATTCTGCAAATCAGTATATTTAATCATGAAAAATTTATGCATGGGGTTTTAAAATTATATTTGTTTAGAAAATGAAATGTTATATTTTCAATAGTGAGTGCATGTTAATAGTGTAGTTGATGTTATTTTTAAACATGTTTTTCATTTAAAAATATATTAAAATAATTTTTTTATTTTAAAAAAAATATTTTTGACATCAGCACATAAAAATGATCAAAAACACACAAAAAAAATTAATTTAAAATAAAAAAAATAACAAAACTGAGTGGAAAGTGGAAAAAGAAAGAAAGAAATGGGGAGGGAATCCATTTTTATCACCAGTGTCAATCTATAAAAAGTAATAAAATGACGAACTTTTAATTTTAGAGAATTAGGTGGCCGAATTAAGAGTATTATAGAGACTAGATAAAAAGAATATTATAGGTTCAATCAACAGGTGACGATGATCTCAAAGCAATTGTAAGAACAGACAAACTGGATTACCGGAACCGATTGGGAAATAGATCTGAAATTTAGCAGTCAGTATCAGTACCAAGCATCAGGAGGTCGACTCAAAAACTCTTGGCAGTCCCAAAGCCATTGAGGGCATCAAATAACAATTGCCCTCCATTGATGATATCAGAATACATGAAGAGATGGGCATGAACATAGAGCAATCAGGGGAGACTTCATTTTAGATTCACTGGTTCGTTACAATTCTTCATAGTAAAAGACCATCTTAATTTTCAAGGACTGGCTTTTGTGCACAAAAGGTACAGGGTCAAGTAAAATGAAGACTAGCTCATTTGAGTAAATATGTTTCAGGTTTCAGCAACACCAACCGCAAAAGGTAAACGAGGAAGGAACACGACCAGTTTTACGAATATACTCTGCCTGTTTGTCAGTTTTCGCAGCCCGCCTGTTACTCTCGGCTTCCGCAGCTGCTCGCTTCTCTTCAGCCTTGTGCCTTAATGCTGCTAGTTTGTTCATAAGCCTATCTTGGGCCTGCCCCCTTATCCTTTCAACCTCCACCTGAAAGGAGTACAGTCAATGAGATGAGTTTCACGGTTTACAATTTGGTATATATAGCAGATAAAGGCAAAGATGGCATTTTATTTTCATAGGAAATTAGCTCCTGATATGTTGTAGTATCAGATGCATGGAAAACACAGTACATAGAACATAAAGCACAATATCATGAAATCAGTGTGCAAGCATCCTGGGGTTCTACTATCTTACACATAAGGATTTTGAAATGTGGAAGTAGATTTTAAAGGACTTGTATCTGAAAAAAAATGAATAACAAGAAAGGCATAGGCACCACCAATGTTTCCAGGATGCTCAATTCAGGCTCCCGCGAAACTCACTGCAACTTTTTGGGAGATATAGACGAGTAGAGTTTTGTAGGAAAACAGACCGCACAACACCACATTCACATCAAGCACAGACAGATAAAACATTACTACAGCAGGGAGGAAAAAAAGTATTAAATACCTCAATTTTCCTCATCTCGGCTTCAGTTTTTGCTTTTTGATGATTCTCCCATGCATGAATTTTCATCTCTTCACGTTTAAGCCTGAAGAATTGCAAGTATTTCCTCTTCAAGCCACATATTGAAAAGTAGTAAGCAAATATTAATCAAGCAAAAGTAGTTGCGTGTCCTTTATATTATGACCATAAAATCCAGAGAACTTTTCACATACATCTTCTATTTCCTTGCTTGAAAAATATCATTTATCCAATGGGATTTTCTACAAGTAATGCAGATAATCTACTTTTGGAGGCCCAAAAGGAAATGTACATTGCTGCTTATTCTGGATGAGGCAAAGTATATCATGCTGGACATCACCAAATTATTCTTTCACCTATACCTGGTTTAAGATGTTCCTCAAATTTCTATGTTGTCCAACAAAAACATGTCCACCTATTTTCAATTCTACATGTGTCTAACCAAAGTTATGCTCTGACAAAGGAGTGAAGTTCAGTCATGTTACTTAACTTCCTATCAAGTCAGGCAAAGTGTTTATATGTCAAAGATGTCATGTTAAAGGTGAGTGATAAAAAAATATTTGCGAGGGGGATAAAAAGAAAGGGAAAGGACAGTTTTAATCAATGGTTTGTAGTGAAAATACCTGGCCATATACTTGGCCTTCTCTGCCTCCTCCCATGCTGCCGCACGTGTTTCAATCACATTTTTACTCTGTTGATCAGCTGCTGTAATTTTCAGTGAAGTGGATGCGTCCTTGTCCTCCTCTTTGCTAGCCCAGGCTGCAATGTTCATTTTTCCTAGCTGTGTCCCTAGAACCATTATTTCTCTCTTGGTCTTTTGTTGTAACTCCTTTTCAGACAATCCCTTGTTTGGATCTAGATGAACATTGGGAGGGTTTGTTGGAGACGAAACTGTTGCGGTTCTGCCAGGACTTGAAGGCCGGGAAGAAGTTGGACTGCGAAACGGTGTTGTTGCCCTCACTGGAGTTCCTGTCCTAGAAGGCTCTTGACTAGCAATAGGAGTCATTTCTGTACCCATATCTCTCATTGACACAGACCTAGCAGTTGAAGGGGGCGGAATAAATGTAGTGGCATTGTGTATGGCCAAACATGAATCATGCCTGCTGAGACTGACTGCGAGGGAAAAAAAAAGAAAAGAATATGATGTACGTTCTACAACATTAATCATTCTCTATGCGTAAGAGCATGCATGGATTAGATCTATAATGTCACAATACTTTCTTTTATGCTAAAGGATGTTAATGCAAAATGGAAGTAAGAACCTGCTTCTACAGCAGTAACACACTTTCAGACATTTTACAGCTGAATGTAAAACCAGTTTTGTTTTGTTCCATATTTTCATGCTTGTTTTGAAATGCAAAAAAAAATTATCATTTAATATAGAAGAATATTGAATCTATCAGTTTCTACCAAAAACTTAACAGGAAAAAAGGCTAGACCCATCATGTCTACCAGCATAGTCACATTATACAGCCAAAGACCATTTGAATTTAGGACAATCTGTTACTGAACCTGGAAAATAATTGAAGGAAAGATATTGAAATCAGGTCCATGCTCCCCAAAAAATGGATTAACAAAGTGCAGAAATCCCACCTCCATGCTCTCATCCACAGATTTTAATTTTCTAGGTGTGCATAGGAAATAATAATAGCCCGACTAACTAAACACCAAAATGTCATCAATGCTGTTTAAACATCAGTAGCGAGAAGAGTATTTGCTGTGAAAGAGATTCCTAAGGCTCTGCTATGCAGAGTCCCTACTAGCTACAATACGGTGGAGAAGGCTAATGGAAGACCTAGGATCTGAAAAGGACCCACATGGAACGTGAGAGAGACAGTGTTTGCATTAGGCAACCTTTTCAGCTACCCAAACAGCTCCTTTAAATCACGAGCAATTTGAATGATAAAAAGTTTTTCCTGAAATGGCTAAAATTTGGAGGAGAGTTGAGAAGCTAGGCAAATGGATATTGATTAATGTATGAACATCTACTGGTAAGTCATCAAATTATCAAATTAATATACCACGAGATTGTAACCAGTTCCACTTGATCCATTATCCAACCATGTTTAGCACCCAACATGGTAAATCTTTCAAATACCGGGCGCTATGGAAGAACAAAATAAATCAGTCACTGAACAAAAAGTAAAGCACGAGTACTATATCAACTGCAGAAGATGTTTAAGCATATGAACCAAACTCGGTAACAGTTATTACTTGCTGATTGCCCAACAGAATTCTCATTCATAAGCACAGGCTTGCCATAGGAATCAACTATTGGGTATGAATCAGCCTCCCAACTTTGAAGTTTCTGCAGACAATTTTCCTTCTTGGCTTGACTAGTATCAACCCGTTTTGTATATGGTTCTTCAAATGTAACCACCTTTTGTTCGGGGACTTCTACGACAACCTTGGTAGAAGGTTGCCGACTCAGAACATTACCCGTCTTCCGGGCTCCTTGTCCGCCTTGCACCTGAGCATGCCCTGTTTTAGGCCGGTTCCAAGTGGGGCTTGCTATCCACTTCTGGGCATCATCCCATTTGGATGGTGCTGGTTTTGAGAACGGAGCATGGTGTACTCTCTGTGGGGCCCGCTCAGCCTTTTGAAAATCAGAAATCGAGGAGAGCACAGTTGCATTTTCATGGCTGCTATCATAATCTAAAGATGGGACTTCCTGGCTCCTGATTCTCGGATTGACAGAAGATTGATCCTTCAATCTACTACCATCACTAACCATCTGTGATGCGGCCGTGGAATCAGCTGTAGTTGAAGTAGGGCATTCGGGAAGTACATTGACAACATCTACATCTTTGCAATTATCAGAACTGCTGCCACCTGCACACATTATGAAATATAGAATCAGATATGAAATGCAGAAACATAATCCAACTGGATCCCTTTATTCACCTTTTAAGGCCTTGTTTGATTGAATACCACATTTCTTTTGTTTCTTGTTTTAGTGAGCGTGTGATCAAATCTAACCCCTATCTCCCCAGCCCAAAAAATAAAAAGAAAAGGAAAACAAATCACATATGTAGACACGATAAGAATATAAAAAACAGGCATCTTCCCTACCCGTTTCATCAAGGTGATTAAGTTGAGATCTGAGCGCGTAAGAGGATTCAAGCTCTTCCTCTTGTTCTTGTTGATTTCTCTTCTTTTCCACTCCTAATAGCATGCTTCTCAGTTTCCCCGGTGACAATCCTCCCCCTCCTCCCTATTTTCCACCCCCAATATAAAGACAGCTAAATTAGTACATAGTCCATCTTTTTTTTCTCACAAAAAATAAAGATTAAAAAGAGACTATGGTAGGGTTTTGGCGTGAATGTGTGTGACAAATCAATGGCTGAGAAAAAAGAGAGATCATTATTTCTTAGAAAAGGAAATGGTGAGCAATTAATAAAGCGCATTGGAAGAAGATAAAGTGATACAGAAAAGAAAGAAATCATGATGAAGCAATAAGTACCTGAGGCTTTTCTATCCTTTCGTAATCCATTCTTTCTCAACGCCGAGCTATTTCAAGCAAAATCCATCCTGTTGCCGCTGTGTTTGTACATTGCGTGTGCCGATCGCCTTCCATTGCTTGCTTGCTTCGGCTTCTCTGATGTTTCTGGGACGGGTGACTGAACAGTCATTTCAGCTGACAAGTGTTGGAGTCTGGGCCTCTACTCTTGTCGGGACAGGCAGGCAAGCCATACAGAGAGAGAGTATCCCTCTACACTCAACTCTCATGTGTCTGTTTTTCATGGGATCTCTCTTGGACTCTGGTCAACATATACTGAAGCCATATTTGGTAACTGGAAACAGTAATGAATCCACTTTTATCTGTAAAGTGTAAACTACTTTCCCATCCCTAACGTTTCGATGATGTTATAATTTAGTCTCTAAGTTTCAAAAACCCTGCTTCGTAGCTCTAAAACAGTTCCTCCTATATTAAACCATTCTAGGTTCTTACAAGTTTTTATAGAGCGGGAGAATATAAATATCTTCCTTCTGTTTTGAAAAATCTTCATTCTCTAAAGTTGATCAATTTATAAAAAAAAATTACAAAATTTTCATCAATTTAGCCCCCGTTTGGCATTGCGATCCCACCGGCTTTTGGCCGAAATTTGAATTTTTTTTGTCATTTTAAATGAACATGTTTTTGTGTGTTTTAGATCATTTTGATGTGCTGTTTTCAAAAATGATTTAAAAAAAAAAACATCATTTTGATGTATTTCGGCACGATAAGCACTTTGAAAAGCTACCGCAACCACACTCCCAAACAGGCACTTGGACTATTAGCTTAGAAATACTATTTTAGTTTTTTGATATAGTTTTTTTTTTTGATATCCATATAGGAACGGGGAACCACATGACCTGGAAAGCGCACTTTGTGGGCCCAGGGCATGCGTAAATCTCCGGTTGTCCCAGGGTTTCTTACGAGGAGGGGTTGTCTCCCGGGCTCGAACCCAGGTCTGCCGAAGCAGAACCCAAGCGCCAGCCGCTAGGCCACCACCTCGGGGACCTCTAAAAATTTATATCGGTATTTTTGATATAGTTCTTTTCAAGTACCTATAAAAATAAAAGATGAAAATTATTTTTTTAATTTTTTTTTCTCTTTTTGATGCTCTTAAGGAACTTGTCGTCTACATGAAGGAAGGGCAAACTTTCCACCCCTCGCTTTGATTAATTCAGGACGAAACTCTTAAATCGATCGGGCATGGAAGGTCCGCGAGGTCATGGCTTCCATTTTCGAAAACGACAGACAATTTCAGTGTATTTTTTGCCGTGCATGCACCTTGAGTGGAAACCATCATTGCATCCCTGGCTTTTTATTAATTATATTATTCGCGCAATTCTGACTGGTTATTTTAAAGGTTTTTATTTATCTAATTATCCAGGAATTAAAATAAATACCTGTAAATATTTTTTAATAATTTAAGAATTGAGAAAAAAATGTGTTTTTTTAATTAAAATCATCCTTTCTCGGTCACGTGTTTATTTTTATTTTGAAAAAAAATAGCATGTTTTCTTTATTGGCTGCTGCACAGTTTTTTTAATTAAATAATTAAAATAAATACCTGTAAAGGTCTCTTTTGGTTTAAATCAAGAAAAGAAACAATGTATTTATTTATTCAATATTCTTTTTTTACACATACATTTCCTTTTCGTTTTGACTTGAAACGTGTTTTTGTTTCATTAAAAACATGATTTTCTGAATAAAAAACTTATTATAGCCTAAAAGTTTTAAACAAAAAACTATATCCTGGTAGTTTTCACCCAACTATATGAAAAAATAAAATAACAAGGATTGTTTCGTCTTCAGTTGGAGAGAATGGACGGTGCTCCACATTTGGGCTTTACTGATTGCACCGCATGAGCTGCATGATTTTCCACATTCAGAAGGGCTTGGTTTTGACTTTTGAGATTTGGATAAGGCGATCTGTACAACATCCTTTACTAAAAGGTTTTAATAAGTATTTTGTGTTTTGTTTCAAAAATGTTTTTTTAAAAAATATTTTTTTATTTTAAATTTAATTTTTTAATAGTTTAAAATCATTTTTATATGTTATCAAAAATATTTTTTTTTAAATAAAAAATATTATTTTAATATATTTTTAAATAAAAATTATTTTTAAAAATAATATAATTTGAACCGGTTCACAGCGGTTTGGTTTTAATATACACGTAAAGTATTAAAATGTAAACTTCAAGCATAATGTAATTTGAACCGTTCACAGCGGTTTGGTTCTAATAAATAAAATAAAAACCAAATCAAACCAAATTGGAAATTTATTTGAAAATTCTAATTGGTTTAGGTGATTTTTTAAATGATTCAATTTATATCGGTATTTTTTTTTCTTCAATTAAATAGGTTGTTCGATTTTTTTATCACCCCTTTTTTTTTTTTTTTTGGAGAGCACAGTCTTAAGAGAATGCCTTCTTTTAATCTATGTTAAAAAGATAAATATCTTGCCACTAATAAGATTCTATAATGGTAAAAAAAAAAAAAAAGGAGTAAATTTCTCTGCATGCTTCATGAATTATTAATGATGAATCAACCACAAAATGGATATATTTTTTTTAAATATATATATATTCAACTAAATACAAATACTGTACCTGTGACAATCATATTTTCAAAGGATATATATAATTATTATTTTTACTAAACAACCCCTCTAGTTTACAAGGAAAAAAAATAATTATTAGCTGAAGCTTTGTTAGACGCGTCTCCCTTAAATACAGAAAATCATCCAAGTACCACCGGCTGCAGCCGGGTTATTTTTCAGGAAAAACTTTCCAAGACTTGTCAGGAGTTTAATAACAATTGTTCTTTAATATATATAAAAATAATATATTTTTTATATTTTAAAAATTATTTATATATATATATTTTAAATAATTTCCACTACAAAACCAAACGGCGATCACCTCACCTGTTTTCTACTTTCTTTGGGACAAAAAATTAGCAAATAACCATTTCCAATGAAAACAAACAAAAAATCCTAAAAAAATCAGAAAACGTTACCAGAGTCTATTTTCCTCCCCTCACAATTATTTTCTTTTATAAAAAAATAAAACAAACAAAATTCGAGCTGTTTTCTTCCTTCTCTAATTCAAATTGATTAAAAAAAAAAAGCAATCGGCGTAAATCAATATCTCCGGGGAGTAATGGAGGAAGGAAGCAACGGCGTAGAAATGGCCGGGGCTGTGATCGCTTTCAAATTGAAAGAGGCGTCGAGCTGGTGGCAAGATATTAACGAATCACCGTTCTGGCAAGATCGCATCTTTCACGTCCTCGCCGCCCTATACAGTATCGTTGCCGCCGTTGCTCTTGTACGTCCGCCACACCTCCCATACCTTTTCTCATGTCTCTGCTAAATTAGCGCTATATTATCTATCTTTTGTCAATTTATGCACGCGAATGATGAGTCTTAGGAATTTATAGGGTTGCAAATTGATGAATAGGAATTTCTAGGGTTTCAAATTGATGAATGGAGAGGTGGGTAATTTAAGCTTGTTTGATCGTGTTTTAGATTCAATTGATAAGGATACAATTAAGAGTTCCAGAATACGGCTGGACTACGCAGAAGGTTTTTCATTTTCTCAACTTCCTCGTGAATGGGGGTTTGTATTTCAACATTCTCAAATTTCACGAAGTAATCAAATTTGATTTTTATTGTGATTGTGATTGTATTATGTTATATTCACTGTGGTTCATTCCATATCGCAGTTCGATGTCTAGTGTTTGTTTTTCGCCGGAACATAGAAAGCATACATCCATCGGTATGGGAGTGCTTGACTAATAGTATTTTTTTTTTATAATCATATTGTTTCATAATGATTTCTGATAGGTAAACTTGGTAATTTCTGTTACTCAGATTTTCCAACATATCCTCCTTGACTCCCCTAGTCTTGCATTCTTCACCACATATGCGCTTCTGGTTCTGTTCTGGGCGGAGATTTACTATCAGGTTTAGTTTTTTTTTTGGCAGTTTAGTTAATTAATTTAATATCTGGTTTAACTCTGTCATGACTTTGACATATATTAAACAGGCACGTGCTGTATCTACTGATGGACTCAGGCCAAGTTTCTTTACAATTAATGCGGTGGTTTATGCTATTCAGGTGAAATTTCTCCTCCATTTTTTCACTATCAATCGAAATGAAGGGGAGGATTCAAAGTCGAATACCTTCTTCATGGAAGCTAGTCAGCTTCATTAAAGGCGTACTGTAATATTTGGCAGTTCTTTTTGTTACATTCAGCTAATTGTTTTGAATGTTATAGAAGAGTATTGATTAAAGACAAACCTTTAATGAATATTCTTAAGATGACCCCCCACAGTAACTTTGTAAATACTGGATACTGTGAATTAGATTATTTGGGCGACCACTTGTGTGTAAATATTTATTCTTTTCCATGCAAAGGAGATATTATCTTTTACCTTATTTGGCAAATTGCCAGATTCATTATTAACGTTACAATTATTTCAGAATCAGATATGTGGAATTTTTTTGAGGTTTGATATTTCACCCCATTAGTGTAATGACTAGGAACAATTGGGATATCTTTTGATTTGTTGATGAGGTAGCACTTGGGATTGTTGCATGGAATTCCAGGTAAGGAATCTGAGGATTAAATATTGCGAAAGTGATCTAGCATAAAGAGCATGCCCAGCTGACTGGAAAAAATTGGTAGATGGAGATGTTGTGTTGAAGTTATTGATGTCAACCGGGTTTAGTTTGGTTTATAAGTTTTATGACTAAATTGTCGGTTTTGATTTTTAGGTATGAAGATATAGAATTGAGATCGAGTATAATAGAAGTGACGGGTGCTATGATTTCATGGAGAATATTGTTTTTCTTGTCATGTTGGCCCCTTGACAAAGATTTTTATGATAAAGAAATTATAATGACCTGCTATTGATGCATCCTACTCGTATGGATGTCCTATAATTGATTGCCTTGACACTGTTGGCTGGTTTGATGAATTTCTTTTCATGTTTACATCATGCAAGCATGTACGTTTATGTAGTCCTTTTTTTGGAAGTTAATGCCTGTTGACTGGCAAGTCTAGCAGGTCTGCCATCTGTTTTGGGCTTCCTTGAAGCTTATAAATGGGCTTTTTGTAAAAAAAATAATGGAATTATGAACAATTATGACTAAAATTTGTCTGTGCTCTGTCTCTTGCCCACTTTTCAAACTCTCTTCACATCCTTTTGTCCTCATATTTCTCTTCTAACTCCTTATCTTATTTTTTTTTTCTTTTTTTAATTTAAGCTCTTCATCCTGTTATGTTATTTTTTGAGAGGTACGGAGTTGCTTTGAGCTCCTGGTCTTGTCTTCTCTCTTCTTCCTTCACCCCCTCCTCTTTTATATGCTCACATCTTGCCTAATCAAAGGATCAAGTTAAAAATTTCATTTTCATCTTTATTGAGGGTGCAAACTGCAGCTAGAGCATATGATACCAAGGGTTCAATGTGATCATTAGTAAATGCAAGCATGAAGCTACTGGTTAATTGACACGAGGAATGCATAAATGTGTTTGTAAAGTTAGAGGTGTAGATTTTCTTACTCTGTATCAGGTATCATGCACCATGAAACTTGAGATCACATTTCTCGGCACCCTCTAATGACACTGAAGCGATGATGATAGTTAGGGAGTGTTTGTTTTTGAGGTCTAAGCTGCTTTCCAAACAACTTTTTCCCTGAAAAAGCATCAAACTAATGTTTTTTAGGTGCTTTTGATGGTCTTGATGTGCTGATGTAAAAAATAAAAAACAACTATGAAAAAAATTATTTTAATGCATTTTCAAGTAAAAAGTACTATTGAAAAACACCCTACACCGCACTACCAAACACGCGCTTAGGACCTTCCCTATCCAATACTACCTTTTAGAAAAAAAGTTACATTTTTTAGAACTGTTGCTAGTGAGTGTTAACATGCTTGTGTTTGTAGGTGAACTGAAAAACCAAATATGTTAGAAATTACTTTGCCATATTGATTCCCATCAAAAGGGCGGCTGCTGTTCATCATAGATGCTTCTCTGAGTTTTTGAATTATGAACTTCGAAAATATATGGTGCTCTTGGTCAAAGCCTTTTATTTTCTCAATTGGTGAAACAAAATGTCTTTTTCGGGATTCTCAGGAATTGAAATTTTGTAATCTGCTTCTTAGGTCATTTGAGACGTCGTTCCTGAACTTCCAATTACAGTTTTCACCTCCCTTGTACTTTGGACTATTTGAAATTGTCTTTCTGTTAGGTTTCCATCCATTTTAATGACAAAAACGAGAAGCATCAAACCACCACCTCATCCCTTCTTTTTTTCTCCTTTTCCTTTTCTTTTCTTTTCTCCACCCTCCTCTTTCCCTTCCTTCTGCTGTTATGTGTCTAATCTTTGTGAAAATGTTGGTTTTGGTCTTGTTGGGGTTGTGCGTTTTGGAGATGGTGGTAGTGGACTAATGGGGTAGTACTTGTTGGTGATCATAGCAGTGATGTTTAGGTGATTGGGGATCTCCTCCTCCTCCTCCTACATGTCTTGAATTTGGGACTATGTTTTGAAGATGATGATAGTGATGATGATGGGGTCTTGGGAAACATCCTGCAATTCTTTCGTTATTTTGTATTAAAAGAGAAAGTGGGAGTAATAAATAATGTTTGATGGATGGTGGGGGGGAAGGAAAAAAGACGGAGGAGAAAAGGAAAGAGATAGAAAAGAACGAAGGGATTTTATGTTTTTTCCATGAAAATGGATGTAGACCTAATAGAAGGACCCAATTTCAAATGACCCAAAGTACAAGGGAGGTGAAACCTGAAATTAGAAGTACAGAGACTAGGTCTCGGATAGCCTAAAGTTCAAGGGAGGTTAGGCTAGTTTAGCTTTTTTTAAGCCCGTCATTTGGTCAGGACCATAATCTGGCTATGCATAGTGACATTTGTAAGATTGGCTGAAGGATTGAGAATTTTGTGTGATACTTTATGGACTATCTGTTTATACATCTGGGCAAGTTGTTCAGTTAGTACTAGACTGTTTGCCAAATTCTTTGCAAGCCTGGTATCTGTTTGTTGGTCCATACTTATGGGCACACTGGTGTATTGCTATATTGACAACTTTGCAAATTGACCAGAATGATCTGCAGCATATTAACTTTAACTCTGGTTTTCTTTGATTTAATTGATTCCAGATTGCTATGTGGTTGGTGTTGGCTTGGAAAACTACTCCAATTGTTTTCATCCTATCAAAGATGTTCTTTGCAGGTTCTTTACTTTACACAATAAACTTTTCTGCACACCTGGTAACTCTCCAGTGCTAATTCAGACAGTTTGTTCTTAACATCGATATTCTTGGCAGGTGTGTCTTTGTTTGCAGCTCTTGGTTTCCTAGTCTATGGAGGAAGGTAACACATATCTGTTTTTTCATTGCTATATATACATGATGCACGAGCAAGATCAATATATGCAGCGTGTCATATGGGGTATTGGCACTATGAAAATCTACAATTGGTATTGCACTATACGAATGTTATCGGTGGGCATGGATTGAGGCCCCATTTTATGCAAGTCAAACATTTTGTTTATCAGAATACTCAAAGCCATGGTCAATGTTTTAATTCTCGGTACTAAATTATTGTCTATGACACAAAATAGTGATATTTCCGTTGGTTTATTTTATCGTTGGGCATATATCCTTTAAAATGCAACTACCCTACATGTCAATAACTATATCTTCGTGACATCGTATCCATCTATCTTTGTGACATCATGTCCATCTGGAAGTTTCAGTGCTATATCAGTTGGCTTCATGACATTGCTGTCATTTCACTATTCTCTTACCTGGAATGAGGCTCTAGAGTTTATTTACTCCAGGTCTAAAACAGATCCATAGCTAGTTGCTAGTTACTGGTGGAGATTGGTTAGGTCGACAGCATGTAGTTTATTTATTTATTTAAAAGAAGCAATTGGATATCTTATTAGATATATTTCATATATTTCTAGGGTAGCTAATTCCAACTGCTATTTACTTTGATGAGTTGATCTGATGGGATGGGATTTTCCTCCAAGCAAGTTTTGATGGGATTTTCTTATGAAGGGACTCTGCTTGAGCAATACTTTACGTGTTCTAATTGTTGCTCAAGTCTGTCAGTTTTTGGGCATATTTTCATGTTTCATACACCAATCTATAAAAGATGCTCTTAATGCTCGGTTCATATTGGGTTGTGGGAATCAGTTTCTATGTCCTATCCCACCTGCTATCTTATGAGGAAGTTAGACATTAAACATATTTGCCAAAAAAAAAAACAAGAGATTGTGGGTTCTGTCATCTCTGCTGGTGCATCAGATCTGGCTGGCAAGATTGTCTGACTTATCTATGATGTCTTCAATTGCTAGGATCCTCAAGCTATTCAAGTAGTGCATTTTGATCATCTTAATACTAGGGTAAACATCCAGCCAATAAATTGGTTCCTGTATGGGTCCAATCATGGTTCTGTTTTTCGTGGAGTGGGTTGAAATAAAGTGTTAGTTGCTTGGGGCCACTTTAAATTTTTTATGAGGATGCCAGTGGTTGCCGCTTATCTAGTTATCTCAGTTCAGCATGCTGTGTTACTTCTAAGTGCAATAGTTTGTGTTTGCACAGTTATGCAATGTGATGAAGTTGTATGTGAAAGCCTTTTAGCATGTACCTTTGATTCCTCTTCTTGCTTGATTTCTTTCTCCTAGAAGATAAAGAGTCTTACATAAGTATCTGTAATCTTTGAATCGTCATCTTTTGGCAGGCTCTTCTTAATGTTGCAGCGATTCCCTGTGGAATCCAAAGGGAGGCGTAAGAAATTGCAAGAGGTAATTATATTTTAAAAGTACATTTCTGTAAATCCAGTTCCTGAGTTTCTTGTTTCAAGATGTGCTAGACACTCAAGTGAACCCAGTGTGTATTATATGATTCAGATTAAACAAATTACTCAAACTTAGATGTACAATCTAAACCCATTCAATTCTCGTATCAATCAACTACCTTTATGGTAATGCAAAATGTGCTACCCTTCACTATCTTGTTTTTCTTGCTGTGGCAGAAAATATTTTCCATCATACTATATGATTTTCTTTAATATATGTGCACACAGTTTTTTCATTTACCAAGTGTTTTTCTTTTGTTTTGTTTGGTTTTTGATCAGGTTGGCTATGTGACCACCATATGTTTCTCATGCTTCCTCGTTAGAGGCATTATGGTGAGTTTATATTTATGTTTTTTTTCAGATTCTGCTTTGTACCCTTGACTTGTGGGGAGATTATGCCTTATATTGGATAGAAGTTTTAAAATGGTTGACTAAGTGCTTGCATGAGAATTCGAGTCTATATTTTTGTTTAACTATCTTAAATGACAATGTTTCCTTTAAATTGGTTAGCTGTTTATTATTAAATGAGAAATGGAGCCCGTATTGCTTTATGTTTCATGCACATTGGTTACCCCTGAAAGTTACATTCACTTTGCTAAGACCTGAGACTCTATTTGTTCCAAGATGTCTACATCGGAAGTTCCTCTAAGTTTAGCCTGTACTGTTTTTTCTTATGCTCCAGATGTGCTTCAATGCATTTGATGAAGCTGCAGACCTTGATGTGTTGGATCATCCTGTTCTAAACTTCATATATTACTTGGTAAGTTTGCAATGTTTTTCGTACAGACAAGCTAGTGAGTTTGTGGCGTGTATCAAAACATTAATTTTAAAGGCTGCTTCATGATGGTTCTCTCACCTGTAGCTAAACATGAAGTCAAACACGCAGACACACATGTCACAAACATTAAGAAAGTTCCCCTTTATCAATCTTCTCATTGAATTATCTTCAGCTGTTTGCATTTATTTCTGGTTTATGATATGAAACTTCCGGATCTGTAGATGTTGGAGAATTTGAAAATGATAGGAGTTTGGTGTTCCTAAATGGACCTTGTTTGAATGATCAGCTCTGCTGGAATTTATATCAAATACTAGTTTGAGGTGGCTTGGAATTGTGTTTTGTGAAATTTGGTTGTGAAAAAATAGTTTGTGAACTTAGAATTCCATATGCTTTTGAAATTTGAATAGAATCATGGATGACAGCTGTGCATTTCTAGATTTCCAAAGGTGGTTTTTGTTTTGGACGTTCTCGTAGAATTGCTTACTTTTGCCTTTGATTCTAAGATTTCATTTCCTCATTTCATCCTTTACAATATTCAGTAATATCTTTCTCTTTCATTAGTTTTTGGTTTTTAGGCTCTTTGTTTAGTATCTAACTATGTGGGTGTGTATGTAAGGCTCGCTATGGTATACTGATTGCATTGCTCTAGTGTTTGTTTTTTAATTGCTCAGAAGTTTAGTTTCTATTAACCTCTTAGAGGAGCGTGCATTTGATATTTCTGTCTTCTCACGTTTTTCTTTTCAGCTGGTGGAGATTTTACCTTCATCTCTGGTTCTTTTCATTCTAAGGAAATTGCCTCCTAAACGTGGTATCACACAGTACCATCCAATACGTTGAAAGAATTGGATGGAAGTGTATGATGGAATGGAAATCTCAAGAATGGCTTTTAATGCTTCCATTCATTTTGGAGATACTACTACCTATCTTGCGAAGAAGAGACGGGGGAGAACCAAAGTTGAGTTTCTACCTTGGAGTCTGCAAGCTAATTTTATAGATCTAAAATGTCACTTGTTCTTGGTTGGAGGCCATGGATGTGTTAAAAAAGCATGACCTTCAAAGTACTGAAGTTTTCTTACAGTTAGTGTTCTAATCTGTGCCGCATGCCCTTCGTTGTATTCTTGGTCTCTGTTGTGTCTACAAGTTTGCAAGCAACAACACATGCACATGAAAATAGTGGAAAAGGTTGTTTGTTGTACCATATGATTGTGTTTCTTCCTATACTGGATTCTGTAAAAAGTTCTTCAGTTCACGAGTTCTGTGAGTGGATGGGTATTCTTTCTTCACCTTGTCTAATCTCTTGGAAAAAGATGTAATTGTCTATCCTAACAAGCCTTAAAATCAACTCCAATTGGCCGATTGCTCTTGAAAATTGTAGTTATCGAACGAAAAAATTAAATCGAGCTTCCGGAAAATTTCAGCTATCGCGAGTTTCATATATATTGCACATCTGATCATGCAAATTCTATAAGAAGCATTCAAGAAAATTATCCACAGTTGTAGTTAGCGGACGATAAAATTAAATCGAGCTTCTGGAAAATTTCAGCTCTCGCGAGTTTCATATATATGGCACATCTGATAATGCAAATTCTATAAGAAGCATTCAAGAAAATTATCCACAGTTGTAGTTAGCGAACGATAAAATTAAATCGAGCTTCTGGAAAATTTCAGCTCTCGCGAGTTTCATATATATAGCACATCTGATCATGCAAATTCTATAAGAATCATTCATGAAAATTATCCACAGCTGAGAAAAGAACGTGCCTGGTATGTTTCCTGTGAAGCATCATCTCTGAACCAGTGGTGCTGGCTCTTCTCCCCAAACTCTGCTGTGATTCTTTCACCAAGCTAAATGATTTTCGATCTGACGAGTCCGGTCTCTTCAAAAGGAGTTTGATTTCTACGAAGTTTGACTGGTGGATAAATGTCTGTTTGGTTCGAGGATTTTGAATGGTAGGTTTGCGGGCTTCTACCTCGCGCGTATATTTCATTTTTCAAGTATAGATATTTGCGCTTTGCATAGCGTTGCGCGCGGGTTCGTAATATATATTGCCAGGCTCAAATTTTCATTGTGGTCTAGAGCCCACAGAAACATGTAAATAAAGAGAGAAAAGGCCCAGTTATAGGCAAGATAAATAAACAAAGAATCGGATCGTGAAAAAACAAGACAAAAAAATACGAGTCAAGGCTCGAGGCAAGCGTGTATTTTTGGGCTAGGCCTACGACCCAGATAATAGTTTGCTGTTTATAGAACGCTAATAATTGTAATTGTAAAATTATAATACGATTATAAACAATAAAATATCTGGGGTGTTTGTGCACTTATTATACATTATTTATTTGGTTTTTTTTTTCATTTTAATCCTTTGTTTTTTAAATTTTATGTTTCGGTCATGTAAAATCATTTTTGTCAGTCCTTGGACAACTGAGGAATGACCGGGAGAGGCGCTGAGAGGGAGAGGGGAGAGTCAGCTTTTGATCCCCCCGCAAAAAAAAAACTCTAATCTGATGTCATAAAGTTAGTCTTTGAAAGTGGAGTTCAACGAGATGATTTAAGCCTTAAATCATACTGAAAAAAAGCAAATTAAAACAAAAAAAAGTGTTAATTTGATCTGATTTTGAGTTTTTACATTAATTGGAGTGTGTTTTAAGATTGAAAACAAATTTAAAGGATTATATTAGATTATTTAGCATATTTATATATATATATATATATATATATATAAAAAAAAAAAAAAACTTAAATTCTGTTTTTTTTTTAGAATTGAAAATGTCTGAAAATTGTTATGAATAATAATAACAAGCCGAGTGAGCTCTACATTTCTTCTTTTTTTAAAAAAAAAAAAAAGCTAGGCACGATGGTCGTGCCTTCCAAGCCTATGCACAGCTAGCATGTCCTCTCAAGTCCGGTTACGTCTAGACTTGGATCTTTTTATCTCTCTTCCATTTTATTTTATTTTTCCAAAACTTTATAATAAAATCTAATTATCGACATCCACTATGAATTTCATAAGATTTTTTCCACGCATCAATTACTTTTTTTTATAATCTAAATGCATAGTATTGTGTCATCGTTACGTATCTTACATAACTTCTTATACCGTGAAACTTGCATTGCCATTAAATTAGACGCAAATCATTTATTTTACATTTTTTTATCCACTAGTTTTACACTTGAAAATTAAATCACGGTTTCAATCAATCAATCAATCAAATATATATATATATATATATATATATATATATATTGATGAGATTTCTATTTGTGAATGCAATGATCCGATTTCACGATGGTTTTGATTGGTTATCCGAGACAAATGAGCCAGTGTTTCATTAGTCATGACCGGATTTCCACCAGAAGGTGTCGTGGCCGACGTGGCGAATTCTATCACCGATATTTCAAGCCATTTACGGTAACCTCGCGATGTTTTCTTGAAAATAAAATCCAGATAAAACGAAGCCGTAGCGTACGTACAATAGAGAATCACGGACGAGCAATCATTAATAAGCTGACCACAATGGTCCGAGCCCGTCTCTGTGTGCTCCCACGTGCATCCAAATTTATTACCTCTGTGAAGCAATCTCCAGCCCCGAGGGGATAGCCCCATCGCTACCGCCTCAAGAGACGACCACCGTTCTATGTGGCTCTGCCTGGAGCGTATTCACAGAGCCACGTGTCTTTTCGTTCCCCTAAAATTCTACCCTTTTGTTTTTCTAAATTTGTTTCGTAATTACTCTTTAACCTTTTTTTTTATAAAAATATAATCAACAATCATATTAAAAACGGGCTAAATTATCACTATTATTAACACGAGATTCGGTCGGGATATAAAAAACCAATGCAGAGTTGATATTATCAACTTAATTCTGATATTAAAATTTAATTATATTTTTAAAAAAATCAGCAAATTCAGTTTTATTTATTGTTTTATTTTTTCATGGGTAAATCCGGGATTGTGATCCAATACTTCACCGACGTGAATTAGAAGCAGTTTCAAGAGAGAAGGGAGTCGGTGAAAACGATGTAATGAGATAAAACACGTAACTACATGAGGTGAATGTTTGAGATTGTTGTTTATATTATTTTTTAAAATGTTTTTTTATTCGGATAATGTATTAAAATAATTATTATTTTTATTTTTAAATAATTATTTTTAATATCAACACACAAAAATGATTTAAAATATTTTAAAAAATTAATAAAAAATAAAATAAAATAAAAAATTTAAAAATATTTTTGAAATACAATATCAAAATTGCGAATTAAACAATTTATCAATTCACATTTAAAATAAAATAAAAATGTAAAATTTTGGAGCGAGTAGGTGCCACTTGAGTAGGTGCCACGTCGAGTAGGTGGAGTTTGCTGAGGAACCGGTCACTAGAGACAAACAGGCGGTGAGTCAGCAATGACAAAGAGAGAGATAAGCGAGAGCCACAAATATCTCCGAAAGCAGATGGATTCTTTGCTCGACAGCTAATACAAAATAGAAACAAAAAACAATATTGTCAACCTGTCACCCAACTTGCTTTGCATGGCTCTCTTTCCCTTTCCTGCTGCTATAGATTTCGTGGCAGACATAATTATATATTTTTTATTTTTAATCTAAGGATGAGATTTTCAGGGAAGGACTCGGTCCTTCCCAAGAAAATCTGGCAAGGACTTGCATCCTGGGCTAATCTCAGGGAAGGACTTTCCGGCTATTATAAATACTTTACCAATTCTGCTAACCCTAAATGTGCCGCACTTCCTTTATCTCCTCCTTTTTCTTGCGTTATTATACGTAGTTTCTTTTCTCTAGCTCTTCCTTCCCGATTCCCCTGCAGATGACTATCCTCTGTGAGCACCCTCCAGCTTTTGGTAGGTTTCCTCCCTCTCCCTCTCCCTCTCCCTCTCCCTCTCTCTCTCTCTCTATATATATATATACTAATTTCAAGTTCATGATGTGTATATAAGTATCTTGTTGATTGATTATTTTATTTACTTTTAAATCAGGAGGAGTTGAGCTTGAGGAGAAAAACATCCCGGTTGATCACGATAAGCAGGAGAATGAATTGGTGCTGGATGGAGGATTCGTTGTGCCCGTCACCAACTCGTTTGGTCACACTTTTAGGTGTTCTTCTAATTATTTCCTTTTCTTTTAATTAGCTAGAGATGAGTATTTTTATTTTCTTGCCATTTAGCGAGGCACCCCTCCCAGGGAGTGGTGTCAGCTTTTTATTACTATTATTCTTGTTGTTGCTATTATTAATAGTATTAATACGAAATGGGATTTCAAAACTTGAGACCCCGTCCTCTTAGTATTTAAAAAAGAATATTAATTATTCCATCGTGGCAAGTGGAGTCCATTTGTTTTTTTATTAAACTACACAGTAAAATGGTTTTCATTCCTCGTATTAAACTTGACCGCTCTACAATAACTCGTTACATCTTCATATAATTTTCGAATGTTTCCTTCCACTCGAGGACTTTCAAAAGAGTAGAATGCATGTACGTACTTGCTTATCTTTTATTGTTAATTATTCTGGTAATGTGAATCAAAACTAAATTTTCTATTACTAGATAAAATCTGACAGGAATATCTAGTTAGGATCGATGTTACTCGTGACCGAACTAGTCATCCAGCCAACTAGGTTACTAGATCATAGGTCAGTGCCCCCAACAAACGGATCCCTAGACATAGTTACCAGATTCGATTTACAGTCCCCGATCAAATCATCTAATTATAGATCAATATGTTAACTTAATATGTCAACTATTTATATAGTAACTAAACTCTTCTATGTATGATGACAAAAAAATCTAGTCAACAAAAAACGCCGAGGTTTGGATCTTACTCCAGGCGATTTGATTTTTTTCCTAATATTTTCTTTTCAAAGTCAATTCTTGACCTAGTTAACAGATAAGTTCGAGTCAATTCCGTATTCTATTCAAATTCAAACCTGACCCAAATCAGCCTATTAAATTTTAGATCATTCCATTGAAGAAGCTTTGCTTCACAACCAGTCTCTATATGAAGTTAATCAGTAATAAATAACAATTAAAATGTTTTATAAATTAAATCAATTCTGTAAACAAAATCATTTACATGTTCATCCGCGAAGTCATTACTAAATCTCACCTTGTTGGCTGGCTGGTTGACTTGAAATTTGGTTTAGATTGGAGTAATCCAGTAGATCTGATAGAAAAACAATATTGTTTTTTTATTTAAAACAAAATCAACTCGGATAATTTTATGGAAACATGACCATATTATTACATTCATTAAGCTTTATTGGAGAATACTTTAGTGGATGAAGACCACAACAAATAATTAGTTTTAGTGAAGGTTTTTCCAAAAGAAAATCTAGATATAATTAAATTAATTAATGGACTGTTGTAATAAATAACATACCATAAAAATATAGTAAGTTGATGTGCCCATTCGCGTGTATCCTAAATCCAAACCTAGTCTTGTATCCTGAAACAAACTAGATAGATCTAAGCCGACAAGCCTTCCTCTCTTCCCATGACCGGTCCAGCCCATGAACCAATAAGACTTTAATTTAATTAACTATTCATTTAAATTTAAATTTCAAATATTTATAGGAGCTGCTATTTTAAGAGGCTTGCCTACCAGTAACGAGAGAGGCAGAAAAAAAGGGTCTCTTATTTTTATTTCTAACTCGATTTATATATATTTTTGTATTCCCTGTATTGCAGTGTCTCTTCCTTTATTATTTATAATGTCTAATAACTTGTGAATTATGGAACAGGGATTATGATATAGAAAGTGAACGTCAAAAGGGCGTGGAGGAATTTTATCGAACAAATCACATTAACCAGACTTATGGCTTCGTAAGCTACTTTGCCATATATATTTTCCAGATATTTTCTAATTAACAATTTGCGAGCATCAAGTACTCCATTTTATCAGAAATAATTGATGGTATTCATGGATATTCCTTTTTTTTTCTTCATATAATTCTTTTTTTGGTAATAACCAAAATGCAGGTAAAAAGGATGAGAGAGGAGTATGGGAGTTTGAATAGGGTGGAAATGAGCATATGGGAATGCTGTGAGCTCCTTAACGAATTTACAGATGAAAGTGATCCTGATTTGGATGAACCTCAAATTGAACATTTACTGCAGACTGCAGAAGCCATTCGAAAAGACTATCCCGATGAGGACTGGCTCCACTTGACTGGCCTTATCCATGGTACAAAAAATCAAGGCAGCATGAGCTATGAAATTTTGAATATTCCTGCTTACTAATTCGAATAATAATAGTCACATCTGATCGACTAGCTTCTTGATTGATTTCAGATCTTGGAAAGGTTCTTCTCCATCCTTCTTTCGGGGAGCTTCCTCAATGGGCTGTTGTAGGTGACACATTTCCTGTAGGATGTGCCTTCAGCGAGTCCATTGTTCATCATAAGGTCTGCTCTTGATCATCTGATCGATAGAAATGATATGTTCTTGCTGGTCCAACATGCTTCGTTGACTTTCCCCCCCTTTCTCTGCAAGTTTCTAACACAAACTGGGCATGTTGGTTTCAGTACTTCACGGAGAATCCAGACTACAACAATTCTACTTACAGCTCTAAACATGGAGTGTATTCAGAAGGTTGCGGGCTTGACAAAGTGTCCATGTCGTGGGGCCATGATGACTACATGTATCTGGTACTAATTTCTGACCTAGTTTTCCCTGTAACAGTACAGATCCTTTTCTATCTACCTGTAAGGAAATCTTAGATTAAGAATTTCAATCAATGGGACAGTGTCATTTTACAAAATCTTACAGTCTCATTGAAGTTCAGAATCTAATTTTCATTCCGGGATGGTCATTACAGGTAGCCAGAGAGAACAAGACCACTCTACCATCTTCCGGTCTTTTCATCATAAGATACCACTCTTTCTATGGTAAGTAGAAAAAAGATGGATTGCTTTAAATAAGTTAAAACACTCTGATTTATATTGCAGTGCTTAACCATCGAATATTGCTGTCTAATCTGCAGCTTTACACAGGGAAGACGCATACAGACACTTGATGAATGAAGAAGATATTGAGAATCTGAAATGGCTCAAAATATTCAAGTAAAAATCTTCATCATGTTATTAAAATTTGCGATATATATGATTCTGTTCGGTTTTTCAAAAGATGGATAATCTGTTTTGTGCTGCAATTGCAGTAAATATGACCTCTACAGTAAAAGCAAGGTGCGGGTTGATGTAGAGGAAGTGAAGCCATACTATCTCTCACTCATTGAAAAGGTAAACAGCAGTTGTTAATTACAATAATTTTCTACGAGAAATTAAATTATATCTCTTAAATTAATTAGTATAACATTTCTTCACAGCCAAACGGGGAGCCTGATTACTGTGAAGTCTCTCTTAATGCTAACTTTGTTGTTCTCGTTTAATTTATTGCAGTACTTTCCTGCAAAGCTAAGGTGGTGAAACCGGTCAGAGCTTGATACAAGACAGTGATCGGACTGGCAGTATTTTTTGTTTTGTTTTTTTTCTTCCTGTTACGGGGCTGGTCCACGTAGCTGGAGGTTAGGTTACCGTTCCTTCGCTTTTAGTTCTGGTGTAATAATCCGAAGCAGGTCATATATGTGACTGGCTTCCTTCAGTAATGGAACACTGCAGTTTGGTGCTGGTAACTCTTTCGAGATTTCAATTAGGTTCTTGAGGGTAATTATGTGCATAACATCTAGAAAATGATTTAATATATTCTATTCAAATTAAAAGTTCCTTGAGCTTTAAACTTACAGACTCATATTATCTTATACTTGATTTTTATAAAATATAATGGGAGTGACGAGATTCAAACTCGTGACCATTAGGTCAACGAGCCTCTGATATTATATTAAAGAATTATATTATTTAAAAACTTAAACTATTAAATGAAACTTCAAAATATAATTTATATTATTTTTTAATATTAACCAGTCATAAAACTTAAGTGTTGGCGTGAGCTTTACTATATAATTTTATATTTTTAAATGGCATGTATTGATTTTCAAACATGATTTAGAGAATAATATAAGATTATTGGTTGGATAAGTAAGACTTTCTACATAAATTCATTAGGATATGATTTTATAAAGTTTTATAAAAATTAAAAAGAATTTAAAAAAAATACTAAAAAAATCGGGTTTATTAATAGGAAGCCACCAAGTGAAAAAGACCCGTCACCTAGCCCGATACGACTCATTGCCATCCCCTTGGCATGACATCCTGATCAACGCACGGGATCTACTCATCTCCTCAAGATCATTCCCGTCCTCGAAGTTCTCTCTTTTTATTGCAAGATTCTGTTGCTGTCCCGGAACAGCTCACAAATGTCCAGAATAAATGTGTGATTGGGGTTGTGGTTGATTTTGTTTTTGAAAATGTTTTTTGTTCAAAAATATATTAAAATAATATTTTTTATTTATTTCTTAAAAATTATTTTTGATATCAGCACATCGATCTAAAAACATCAAAAAAATTTCAATTTAAAATAAATTTTTTTTAATTTTTTTCAAAAATATTTTATTATCACAATCCGAAACACCCCTAAGTTTGCTGAACGGAGGACATGTTGAGCGACAGCTCCGGGAAAGAAAAAAAAAAAGACTCGAGTCCAGAAGACACCGCATGATTAAAATGTTTTTCTTCCATGATTGTCCGTATAAACATTTCATGATTGGAAGCCCTACCTCTCTTTTTTTTCAAGCCCAATTATTGATTTTTTCATGAACTAATCATTTTTTGTTTTTTTTTCCTTGTACTGCACATAGCTGACAAACATGTGGAGGGCAGAACTACAACTATCATCCATACCCTTGGAAAAACAAAGAAGTTACTAATACTTCTTATTATATAGCCATTATTTGGTTATTTTATTTTCAGTAATATTTTATAAATTTCGGCACTTCTACGCCGACATGATATGGACTTTGAATCCTCCGACGAAGCCCACAAGGTTGGACTTTGTCTCCGTCACGTTACCCTTCATAAGATAAGTAATAACAACGCCTTTACGCATCCTCCCACGTAGAGAGACTTTTCCATGCATTGACAAAAAGGATAACACCGTTAGTTTAGACTGGGATAAGTTAGTGTTTTCGAACGAAATGAACAGGTATATATATAAAAAAACATGTTTGTCTGTAGGGGAATAGATAAAAATAATTTTGTTTTTTAATGTATTTTTAAATGAATTTATATTTTCCTTTATAACAGCCAGCTATATCCATTTTTTAGATGATAATAATAAGATATTATCTGACTTCTCTCTAGAAATATATTATTTTAACATTATTTATCGTTTCTACATCTATAGGTCTTGTCTCGATGAAATATTTATATACTAATTTATAATTTTAGGTCGGCTGATTTAGATTCTTAATTTTTATTTTCATTATATTTCAGTTTTTATAGACGAATTCATTCAATTAAAAGAAAACACAAGACCAGTAACATGTTGTCTATCCATTTTCTTATAAGAAAAAAAATACACGTGCGATCTTATTCTTCTAGAACTAGTCGTGATCTCTTTTTGAAATGGTTATTCACCTTTTATTTTATTTTATTTTATTTTATTATATAATAAATTATTTTTAAGTAAAAAGATTAGAGTAAATTTTGAAGATTACTGAATCATGTCATATTTGTTTAATAAGATTAAAAAAATCTTGAGTTATTTTATGAAAACTATATATGTAACTCAAATTATTTTTTGTTTTATTTTTTGCATTTAGTCGTATAAAAGTAATCAAGATAATATTTTTGGTTTTTTTGGGAGAATCAAGTTTTTGATAAAAAAAAAAAAAGCTTTTGTTTTCTAAAAATAAAAAAGAAATGAATGAATAGAGAACACAAAATCTTGTTTAGAGAAATGCATTTTTGAGTTCCTAACTTGGAATTATAATCTGATGGAAAGAAAAAATAAGGTGGTGACGTGGGAGCTTAAGAAAATAAGAGCCGTGTGATCCAATTTATTTTCCATTGTGTTCTCCCGTCAATCAATCAATCCACTTGGCGTTGCAATTTGCAAGCTGGGTAGGTAGTCGGTAGATTTTATGCAGTTTGTCGTTTGTGATTTTTAATTATTTTAATGTACTTGAATTAATTAAAAATAGATTTTAAAAAATATTATTTTAATATATTTCTATATATATATAGATTAAAACAACTTCCATGTCGCTTTCAAATAAACTAATCACTCTGTTTCGTTTGGTAGGTGTATTTATGTATCATTGACCCTTGAGTTGATTTGATGTGAAGGTTTTTTTACCTAATCATTTTATAAGAGTTTCGTTGTTTTTTCTTATCTCACTTTTCATTTTAGGTTTATGGCGTGTAATTGTTTTTCAATTTTGTTCTCGTTTTTTCTTTTCACTCGAGTTATTTTTCTCTTCAAATAAACCCTCTAATAAAAAAAAATAGGTGTCCTTTAATTAATTTTTTATTTGATTCCCCCTTTTTTTATTATCATTTTTTATTTTGGATCTTTCCATGTAGTTAAAAATCCCCCCTATTATTTTCTTTCGTGTTTGTTGACGTGATCCAATTATTTTTCTCATCTAATTTCATGCTCTCATTGTTTGTTTTTCAAGGTGCTGTGATATGATTTTTTGAAGAAAAAAAAACTCTATTGATACCATTGTCTTATTTTACCAGCAACTATTTATTTAATCTTGGTTGGTGTTATAACTCAAATAATTAATTTTTCTCATCTACTTGAAACATGTCTGCAACACCAAAATATAAAGCAATACCTAATATTTCTTTTATTTAATCTTGGTTGGTGTTATAACTCAAATAATTAATTTCTTTTATTAATCCGCTATACCTCGGTCACAATATCAAAATAACATAACATAAAGCAAACAAAAAAATCATGAAGTCTCATTTCCAATCAACCTAATATTAAAAAGATGAAATTAAAAAAAAATTAATTGAAAAAAAATTGAGTCAACTAGTTTAATTTGTCAAACCCACGATCCATATCATGAAATTGTGATGACTAAATAAAAAAATTAATGTTAAAAAAAAATAAAAGAAAAAAAATACAAAGCATCATTCAAACATACAAAGCATCTTCTAGTTTACAGTTAAAGTCAATATTAAGTTGATGGTGAATTAAATTTTGATTTTTTTTATCATATTATTCCGGCACTGTGGTTTGCAAATAGTTTTTAATAGGTTAAGTCGAGATGACTTAGGTTTTTTTTAATAAAATATTATTTCTCTTTTAATTTTATTAATCGACACTAAGTCGCTTAAGAATTAAATTTCATATTATATTTTGATTTGCTTTTTATATGATATCCTAGTCTAGCGGTCAAGATCATGAGTTTTTTACATTTTAATCTCGATTAAATCATGTAGCTTTGTATTTATTTTATTTCTAAAACATTATCTTGGTCTTAAGATCCAATTTACGAGCCCTTCACTATTGAATTTATTTTGTATTGGATTGTTATTGTCTCATGAATTGAGCTGCGAGTCTAGCGAGCTACCTAATTGGTTTTTTTTAATCTTTTTAATTTTATCATTTAATATTATATTTGATATAATTTTTATATTAGATTATTCGATCTTATCACCATAGAATAATACCTAGCATGTTAGTACAAGTTGACTCAATTTATTTTTGTGTCATTTTTCTAATTAATTTTTTTACAAGTTTTATGTTTAATACCAAGTCTTGACAAGGATGATTGGGAATTGAGCTTTGTATTTTGTTTTGAATTGTTTTTTATAACATATCTTAGTTTCATGACCAAAGTCATGAATTTTTCTGTTGACCTATGTTAAATCATGTCATTTATTTCTAAGAGGTTATTCTCGAGTTATTTTTATGCTTTTTTTTTATCATACCATTCAACATCAAGTTAATTTGAAATTAAAATTCATAATTTATTATGATTTGTTTTCCATTACATCATCCCTGTCGTATGTCCCAAGTCACATGTTAATCCAAGCAATTTTTTTGGACCCTTTTTTAATAGTTTTTTTATTTATAATTTTACATGATTGAAAACTATGATTTATAATTTATTTAATTTGTTTTCTATGAGATTATCATAGTCCAATAATTTAGATTATAAAATTGACATATTAACCCGAATTGATCAAAATAAATCTAATATATTATTATATTAAAATTAAAATTAAAATTAAAGAATAATATCTTATTATTTTTTAAATCAAATCATATTATTACAAGTTATAATAGCAAGTTAACCGAATTATATCAAATAAACCTTCACATAATGTTTTTTTTCGTTAAAAAAGAGTCTACAATATCTTTTTTTCTTCTCATTTTACAAAAAAAAATATTTTGATCGCAGCAGATCACGGTTGAATGATCTAGTTTTGCTAACTATTATACAAAGGCATCTATCCATCCAACTGGTCTTTATTTATTAATATCGTTCCAATATTTTCATTTTTGTGTCGGAATAACTGTGTTCTGAAATTGAATTTCCTTTTCTTTTAAGCTTACCTGGTAAACGGACGAGAACTCTCACTTGGATAAATTGACAAATATAAGGTGGGCTTTATTTCAGTCAACTTTGCTTCCTTTTTCTTGGATTGGGAAATGTTTAATTGTTCTTCTTCTTTTAATTATTCGGATCCCATTTCATTTGGGTTTTCTTTTCTGTACTAGTTGATTGACGGGTTCATGTTTGACTCTTGTATTTCATCTCCGTTAGAATTTTGGATCTAACATTCTCTCTAGTTGCTATTTGCTATATTCTTGGATTCGGATCGAGTTTTTGCATCTTTGCAAATTTTGGTTTCCGGGTTTTAGGAATCCATCATTGTGAACTCTTTGTTAACCGAGACAAGATTTAAGAAATGAAAGGGAAAACTGGGGCAGGAAGTCACTTTGTGCTGAACACAGGAGCCAAAATTCCTGCCATTGGACTTGGAACTTGGCAGAGTGGCGGAGACCTCTGTGTCGAAGCTGTGAAAACTGCCTTGTCTGCTGGTTACCGTCATATAGACTGTGCACATCTTTACGGGAATGAGATTGAAGTCGGGGAAGCCCTGAGTGAAGCATTTAATGCTTCGCTGAAGAGGGAGGATGTTTTCTTGACTTCTAAGCTCTACTGCACCATGAATTCCCTTAATAGGATTGAGAATTATGTGAGGGTTTCGCTTAAGAATCTAGGAGTCTCCTATTTGGATCTTTATTTGATGCATTGGCCTGATAGCTCGGCTTTTGGCGATGCCACCGATCCTCCTTCGAAGTCGGGGAGTGAGTATAGGCAGTTTCTGAATCGATTGAAGCAAGCATGGAAAGCCATGGAAGGTCTTGTTGACTTGGGTCTTGTCAGAGCTATTGGTGTCAGCAATTTCAGTGTCCAGCAGATCAAAGAGTTGCTGAAATTTGCAAAAGTCGTGCCTGCTGTCAATCAGGTTGGGCCGTCATCCTTCCTGATTTCTGTTATCCATTTGGAAAAAATTTACATTTCAGGCTGTTCCCATTGATTTACAAAAGTTTCCTGTTAAATTAAATGTACAAGGTATAACTTATAAGGTCCGACATCTATCTTCAAGTAGCAGATTCATGTTTTACCCCTTCCACCACAAAGAATCATGTTCTTATATGTCTATAGATGGCCTGAAATGTGACTTTCTGAAACCACCACAACCATTCGATGCTTCTTTCTTTTAAGGCTGACCCTACACTTAAAACTTGAAACAGTCTGTTTCCTCTTCTGGTCTTCATTGAACCATCAATATAATATAGTCCATTGTCTTGAGGCATTAAATTTGCTTTAAGCAAGCAGAAGAAAGGAGAAACTAGTTGAAGATACATGAATAAGAAATTTTATTCATCTAGTTCTGTGGCTGCTGGGAAGTATGTACGCTTTCATGGCTTCTCTGTGACTAGACGCTGGTAGCAAATCAAAGGAAGTCATTTAATCTGTTTCTCTTTTCTTATAACAGTTTGTGCGGAATGTAATTGGTAGATCGCTGTTGCAAACCTAATTTCTTACCTGCACATCTAATTTTGACTTTTTATATGCATTTTGAGTTCTTGAAAATTTCCTGGTTAAAACATGTAAATATAAGAGTTCATACTTAGATTGAGCGTATATTCTCCTTGTAAGTGAGTCTTTTGAGTGGAATATTAATTTATGAGAAGTTAGAAGAGGCAATGCAGCTTACAGTAAATATACAAGATATAGAGAGAGTTGTCGAAGGAAGATTTGTCTAGGGAGCCCAAACTTCATAACAAGTGAGAATGGTAGTTAGTGTATGAAGAGAATAGAGAAATTCTTGAGTGATTTTACTGGATAGAATGGTAATAAATTAGGACGTATGGTTTAGTTGTTAATGCATCAATTACTTTGCATATAATATAACAATAAGATAATTCAGAGAATCTAATTATATTGAACGATCCCAAAAGGTCACTTATTGAAAATGAGGGGATTCATGATGGAATGGAGGTGGCTTCCACATACAAGAAAGCTTTAAGGTTGGCATATTATATGGTGAAAAGTAGCTCTAGTTTAGGGAGGAATAAAAGAGTAACATGTTTCATGAATGACACATGGTTGAGATTTGAACATTCGTAAGGTTAAGAGGAGTGTGATTTGAGCCTGCCATGATGGTTTTCCCCTAGACATCCAATCCTCATAAAATGAAATTTCATTCTAGTATCCTGCCACAGATCTCTAATTGACTCTATTTGTTGCATGTTATGAGATGAAAACAGTGAATGTTTTCAACAAAATAACCTTTACATGTATGCCTATACATTTATAATCACGTTTTCCATCAAAAGGATTAAACAGGTTCTTTTTTTCTTTTTGTTCTGATTCCTAAAAAATTTCTTCGAACTATTTTACTGATCACCTGTATGCTTTCAAACCAGTGTGATATAATGACATTGTCATTGAAACATAGATTTTTCATGAATGTGAGTTTCTTGATTGATTTATTTGTTATATTAGGTTGAGTTGCATCCTTTTTGGAGGCAAGAAGAACTGGTAAAGTTCTGTAAATCGAAGGGCATTCATGTGTCTGCTCACACGCCTTTAGGGGTTCCCACAGGGAGCCCTGGATCATCTGACAGCGGATCAGGGGAAGATGAACCTGGCACTCCCCGCATATCATTTAGGAGGTCAAGATCAGTACACGGGCCCATGCTGAAATTGTGTGTCGTTTCAGAGATAGCAGAATGCCACAAAAAGACTCCTGAACAGGTAACTTTTTCCCTGTTGTGCATCTTCTTTTCTTATATCTGCCGTGCTACTTCCTTTGATCCTATATGTTATGTTGAATATTATTTTTTTTGTTACCTTGCTTACCTTGACCCTACAGTTATATTGAATGTTTTTTTTTTTTTGTTACCTTGGTTGCCTCAAACAGCCAGTTACTTGTATGTAGTTGCAATTTTCTGGATATCAACTTCATCTGTAGTGTAATATTTTTATTACTGATAGAGCACCTGGGTATATTGGCTTAGGAGTATGCTAGCGCTTCTTTGAATGTTAATGTTAAGGACATTGATTTAAAAACCAGGGCAAGCACCACAATTTTAATTGGTTCCTAAAACTAGAGAAAAACATGCTGACATAAATTTGTCATAGCTCCATAATTGCGAGGACTTCATTTGCTTCGGATTGTTTAGAGGATACACTTATGATTGACTTAATTGTGCGAAATATGAATCCACTCACCAGCTATATAGCATGAACTGCAAGGATCTTAAAAGTGAGTATGCGATCACTTCCTCACAAATTTTGGGAAAATTTGTGCACCACACAATATGGCAACATGACTAAAGGACCATTACTTTAGACTAACTTACAAACTACCATACAGTTAACAATGGTGCTTGCATTCATTTTCTGTATAATGTCTAGCAGACATGTGGCTTGTCCAGTACCTTTACCTGTCACAAAAGCTTCAAGTGTCGGGGGGTATTGTCTTTGGAAGTGTGGTTGAGGTTACTTTTGAAAATGTTTTTCGTTCAGAAATATATCAAAATGATGTTTTTTTATTTTAATTTTTTTTTTGACATCAGCACATGAAAATGATCTAAAAACACCAATTTTTTAAATTTTAAAATAAAAAATAAAAATAAAAAAATTTCAATTTTTTTCAAAAGCACTTCTGAAACGCATTGCAAAAACACCCTATAAAACTTCCCAGATGTTCCATTTGCAGTGATAAAATTTAAAGCTACCTATTGTTTTCCTGTACCCGTCAAGATTGTATGAAATGGAAAGTACATTGCACATGGCCATTTGAAGGTCACATCCCATTTTAGTTTCTTTTGGAAGTTGTCTGAACCTGAATGGATCAAAACAACCCAAATATGAAGCATTCATAGATAGAGCAGTTGATCCTTTAACATCCACATAGGTTTGAATGCCAAACTAGGTTGAAGTCATATTGACAAATAATATGGTGGATTCTGAAATATAATGATTCTCATGCAAGCAGTGGTAACTAATTTTCTGCAGATCCCCAGTACATAGATAAGCTTCACATGGTTCTTTTCTGTTCAGGAGTGTGGACTTATCCTCATCCTCCAGTATATGAACCAAAGTTCTCAAATGTCATTGTGGTCATCCGGCATCCATAGGAAAAGCTACCATTTAGAGTCACCCATGATATTCTATCATAATCTCAAAACAACATGAATGCTTTATGGCAAGTTGAATTTGTCATTTGTCAAAAAAATGTGATGTCTTTCATGGCATTAAAGGTTACTAGGATTAATGATTGAATTCATTTGATAGTTAATGCAGGATTTAGATTAGAGATTTGACCTATTATTTGAAATATCCCCATGATTGGTCTGATTTGTGATTTAGCAAAGCAAGAATACATAGGATTAGTCAACAAGTCCTTCATTTGTGGAAACCGGCAGAAGAGAAGCTCTAAAAATCTGGTTTAATTTCAGAAGAGCAGCAGGATTAGACATGAGAAATTAAATTTGATTTTTAAAAGATACCGAGAAGTCCTACAGTAAGAATTTCAAAGAATCGCTGAACGAATTCTGAGCAAAAGTTGCAATTAGTATTATAAGAATGAGAAAATAGTTTAAAAAATAACCTTACCATCTTAATAAAGCCATGAAATATTAAAATTTTCTTTCCAGTAACCTTGAAACTGCAACTGGAGATATTTCTGCCTTAGCAGTTGAAGAAAAAATGTTGTGCAGGACAGGAAATAAAAAGGGAAAGAAGGGAGAAAACCAAAATCTGTAAGTGAAATGCAATCAAGGACCAATTAGATTCCATTTAGTTATTTAATCTTTTTTTTTCAGGGATTTATCAGACCTTTCTATTCTTTTAAGTTTCCTATTTTGTTTGGGATTATATCAGGTTTGATGCCACCATAAGTGCACCTGTGACTTTGTTTTGGATCAGCTATTTTGTGATGATTGATTATCAAACTGAGAATTAGAGACTGCCATTATTTTTCTTTCTTGTGGATTCAATGAAGACCCTAGTGGATCTCTAAGGTTTTATTTGACATTTACACTATTATTTTATTACCCTTTTCTACATCGTTGTGCTCAACTATCCTGAAGCACAATGTGAAGTGCATTTATTGGAAACAGTAGTTGAAGCCAATGTCTTCACCACTGAAATATGTATCTTATTAGTCCAATTTGTGGTGGTTTGGTTTTTGGTCTCATTGTTGCTTTACTCTTAGGTGGAGAAAAGGATAAGTAAAGTCAGGAATTATTTGTGCCTTGTTTGAATGGATGGGAGCAAAAAGGAAGTCGTTTACTTTACCGTTCTTTGATTGGAAAGTTTAAGCACAATTATATAAATATGTTCTTCACTATAGGAGGAGGCATGGAATTCTAAGGATGATAGTAATTGAAAAAAAAAAAAAAAGTGAAGTTGTATTCTAGTTTCTAAAGTTGATTGTAATAAAAATAAAACCAACAAAGTTGTATTTCCAATTTCCTCTCCTCCTTAACAGTCAACTTGGGATATTGGCTTCTTTTACTGGTTGGAGGGAACTGACAGTTACAGTTAAGGAAAACCCTCCAATCTCTTTCTGTATTCTTCCTTTTCCCTCATTAAAAGTCTTCCAGACAAGCTTGAAAGGTTCATTTCTCTCTCTATTTGTTCCTTTCATGTTGAACCCACCAATGGAAACATAGTGAAAATCTTTTTGGACTGTAATCAAACATATTTATGTCACTATCAATATAATGTGCTTGAATAGAAAATTCTCTAAAAGCTATCTGTGTTTTTTTTTTGTCAACCTGGCATCACTAGGGTCAATGGTTCCTGCTGTTGTAGTGTTTTAAAAAATGTTTTACTATCACTTTTGGATCATTAAAGTTATTGCTATGCAAACTGTGTGATGTTTCCTAGAAATTATGCTTATCAATATAGAAAACAAGAAGATAAAATGGGAGAAGAAAGAATAGAAGAGAATCAAGGGAACACAAAAAAAACGAGAGAGCAAAACAGAATGGCAAACCCTATATTTTGATCTAATAATATTTGTCTGGCATGGCTATTATTTGGAACCATTTTGCAATACTAACTGTATCTCTGTCTTGGTCAATTGTAAGTCAAGGGTGGTTAAAGCAATTATCGTTTGATTCATGGAGCTCAAAAGTGTAACTTGGGTGCCTGCTGATGATCTCAAGCACTCATTTCTGTTTTGTTTTCTGTGTGTCATTTCTAATTGACAAAAACAAATTGAAAGTTATTTGCTGCTGAAGATAAGCTAACCACTGAAAGATTCTTCTTTTATAATCTTATCTCGGGCTTATTTTATTTGTTATTATTAGATCATGATTTTCTTTCAGTTACCAATTCGTGCACGCATTGGGCTTTTGCTTTTTTGTGTGGTGGCTCTTTTCTGATATCGTTGATATGTTGAAATTTTATTTTTTTAATTGTTTAAGAAACAACTAAAACATCATGTTCCTTGGACAACCTTGCCTGGCAGTGTTTTGTTTTCTCCCCACAGTAATGACTTTAATCAGCAGTTTTCTGCGAACGTCATCCTATTATTTCATTTACTCCCTTCTCCTTTGCATTTGCAGACTTTCTTTTATATTTTCCGAACTCTTCTCTGGTACAGAAAACCGTGTTTTGTTGCAAATCCAACTTGCTTGACAGATTTATTCCCAAAGCAATGGGAGGATTTTTAAATCAACGTTTTTTCCCCCTTCTCATCCTCTGGCTTTCTAACTTTAGGCGATGTGTACACTAAAACACACACTAATGCCCCTGATGACATATGGAATCTGACCCTAAAACATCAACTGGCCTCTGCAAAATGGGAATCTCCTTCTAGATTTTTGCTATTCCAATGCCTGATGAGAAAGCAGACTCTGAACCTAGAGCTCAAATGATATCAACATGCTTTTTTAACTTTAAAATATGATTTTACGTTTCATCAAAGAGTTTAACGAAAAATATTGCATTGCTACTTACAGCTTGACAGGTTGAGTGTCTTATCTGTTGCAGGTTATTCTACGGTGGGGGATGCAGAGAGGTACCAGTGTCTTACCCTGTAGCCTTAAGCCCGATCGCATAATGAAAAACATGGACATTTTTAGCTGGTCTCTGTCTGATGATGAGTGGGACCGCTTGAATAAGATTGAGCAACAGGTATGTTTATTTGGAAATGGCCCTCTAAATAATCTATCAGATACTGGCTACATGTTTGGTAGTGGTCCCCTTCAAGCTGTGCGTGAGATAGAAGACGATGTGGAAACCAATGCCTGATATTTTATATTATTTTCTCTAGTGTGCCATTTATGTCATAAGATGCCATCATTTTATGAATGCTCACTGTTTGTGAGATCTTAATTTCGTGGATGCCGAATGGGAAATCAAAAGTGACATTTTTATTGATTGAATTCTTTTTTTTTTCCTTTGTAAATAGGGGCATATATTTCCATAGGGTTTGTATGCTTGAATGCAATCATCAAGAAGTGTCATCTCTCAATGAATCTTCATAACAAGTCATTCCCGTAAAGTTCTAATCTAAACTACAAAGTAAACCCAGCAAATGATGGCTGTTACATAGTATGTTGAAGTACAGAGAACCTACCACGTGATTTTTTTCTTCCTGAAAGTTGCTTAAGATATAAGGTTTTTGTGTTGTCCTTATGTTTTGTGATCGCTATAATTTTTATTTTTATTTTTATTTTTTTAAAAAAGAAAAGAAATCCTGATCATGGAAATGCTTATAAAACTTGGTCATGGCCTTTCAACATCACTTTATTCTATTTACTCGTCAAATTCTTGGATTAATTTTTCATTTGAATATTCCTCATCCATTTTTTGTTAAGATAAACATACCTTTTTTTTTTAATTCAGAATTCAGATGTGTATTTCACACTTTTCAACAGGAAATGATCTTTTCTTGTTAAGCCTTACTCGGTCGAATATCCATAAATTACTACTATGGGTGGATCCGAAGCAAAAACTTTGCTGTTCCATGTTGCACTATTCATTAATCTCACTATGTTTTTTCTATTTAAAATTAGATTAGTTGGTTGGATTGGTTTGCTTCGTAGTCTGTAATCTACTAGGAACTTGGTTTGTTGATTTTGCGTTGGAGGGCCATGTACGTTTTCCATCTTCGTATTGGATCTTACAGTTTCTGGAATCCACTATGGAGATGGACTATTTATTTGTTCTCCTTTTTCTTCCCTTCTCTCTCTCAGAGAGAGATCCCAGAAAGAACTGTCAAAAGGGGTGAAGAATTCCCACACAACTCAACTTAGGTTAACACTACGTTTCAAAAATATTTTTTTTAAAAATAAAATAATTTTTAAAAAAAAAAATTGAAAATTTTTGATGTTTTTTTTATATGTTAATGTCAAAAATAATTTTTTAAAATAAAAAAATATTATTTTAATATATTTTTGAATGAAAAACACTTTTAAAAATAATTTTAATCACCATCTAAATAAGTCATCATCCATCATCATCTGTACCAAAAAGAATGGGCCTTCCTACACCACAGATACGAGCTCCTGACATAATTTTTAGCAAATAGGGCAATAATATTCAACGGGGTTAGTGACCTTTGAATTTCTGACAAGAAGTTGGAACCAGTGATTCACTGCATTCTCTTTGCAATCTACTCTTGACTCAGGCATCACAGAACGTGTATACTTTCCGACAACAATGAATTTCCTCTATATTCCTCCAGGACACAAGTCAATGCTACAACTTTCAGTTTATTCTTGCAAGTTTTGTCATCATCCGTGTTCAAATTTTCTTTCTCGTTGAAATTTTCGCCTCATGAACACCGCAGATGCCCAGACATCACATTTTCACACATGAATCCGCGTTCGTGATCCTAAGCCTTTACTTTTAATGAATTGAAATTACTGGATTAAATAATTGGATACTTTAGATTAAGGTCAATGACTTTAATGTTACGGATCAAATTTAACATTAAATCCTAAGCGTTTGAATTTCGTCATTACTGTTGGAAGAGCATCGTAAAGATGTAATGAACAATATTTTTTCAGGAAGGAGTTTCTTATGGTGATATTGTGACGAAAACAAGTACTGTTGAATGCAAATCCCCAGCTGTCACACAATGAACTGACCAAATCACAGGCAGGCACTCTATCTTAGCTCATGTAAGATTGAGTGGCTCCACTGAGAATTCACGGACAAGGCTCAAGATTTTGTCGACAATCCTTCCATCCGGTCTCTTTCCAAATTAGGAAAAACTTACCAAGGAGAGCAGATTCAAGGATCTGTACGCTCCTGCTATTTTTTGGAGCATTTTCTTGTCAATGGTCAAATCATTCATGCGTTGCGGTCTCTAAAAGCTTTTGGAGATTCTGGCATTGATTTCAGTGTTGCCTTTGGTCAAAAAAGCATCAAGTGAGATCATGCCCGATGCCCCATTTCTTTAAACCAGCTAACGGAGCCTTTTCTTTTCGTTTTTTAGTTTTTCTGCACTGGTATATGTCTCCGCTCAGGGAGAAGCCCAGAACACCACTATTTTTCGTACCAGGGCAGTTGCTTGTAGCCACCAAGAGCCATGGATTTAAGTAAAATAGCAAATCCAGCCATTGGTGCTGTACTGGTGCTAAAACATAGGAATCGGACGAGGATGCATAAAGAGACTGAACAAAATACTGGTTTGAAAAGGTCTTGGATTAAGTAATTCATCCCTTTCTGGGTAGTGAAAGATACTTTGTGATGGTGCTTTCACCACCTGAAACGACTTAGAGCAACATGTTTTGCTTTCTCTGTGAATGGATTCGGCCTCCCCACTTCTAGTAGTGGAAGTAAAAGCCACCCATCCATTTCATGTCTGGATCCATTAGCTGGAAAAAGGTTGGTGGTGCATCAAATGTTCTTGTTGAACATAATGAAGGTGGATCCCACGTCACGATATCTCGTTTTCTTAGATGTTTTGCATTCTCTACGGGCCAATATCATCATATTAGCTAGTGGGCAGATAGCATTGAAAGTGATTTCAGAGCTGGTGCTTATCTAGCGAAATTCTTTATGGCTAAACAAACCAAAAGTTATCTGCACTCACTCGTTGCCGCCATGATCGTTGCTGTAAAATATTACAGCTTATCTTGCAGTGCGATGGGAGCTTTCTTTGGCCACCATGCTGAGTGAATCGCCAAATGCTACTTCTTTAGCATTTATATTGAGATTCCTATGCAAGGTTCCATTTTTCACGCCTCTAATCTCCAGCAAAGATCATGGAGAAATAATCTGATTTTTCCGCCCTCCAATTCCATTCCGTGTTCCCACTGTTTGATAGATAAAAAAATGGGAAAGAAATAGAGAGGGGAAAGAAAAGAAAAACTTGGCCTCCCATTCGCCGGAGTTGACCGGCAACTTGCACGACACGTGCACGTTCAGACGAAGCTCAAGATCAAATGCTTGGTTAAAAAAGAGTCAAACTTTGGAAGGGGCATAAAAAAACACACAAGTTGGTCATTGTTCTTGTCAAAAATGAAAGCTAATATAATATAATCATACCTATGGACCAAGAATATGGTTGTTCCATTATTTTGAGTCTCTGGATTTAGGTAATTTTCGGTGGACACGATGCATACACCTTATGTAATCTAAATGACTGATCCACCCAGAACCAGTGGATATCCAAAGATCAAAGGGGAATATTACAATATAAATTTCATCATCTAGGTTTTTTTAACAATTGTTCTATTTGACTTCATTCCAGCCATGTAAACTAAATCATATTAAAATTATTTTTATACCATTTAATTTAAATTTCAGTTGGTCAATAAATCAAGTCAATAGGTTTTTTTCTTGTTAATTTTATTTTAAAAATATATATTGGTTAATCAAGTTGCCTTTAAATTGGTTAAATCAATTAGGTCATGTTAAGACAGCTTTACTATGATTTAATTTTAAACCCAAGTTAAACAAGTAGTTGAGCCAAAAGGGTTTTTTCTGTCATTTTTATTTTTATTTTTATTTCTCTCAATTTTATTATCATTTTTTTTTTCTAGTAAGGTTATCTTTGGGTCAACCAAGCTAGGGTCAACCAAGTTAGCCTATAAATCATATCAGGTTAACTTCTATATGGTTTGAATAGACAATGAATCATATTTAAAGATTTTAAAGTTGAAATCAAGTTCAATAATGAATCAAATATATTTTTTATCACGTTCTTTTAAAAATTAAACCGACCCGTAGGACTATAGAATAGTTATTTACTATTCCTACAAAGTCCCTTATTTAAAAACAAGATTCGAGATGGAGATTGATTGTTTTCTAAGGAAAATACTGATGAAACCATTGACTCTGACTTTGTAACCAAGCTCTATAATGAGCTCTACCCTGTTAAACTACTAATGAATTACAATACCTTAGTTTATGATGCAAGAAAAAAGTGATTGATTACTGAAAACACAATTTTTCAGTATCTAAACCCCAACATCATGCCAGACTTGCCACTGTAGAATTATAAAAATAAATAAATAAATCACAGTTTATTTGGAAGACTAGCAGGGTAAACAGCGACGTAGTTTGTGAAGTGTCAGCCTTTATTTCCATTCAACTATGGCAGTTCTCTGGCCGATATTTTCAAGTCAAGAAATCCTTATCAAGCAGCCAGCCTTTCTATGCAAGAACAACTGAAAGCATTGTATGGACCAGAGATGAACAGAATGATTCTTTAGCGTTCACCGGGAAGCTGATGAAGTTCACCAAACCTGGAATTTGCAATCAGTATATCCTTTTTAGTTTTTGACTACTCTCTTTTCAAAGAACTAAAACACTCACGTTTTTTTTTTATATATATCTATAATTTTATTCTTGAATTTTATAGCAAGGTTTTGACCTTTTCAATTGAATAGACCAGTCCTCTTTGAAGGTAAACTGGCTTATTAGTGTCCTTCTAGGGTGGCCTCTAAACACTAGGAAAGGAACAAAAAGAGGAGCTAAATAATGTCGACAAACACAAAATAATTTAAACCACAAGGCCCAAAATTATATCGTGCAACTGATAAACATGGTTAACCATGATGATTTGCATAGACAGATATGGTAAGTGAACATACTCATTCTACATCAGTGATGAACCACCATCGCAAAGAAAATGTGCCAGAAACTTTATTTTGTGCACGCCTTAGAATTAACAATTTTCCCTACAAGGAACTGGTTTCCAACGTAAAGACTTACAGTATAGCTGTTTTTCCTTGCCCTGGTTGGATCCCTTCCTCTCCTCCGTCCCAGAGAGCAGCAAACTCTGACAGCCCAGGTATGTGGTTATATTTACAGCAGGATCGTCGACTCAACTCAAAAAACACCAATGTGATGGGTTGTGATGGACTTTGTATTTTGTGTACAAGGAATATATCTAGCTGTACAGACAAGAGTCTCGATCAAATTGATAGGAAAGCTAGGTGTTGGTGTTGGTGTCGATGTTGTCAAGCCAAGAAACTAACTGTTCTGTTGAAGGCCTTAGTTTTGGGTACTCGCTTAAGCAAAGGCATGCAATCTCGAAAACTCGATGTAACTCCTTATCATTCTGCTTGTCATAAATGAATGGATCGAACACCTCGCTTTCTCTATTTTCCTTCTTCATCTGAATCACCCAAGAGATCAAATCCCGTGATCCTTTTGGTTTGCACATGTCCATGGGCCTTTTCCCAGTAAGAAGCTCCAAAAGAACAACCCCAAAACTATACACATCCCCCTTGTAAGTAGCGACTGCAGCCTGGCCATATTCAGGAGGAATGTAGCCTAATGTCCCCACAAGATCAGTTGTGACATGGGTATCATAAGGTAATAAGAGCCGAGCAAGACCAAAATCAGCTAAATGAGCTACAAAATTCCCGTCTAAAAGGATGTTACTGGACTTTATATCCCGGTGAACAATATGTGGCTCGCACGCTTGATGCAAATATGCAAGCCCCCTAGCAGACCCCTGAGCAATTTGGAGCCTTCTATCCCAATCAAGCGAGGATGGCCCGTCGAGTTTTTCATGCAACCAAAAATCCAAACTGCTGTTTTCCATGTAAGAGTATATTAAGAGTCTATCATTTTTGAACATGCAAAAACCTTGGAGATGCACAAGATTTGGATGCTGAGCCCTTGACAGGGCTTCAACTTCAGCATGGAATTCCCTGTCCATTTGACCACAGTCACCAGAGAGACGTTTGATCGCAAGCTTCCTGCCATCAGGGAGGGTAGCTCTGTAAACTAGACCAAAACCCCCACAGCCAATGATATTTGCCTGGTCAAAATTGTTGGTGGACTTCAAAAGGTTCTCCAAGGATAGATCTTTATAGCACTCCTTATTTTGAAGTAGAACCACCAACCCTGATCCAAATTCTTCTAATTCTTTGTCATCTGCGCCAGCATCCACCCATTCAGGATCAACCTCTCCTCGGCTATTTGCTCGCAGCACAATCATGGTCATGAGGGTAAGAAGGAAAGCTGTACCAAAAAAAATCCCAACAACCATTCCAACTATAACAACTACTTTGTTTCTTCCTGATTTTCCGGATGCTTCAGGTGAAACTTGATCGGATTTTGGGCAGGGAGGAGCACCATGGTCACCACAAAGATGATTCCCTTCAAAGCTTGAGTTTGGGAAGGTCATAAACTGACTTCCAGTAGGGATCTTCCCATGGAGCTGATTGTATGCAACACTGAACTTGGACAGAAAACTGAGATTTACCAAGGACCAGGGTATGGTCCCAGAAAGATTGTTATGAGACAAATACAAAGTCTCCAAGCTGGTCATCCCTGATAACTCACTTGGTATAGGTCCGGACAAACGGTTATAACTCAACTCAAAAACATGGAGCTTTTTCAAAGTACCGAATTCTGGCCAAATTCGTCCAGTAAGTAAGTTGTCACTGAGCGCCAAAGTAGATGGAAAGCTCCAGACCTGATTATACTGCAACCCCCTCCCACTTTGATTCCTTGACAGGAAAAATGGGAAATCCGGTGAAGGATCCTCGATTGAGATAGTCCTGTTGATGAGGCTTGGCAATTCAGTCAAGCTCTTTGGAATCTCGCCGGTGAATGAATTGTTTGATAAGTCCAAGTAAAAGAGATTTATAAAACCACCAAACCAGGAAGGAATGGGCCCAGTTAAGCGGTTCCATGACAAATCCACCAACTGCAATTTGGAGCTGCCGGCCAGCCATTGGGGCAATGACCCTGTGAGTTTACAATTAGCCATAACAAGAACCTTCAAGTTCTCAAAGTAAAGCGCAGGATTATCGGGCAATGCTTCGCCATGGAAGTTCAAGGTGAGGACCAAAGTCGTCAAGTTCTTGCATTGCTGAAGGATTTGAAGGGCAGACGAAAGATTGCTAATGCTGCAATTTGAGAAGGAAAGGAAGGAGAGGCCTTGAAAATCCTGGAAGCTTTCTGGGATTTGTCCAGTGAACTTGTTCCGGGCAAGATTAATATTCTTCAAATTCTTACAGGAAGGAAGATTAGCAGGCACGGGACCACTAAAATTATTAGTAGCTAAATCAAGAGATGACAAATTTGTCAAGGCAAAACAATTCAGATCAATAATGCCTCCAAGTGAGTTATTCCTCAAATTAAGCAAATTGAGAGATGGAGAATTTGCCAAGGAGTGGGGTATAGTACCAACAAAATCATTAGAATGGCCTAGGAAAAACTTGAGCTTTGATAAGCTATGAAAAACATCTGGAATTGTACCTGAAAAACCATTGGAGGAAATGTCTAAACGTTCAAGGCTACGGAGTTTACTAATACCAGCACTCAAATTCCCAGAAAGCTTGTTATCTTGGAGACCCAAAAGCTTCAATTTCTGAAGCTGAAAGATATCCTCACTTATACCACCAGTGAGATCATTCATGCCAAGACAAAGGTGCTCCAAGGTAGTGCAACTCCCTAATCCAGGTGAAAGAGTGCCAGAGAAGTAGTTGACTGCCAAACCAAGAGCCTGAATTCCAGAAGAGTTTTGGCAAATATGGGTAGGAAGCGAGCCATTTAGATAATTTGAGGAAATGTCAAGGAAAATGATCGAGGGAAGATTGATACTTTGTGGGATTGAGCCAGAGAAGTCGTTGGAATTCAGGTCAAGAACCTCTAGTTTTGGAAAATGGAACAGCGAGAAAGGAAGTGAATTTTTGAGGAAATTGTGGGAGAGGTTGAGGGTTCTAAGCTGATCCAGGCTGCTAATTGATTCCACAAGTTCGCCATTCAGTCTTCGATTTGGGAGCTCTAACTTTGTCACCCTACCAGAATCGACAGAATCATTTACTAGACCAAGAGAAAAGGAGGAGTTGCAAGTGATGCCCAACCAGTTGCAGCAATCAGGAGATGATGAATTGGTAGCACCCCAACCTTGAATCGGCAACTTCAAGCCTCTCATGAAATCCTGTAATGCCTTCAAGTCATTCTGGCTGCATGTTAGGTTCTGTGATTGCAAAACCTGAGCTCGAAACATTAAGAATCCAAGAACAAGAAAGAGAACCCATAAATCCTGGACCGCCATGGCAGTAAAAAGAGAGAGAAAGCTGCCCAAAGACGGAAGACAGGTTAAAAAGAGAGCGGTGGTTGATAGTACTAGGAGCCCGTGTATCCCTTGGAAGAAATGAAGATGGGTGAAGCATCCATTTTTATGACGAAGCAGAAAAAAGAAGCAGAAGATAGGCTTGTTTGGTTGGTATTTGAAGAAGCTCTTTAAGAGAGAAAGGGAAAGCAGGAGCTGTCAGAATATAGGCGAAATGAGGGGAGATGGTGGGCTTTTGACTTCAACAAACAAACAAACACAATGCGGACGTCTCTCTCCTTCTCCTGTCCAGTTGTTGCATACTTGCATTTATTTTTTATTTTATGTAGAGAGAGAGAGAGAGAGAGAGAGAGAGAGAGATCTTTATTGCAAGTCTCTCGTTTACTCTTAACAGAGAGAGAGGGAGGGAGAGAGAGGATTAAGCCGTTGGGTTGGGACTTGGGAGGGGGAGAGAGAGAGCCTCCCCCCACTCTCTCTCTCTCTCTCTCTCTCTCTCTGGAAAAAAGTTTCAATTTATTATTATCATGGAAAAAGAAAAAAGGGGTACAGTTGCGATAACTAGATAAGAATATATATATATATATATATATATATATATATATATATGACGATAACTTGGTAAGATTTCGTATATTCATTCAGCGACGATGAAGGTGGCCGATCTTAAATCACATTCATCTACCATACTTTATGGTAAGCTCAAGACGGTGTATATTTACTTTTATAATTTATTGGATGCGACCATATCTTTCCTCCTCGCAATCTGCACACGAGACTACCCATCTTAACCCTAGTTTATTACATAAGCTAAGAGTATGTTTGGTACTCTAATTAAAATTGTTTTTAAAAATACTTGAATTTTTTTATTTTATTTGAAATTATTTCTTTTGTATTTTTATATTTTTGATGTGATAATAATATTAAAAATAATTTTAAAAAATAAAAATATTTTAATACATTTTTAAATAAAAAAACATTTTAAAAAACAAAATTTTAAACAAGCCTTATTAATTGATACGCAAACTAGATGAGAATACTTTTTATTGTCAAACAAAAACAATATTAAAAAAAAATGATGACAATATGTCATTGTGATTTAAATGTGGTGGACAAGTTTCAAGTTGAAAAATGTTTATGGATCAATTTTTATTTATACTGTATTATTTAAAATAAAATATTATATAGATTGCGCTTTTGATAATATCTATATTTACAAGTAAAATTGGAATCATGTTTTGATAATACCTTAAATTATATAAGATAATGGCTTTGGTAATATAAATCTTATTTAATGCTGGGGTGGGTGGCTGTCGACGATGAGATTGGGTACATGGATAGATTGAGGTGGCAGTCAGAGAGTAGGCGGCAACACGTGCACGAAAGTTCTCCAGGGCTGGTCGCTATTATTGTTATTATTATTATTAATATAAGAAGAATTAAATTGAAAATGGAAAAAATATAAGGGCAGTGGTAGGAAACCTAAACTATGGGGATAAATATAGAATTTGATGAATTTATAGGACCATGAATATAATTTATCCATGGAAATTTTACCTTCTAGCACTTAGCTGATGCAATGAATGTTTAAATTCCCCTTCTTTTTTACTTCTCCACGTAGGATGTACTCTTCGGCCCATTTTTTTTATATTAATTAATTGATATTAAACATTTTTTAACGAGGGTACAACCACTTGATATATTGTATCGATGATAATTTCAATTCTCTGTATTAATTATAAGATTTAAATTTGAAAAGTCAATAAAAATAAAAAAATCTCCTTAGCCAGTCAATATACCCTTTATAGTATTAAAATTAATAAAAATGCACATCAAACAAAGACAATTGTTTGTATTTATGGATTTTTAAATTTAATAATAACAAATCTCCTTAAAGAAATAAAACATGAAGACTATAACACAGTGTCGAAATGGATATAAAAAGAAGAAAATTCAATTTGAGATGAACGTAATATATTTTTGCTTTTTTATATTGAAAATCTTCACCTCTTCCATAAACACGCTTTTGAAAATCTGTGATTGATCTAGGAAGCCAATCCCAATTCCCTCCACAAAGTCTCGGTCGTATCAGGCAAACATATCTGAGTTTAATATATATATATATATATATTGTATTGAATAATTTAGCCAGAAGAGGAAAAGTCAAAGTGAAGTTAGGTAAGGAGGTATAGCAGTCAAAGGAGACCTTAGGCCCATGAGCATCAGAAAGTTTTGTGCGAACTTCAAATGCAAGCGGGCCCGCAGATCCTGTGGGTAACGAATGCCAGGAAACTGGATTTCCTGAACTTGTTCACAGTAGTTATAACGCGTGTTTGGTAATGAAATGCAGTGTTTTTTAATGGTAGCTTTTAATTAAAATAAGAATTTTGAATCTTTTTATATTATTATTAAATATATATATATATATATATTAATTTGATACATCAATTAAAAAAATAGTTTAAAAATAAAAGTTACCATAACACTAAATATACACTCAGATGATCATTTATGTACATCTACACTGCATTCTTCAACATAATTACATTGCTTTTATAAATATTTCCGGTTCATGATTTCTTTTAATCGAGAAGTTATTTTAAGATCATAAAAAACTCACGACATTTCCGTTAAATGTGCAGCATGGAAATCAATCGAGCGAGTCTTTAGATGAGTCATGGCGACTTCGAGAAGTATTATCGATTCCACCCTCTACTCCACGATCCTTGTTGCTATGAAGATGTAATTTGATTTTATAGTTACAGGACTCAATCGGTCTCTAATTTAGTTTAATGTTCGAGCTGTGGGCTAGAGAGATGTAGTTTGATTATTTTTTTTAAATAATATAAACCGATGTCGTTTTCATTAATAAAAAATAGTTTGATATAACACTGGGTTGAATAATATTTTGGATCGATACAGCCCATCAAGGTTTTCCATTCATGCCTGCTTTGCCTTGGTCAAAACTTCGTGAATTCTAGATCCTTCAGTAACAAATAATGCACGTCCAGATGGAACTCTCCTGCATGTGACCGTTCTAGATTTGACTTTTTTTATATTATTAATGTAAGTGTACGAGTTATTTTGCGTGAATTTGGATTAGTTTTACGGGCATGAAATTAATAATTATATAAATTTTTAATAATAATCATATTAACAACCATATGAAATTTCAAAGAGAAAAAATTATTTAATTTAAAATTTTTATTATTGAGTCATCTAATAGATGGTAATTTGACTTTGTTTGGGAGGAGAAGGCTGCAACAACATTTTATGAAAATTTAATATTTTTATTTAAACTTATTTTTTAAAAAATTATATTTTGATTTGCTGTTATATATATATATATATATATATATATATATATATATATATATATATATGAAATTGGAGTTTGTCTGGGGTGAGAACAGGTGTTCTATGACCATCGAAAAGAAGAAGAAGAAAAGAAATACTCGAAAAATTGAAAGAAGAACGTGGATTCGCGTGTGTCGACATTGGATAAAGAGGAGTCCACGATCAGCATGCTGACCTTAAGGGTTGGTGGAAGGAATTTGATTGTGGTGGACGACTTGTGGAGCCCGTATTTAACGAATAAAATATTACGGAGATTTGTTATTTGTTAATTTTTTTTTTAGAAAACATATTAAAATATTTTTATTTTATTAGTTTTGATGATATTTTTTATATATAAGCACATCAAACTAATTTAAACACACTAAAAAATTAATTTCAAATAAAAAAACAATTAAAAAAAAACAATTTTAAAATATAAAACAATCTTTTATGTTTGAATTTCATCACTGTCTCTAAATATATTATTATTAAAGTCACGAGTTTACTCATAAAATTATATGATGTTTCGAGTTAATATGTACTTAACACGCAAAATCGGGCTGAAAACTTGAAAACCATCAAAATCAAATTTGACTCCACCAAAATTGATAAAATCTATAAACTCAATCTAATTATATGAGTTTATTAAATTTGTGATATGAACCAAGTCTGGATTTAATCTTAAAATGTTTGTTAACCAATTATACGAGATCAAATCTATCCCTCCAAATATACATTAGATCTAACTGAAACTGTATAGAGAAATAATAGACACGTGAAAATATATTGCAATAATTTTTCAAGTCAAATGTAGTCCGTGAACATATTAGTACAAAGAGTCAAAATTATTAGATTAATTTTGTCAAAATTATTAAGCTAGACTCTCGTATATTGTTTAAGATATATCTAGAGCTACCGTGAGATTTTATTGTCATGATATGTGGAAGGAAAAGTACATATCTCAACATTTCTAAACATATATGATATGCTGAGTACTTCATCCAATATAAAAGAGAACAATATATTTGAAATTGATATTAAAATCTACCTGAATTTTATAAAATCGGAGTTCTAGGCTACATTAAAAATGTTTGCATGAAGATTTTGTTTTTATTATCATATTTAATTTAATTAATTGATGTTGAATAATTATTTTTAATATGGTCTCATTAGATATTGTTTAAGAGTTTATTTATTACAAGACTTATGTTAGTCAATTACCATTTTAATTTTATTAACATGCAATCCAAGAAAAAAAAGTACATTAGGACTTCTTGTGATGGAAACAACTAAGTTGTCACAAGATTTATGTGTATTTACTATTATTCTGTAATCTTTTATATTGTTAGATTTTTAAAAAAAAACTATTTTTCCATACCATCAATTTCAAGATTTATTTAATTTATTTTTTTTATTTTATCGAATAACTCATTTTTTATATCGTGCAAAAAAAAAATTGTTTTGACAAACTTGCATGCGAGCAGTTCTTCTATTCAAGCCCGTGAAATGTTTTTGTCCGCTACTTCAAAATCTCAGGTGTCCGTTGTCTTGTAATCTGTCGGGATGTATCACGATCCTTAAAAAAAGATCACATCTGATTTGACTGATAGATAAAGTAAAATAAAAAATAAGTACCTAAACAAGAAAAAATAAAATCACCAAAGCATAGCCTCTTCTTCCTCCTCTCTTCCTCGCCATCACCACCTGCAAACTAACTTAAACCTGTTCTATCAGCTATTCGAAAACCTCGAAAACAAAGAATGACAAAGGAGACAAACACCAAGAATAGCAGCAGAGCAGAAATTCATGACCTGGCTACTTTATGTAGTTATTGTTGTTTTTTAAAGTGTTTTCCATTTAGAAATACATCAAAATATTTTTTTTATATTTTAAAAATTATTTTTGACATCAACACATGAAAATAATCTAAAAACACTAAAATTTTATAAAATAAAATAAAAAATAAAAATAAAAAATTTTCAAAAATATTTTCGAAACGCAGTGTGAGATACCCATTTAAGTTACAAAAATATTCCATCTGATATCCCGCCCCAAAATCCATCACAGCTACCAGGAATAATTTTCAAAACAAAATGCAAGTTCTTATGACATGGGATTCAAAAATTGATTTTTGTTTTGACTTCACGGCTGTGAAATTTGCTTTTGCCTTGTTGTCTGGGATTAAGGAAGGGTGGTGGGTGAAGTTCCATATGTGGGTGTGGTAGAAAATTAGAAATTGGATTTTGAAAGATGGTGGCTACTGCGACAAGAAGATGGTTTGATGCAAAGACATTGAGGAATCAACTTGGTGATTTCAGGTTTTCTACCTAACTGTGCGTTTCTAAAAAGTTAAGAAACTTATTTGAATAAAATTAAATATGAGATATTTAATTATAAAAAAATATATAAGTTCAAACAATAAAAATCACCTTTATTCAAAAAATAATTTCTCTCCCCATTTACGTCTACGCTACAATTTTAACTGGAGTCGATTTAATTAAGGGGAGAAAACAAACCGTGTCATTTGTAAATTCATGGAGAAGAACTCTAAGTGTCTGATTGGGACAGCGTTTCAAATACTGTTTCCAAAAAAATCAATTTTTTTTTATTTTAAATGAATATGTTTTGGTGTTTTTAGATTATTTTGATGTGCTGATGTCAAAAATAATTTTTAAAAAATAAAAAAAAATTATTTTGATGTATTTTCGCACGAAAAACACTTTGAAAAGCTACCGCAACCGCTCTCTCGAACAGGCTCTAAGAGGGCATTTTATTGATTGACATATATTTTATGTAGTTTATGTTTTTGTATAATATTCTATTATTTAATATGTCGTTCTATTATATTTTCAATACAAGCTGATATGATTATATTTTTCTCTATGAAGATGGTATATAAAAACATAATTTTAATTTTTTAGATAAACTTTTTATCTCTTAAAATTTTATTAGTTGAATGATTTTGAGACTTTCTATTTTTAAAACAGTCCGAGCAATGTTTCTATTATATTTATATATAAATCAGGGGAATTCTTGAAATGTAAAGTATAATTTTAATAACTTGGATGAAAAATTTCAATAAAATAGTATATATATTAAATAATTTGATAGTAGTTTATACGAACATGCCAAACGTGTGATTGAAAATATATTGAAATGTAAAATACAACTCAGCAAAAAATAATTAAATATAAAATACAATTTTATCAATTTAGATTAAAAAACGACAATGGAATAATGTGTTCAATAACTTGATAATACTTTATATAATTAAAAATACACTGGAAATTTGTTTGAACATGGAATAGACGGCGTTAAAATCGAAATTATCACATTCTCATCGTAAGCAAACCCAGGTCCAGGTCCAGATTAAAAACCAATGCCCATTGATGCCGATCTTTGGGTCCTAAGAAACAAGCTTAGACCCATACTTCAAAACCTTAAAATAAATCATAGACCCCAGAATTAAAAGAAATTAACTTAATTTGGGAGTGTAGTTGAAATTTTATTATTCAAAAATATATTAAAATAATTATTTTATTTTTAAAAATTATTTTTTATATCAATATATGAAAATATCTAAAAACACTAAAAAAAATTATTTTGAAATAAAAAATTAAGATTTTTTCAAAATATTTTTAAATCTTATTGCCAAACACCCCTCAAATCTCATTATTGTGAGCCACACACACGTTATTCGCTGCACCTACAATCTTCATAAATCATGGAACTTGAATGACACGTCGTCCATCCTGCTCGGCGTCCTTCGTTTTTGGCCACCAACATTCTGTGTTGCGGACATCTTTTACAATAACATCGCCGTCGCCGCTGTCGTGGATTCATTAGGTATCGTTGAGTTGCGGATGTATCGTTGCTGCTATGTGCTGTACTTTAATGTCTGATATTCTATTTTGTAATGAAAGCAGTGTTTAATAACCCATTGACATATTTATAAAATCTTAAAATAAGTTGGTTATTAATTAGATGTGATTTTAATACATTAGATTATTATAAAGGACCATAATACATTCAAAACATATTTAACAGCTGCATTTATTTATATCAGATGATATATAACTTGTAACCTTATATGTTATACGCGTGCGTGTATTTACATATTTTTCATCATAACATTTTAATAGCTACAGTTTATTAATATAAAATGATTTATAATTTATAGTCTTATATATATTATATATATTATATTTGCATGTTTACACATTTTTATAAGAGGCTAAATGACAGTCCTAGATATTGAACTCGAGTTAAGTAATGCTGGCATCTTTTGCATGGTATTTTTTTTTTTTTCTGTGAGCAAGTGGCCGTGTAAACTGGGCTCTCCTCCCTCTAGTTTTTCTATCAAGAAACAGTCTCGAGTCTTGATTCGCCCCGGAACGCGTCAAACCCTTGGCTACCAAGGAAACTTATAGAAAATCATTATAATTAAATTGGGTAGGTGATATTCCTGTGAAAAAAAATCAAACAATCCACCTTTCAGGGAGCCACTTGGATCCCAGTTCACGAGTGGATACCGATCCCAACCATTAACAATTTACCACGTCACTGCCCTCCGTAACCGATCGCATCTTGGCGTGGACCGGGTCGAATCAACGAAACGTGGGAGACCGTTGACTAGCTTAGCAGCGATCGCGCGGTATATAGCCAAATTACATGGAAGCCCTGTCCTCTAGTTTCAAACTCCACGTGTTTCTGAGATATCTATTACTTCCGGGTTGTTTGTCGCTTCTCATTATTTTTGAAAATAAAATATTTTATTTTTATTTTAAATTAAAAAATTTAAAGTTTTTATATATTTTGATGTGTGATATTAAAAATATTTTTTTTAAATAAAAATTAATATATATCACACTCTCCTATAAAATAAATTATTTTCATTTGCTTGGATTGACATGTGTGTGTGTGTGTGTGTGTGTGTGTGTGTGTGTGATGATTGTTAATGTGTTGGGCGATGAAATGATGATTCAATATTGAGATGTAGCTATGAGATGGTAATGATTATTGTTGTTGCGCTAGTGATATTACATGATATGATAGAGATAATAAATTGATTGTTATATGGTAATAAGATAACAGTTGTAGTAAAATAATAGCTACATCAATGACATGGTGATAGTTATGATCGTGGGTGATTATAATGGATGGAGATAATTTATTAAATGGAGAATCCTCAACTTAAAGGTTCGATCTAAATTATGAAAGATAATTTAGTGTATATTTAGAAGTGAGGTGAGAGCTGTCAGAATTGCATTAAAATAATATTTTTTATTTTAAAAATATTATTTTTGATATTAACGTGTCAAAATCATTTAAAAATATTAAAAAAATTAATTTAAAATAAAGATTTTTTTTCAAAAATATTTTTGAAATACAATATCAAACAAACACCTAATTAATTTCGTGATTCGTCAACTGAATCAACGTGACTTGATAGTTGATACAATTCAAGTTTATCTGGGTTAGTTTTTTTCTTTATCTATATAAGAAAATATTAAAAATAATATTGCTTTAGTTTTTCATTAAAAAACAAATAGTTAGACCTTAGAAGTTAGAACTACCATTTTATTTGTTGAAAAATAGCTCATTCTCTTTCTACTTTCACCCGTTTGGAGAGTAGCTCGTGCTTCTCCTCTCTCCTCCTCGCCATAAAAAAACCTTTTGCTTGAAGATCAGCTACAGACTTCAAAACAAAAGGCGTGGATCATGGAGTGGATTCCGTGTCAAACGCCATTTATCTTTAAACTATGTGCTTGGTCAAATATATATTGATTTTCCAATATATTTTTATACACGGAAAAATCATATAAATTTAAAAGTTATTTTTTTATATATATATATAAATTAAAGAAATTAAAGATTATATATATCAATAAACAAGAGAGATCATTACCAGTGATAAAAAATAAAACTAGAAAATCAAGAGACATGCATAAATCAAGATATATGATATCACAAAATGAAACATTTATCTGGCTTTGCTTGCTGAATTTAAATTTATATTCAACCAATATAACATGAATAAACACACACGGTGAATTGATTAGATGAAATTAAATAAAAACAGAAATTTATGCAAGGCTGCATATATTAAACATGTTATCTGCAAAAAAATATTTTATTTAAAAAAAAAGTTAATTTATATAAAATATTATTGATGAATCAACACAATCATTTTAAAAATTAAATTGTCATAACACCATTAAAAACAAATTTATCCAAAAAAATTTAAACAAGAAGGAAGAAAATCACGAAGAAAGGATATTGACTGAACAAAAATTCAAAAATTACATGAGAAAACAAACATTAAAAAATAAATTAATTACAAAAAAACAATATTATAAAAAAAACAATGTATAATGTGGCTTAACTCACGGGACATGTGTTTTAGATAATGAAGCCTGATCGAGATTTTTTTTTTTAGTTTATATTCAACTTTAGAAAAGAAAAAAAACAAAAGAGCGGAAAAAATAGCCTTGATTTGCATCAGGGTTATTGCAAGGAAAAGCTTAGATGCGTGGGCGAGACTTCAAGCCTAACACCGCGTGCCTTTTTTTTTTTTTTTAAAAAAAAAAAGAGTAAACAACAAAGTGGTCTACCACGTCAAACGACATGTTGCCTGCTAGCTTGGATTTCAGTCACCAAGTGGTTGGTGGAAAATCAAGGCAATAATTTTATTTTATTTTTAATCTAAAATATTCATTTTAAAGTTATTTCAATCTAAACAAGCATTTTTAACACCCTTTGAACACTTGCAATTACCATTAAATGAACACAAAAAAAAAATTCATTTCAATGGTCATAAATGAATGTAACAGCTGCCATCTCTCTCATTATTAAAGTATAATAACCCGTCTCTCTTTAACTAGAGATTGAAAAATATTAAAAATAATTTTATGTACCAAATTGATTTTTTTGAAATCTAAAAGGGCCTAAGCAATCCAATTTGTATTATTTAAAAAATTATAGCACGGCACTGTGACCTTGCCTTTCTCGTCCCGTTATTGACTTTCAAATAAAAAACATACATCCATCAACCAGTACCAATCACATAATTGTTTTTTGATAATTAAAATAAATTATTAGCGTGTTTTGTGCGTGAATGAATAACTATATAGTAAAAGAATCACACCTTTTTTCAGGGCAGTACAATCCTGCTTTTCACTTTATGTCAAAGTCCACCAAGAGAAGTTGGAAAGAATAAATTTGCTCGGGGTCGCATAAAATCATAGCCACAAAATCCGTGACCACATATATGATTTGTTTCCCTGTATCATGTACTTTCAGGCACAACACTAGATCTCAAATTTGACACCGGAAACTTCACCTTATGCCTTTTTACGAGGACGGTCCTAATAATTATTTTTTAAAATATTTTTTTGTTTAAAAAATAGATTAAAATAATTTTTTAATTTTTAAAATATTGTTTTTGACGTCGCATTGAAATCATCTAAAAATATTAACTTTTATTTAAAATGAAAAATAATTTATTCTTAAAAACACTTTTAAAACAATAAAACAACCTATATCTTAATACCTGGAGCAGTCAGATCCATCCTCGTAAAAAGGACAGCATGGAAGGGTATCTTCGTCAGTGCAACAAGAATATTCAGTTTCTCCGTTGAATGCGGTTTTTGTGGGGGCCGCTCCAGTGAGTCATCAGCCGGCGACGAGGCGACTTTGTGATTGTAACCATAACAAGAAAGGATTTTGTTTCTAAACTGACATAAATGGTCTGGCCAGGTCACAACTCAGGAACTAGTTAATAGCGGGGTGTATTTTCCATGCCATGTAAATAAATATTTTTTATATGGCACCCTTAGTATCCAACGAACAAACATGTTAAAACATTGCTTGCTAAAAAATATTATTTTTCAGTATTTTTTAATTGTCCATAGATTTAAAAAAATATTATTTTAATATATATTCAAATAAAAAATAATTTACAAAATAGCTATCGTCAAACTCTTAAACTAATTAAGAGAAAGCAAAAGACCAAAAGAGAACCAGTGTCACGATGTATTTGACCTCTTCCTGTAGTTTTATTTTGATTTAATTATAAAATAATACTTCATAGGTTGTTTGATCTGCCAAACCTCCTTCCTTCCTTCCCTCCTATGCACACACGCACGCACACATACATGTATGCACGTGCTTTCTCTATCCATTAAACCCCTGCTCCGATCACAACGCTCTCTTCAACCCTCATCAAATTCCCCGTCTCTCTGAAAAAATCTCATGTCTTTGTCTTCATAGAATTAACCATCTTCTTCTTATTCGTTTTGTTACCAAGATTAAATGGAGGTGATAAACGGAGTGCTCCTCAAGCCTTTCGGCGAAGAGAAATTTGGAATTAACGCAACGAAGTCAAACGGAGTTGTGGATAAAGAGATTATTCAAAGAAGATACGGAAACGAGAATCTCTCCAATCCAGTCCATTTCTATCCAAGTTCGGATTCAAATGTTAACCAAGATGATCCAGCTGGAGATACCTCCAAACCAGAAGACGGATTCTGCGAAATAGAGATGGAGGAGGAGAAACTCCAGGATTCGAAAACCGATATACTAGATTCAGACGATACCGCTGAAAGAATCTCACCAACCGAAACTCACATGAAGAAAGGAGAGAATAACGATATTATAGCCGTTACACCCAAAATCAACGGCTATATACAAACAATCCAGCCTGATTTTCATCTCCCAAAGCCAGAGGCGCCTCCAGGTCTCTCATCTTCACCTCCATATCAATACGAAAACGGTGACGTTGTAGCCAGAAGCAAATCCTTGTCTGACAGTCTCGCGGCGGTCGACATGCCGTCTATCGGAAAATTCTTCAAGGACCGAAGCAGCAGCTTATCGGCAACGATTTCGAAAAGACTCTCCTCACTCAAATTCGACGACGGTGATGACGATTACATGAATCATAAGGCGAACTCAGTCGACTCGGGCGTGACAGAGTTCAACATATCGGGACTCAAAGTTGTAGTGATGGTCAAGAAAAACGACGGAGAGGAACAAATTAAAGGACGGGTCAGTTTCTTTTCAAGGTCAAATTGCAGAGATTGCACTGCAGTCCGCTCGTTTTTTAGAGAGAGAGGGTTAAAATTTGTTGAAATCAATATCGACGTGTATCGGCAGAGGGAGAAAGAACTGATTGAGAGAACCGGAAGCTCTCAAGTACCGCAGATATTTTTCAACGACAAATTATTTGGCGGTCTGGTGGCGTTGAATTCGTTGAGGAACAGTGGAGGTTTTGAGGAGAGGTTGAAGGAGATGCTAGGGAAGAAATGTTCAGGTGACGCGCCTGCACCGCCAGTGTATGGATTTGATGATCATGAGGAGGAGTCGACGGACGAAATGGTTGGGACTGTGAAGGTGTTGAGGCAGCGATTGCCAATTCAGGATCGTCTGATGAAGATGAAGATAGTTAAGAATTGTTTTGCTGGGAGAGAGATGGTTGAGGTGCTCATTCACCACTTCGATTGCGGCAGGAAGAAGGTACGTCCAAAACGTTGTCGTTTAACACATCTAAGTTTTTTTTAGTTTCGTGGCACCTCTAGATTTTAGTTTGACCTTTTCTTTTGATTAATCTTTGACTAGTTCGAAATTCTGACTAATATATTAGTGGAGAGGACAGGAAATACTTGCAAGATAATTGATTTTAGCCTAAAATTTTAAAATAGAAGAGTGAAATGACCACAATAGACATGCTGTTTTTTTTATGAATGAGGAGAGAAGTGAACCGAGAGGTGGTGGGTAGTGTTTACATTGAAGGAAAACAAAACATCAATGATGGCGAACACGCAGACGGCATGATTATGGAGGGAGGATTAACCACCTCGTTAGTTGTAAAGAAAATAAATGATTTAACAAATCACACACACTTAAACTAGCTATGAGTACTGGCAGCTTAGGGTTTACCTGATACCGGTAAGCGATATGATTAAGGCAGTGCATTTTCTGGTGATCGCTCATGTGTTCACGCAAATGCAATCATATAGTTTGCCTGTCAAAACCTGCTCATTATTATACCTCGAGTAATAAAATAATCTCAAAATTTAGATGTGTCACTGCGCAAACAAAATTAGCACTCTCCCTCCTGTCAATATAATCTAAGCGTACATAATTTTTTTAGTTCCTCTCCCCTTTTCCTTACCGATAAGATTAGTATTGTTAATATTTTTTATTTTATTCATGGTGGTATTCTGAAGGATATATGTATCTTAATGTTTAGATATTTTTATAGCTCAAATCAAGATGAAATAACAAGTGATCGGTCAACTAAATTTTACTTTGAATAGAATTAATTGAATTACTATGGAGTTGGACAATTGGATTGAGATTATCTTACTATTTGTATTTAAAAACTCTCTTGAAATAAGTTATAATTAGAAATTCTGTTCGGTTTTAAATATTTTACACTAAAAAAGACTGATAAAAATGCTTCACCACATTAAAAGCTAGCCGTGAAATATTTTTAATGCGTTGTCGTCGGTGCCAGAATGACCAGTACTTGTAAATACAAAAAGTGGACATACTGTTAGCTAATTTTTAGAGTAGTTAAGAAAAAAGCTAAATGTTTAGAGAGCAGAAACTAATTCATGCCTTCGCCTCTATTACGTTTTTTGCATATGAAGTTATTGACCTGATGGACCCATATTACTTTTAAGGATCTTTTGGGTTCGTGGACCAACCCAAAGTGTTGTAGATTGATTCCATTTTTTTTTTTTTTTTTGAAAAAAGCCATCAAAGGCTGCAACACTAGGGAGCTGTTTCAGAATTCCCACCCCCTTTTGTTATCATGATACAGACCCTCCCAAACGTTGAATCCTCTCCGTCTCGCGAAAAGGCAACGGCGAAGTTGCTTTGATGATGTCGGGCGCATTTTTTGGCCCTTACTTTTTTAGCCCCGAAATCCGCCTTTTCCCAACATTTGCAGTTTCTTGCTTTTCTTCTTCTTTTCATTTCAATTTTGTTTTATAATTAAAGTAAACAAACGTTTCATGTATCGGGGAAGTTATACACTCTCTTTTCATTTTTTTTTTATAAAGTGAATACTCTGCAAGCGATCTACATTTTGATAACTGATTCTTTTTTCTTTTTGATGATTTAACAAAATTTATCAATCCCCACCAGCCTTAATTCGTGTATTATGAGGTTGAAATAATGATATAGCAAGAATGAGAGAGATGATATTTTGTACCGAGAACCACGAAAAAAATTATTCGTGATACCAAACTGATTGCACTATCTTGATCTATTACACTAGCCATTTATAATACTTGTAGCAACAAATTAAACTGTTTTGGAGGTTTTACCCACAATGAAATTAGTTGTGTGTCATTACTAGGCACCCCCCACAGATGATAGACATGCTCTATGAAAAACGTTTGCTATTCTTCAATTTCGTTGTTTTTCTATATAGTACACTGACCATTGAACGCTAAGAACAAGAAAGGATTTGGGAATGAAAATGAAAATGGCAATGAAAAGAAATTAGTTCGTATTTCTGGTTTCATGCTCAATTTCGTGTGAAGTACTTTGGATGATTACTGATGGTGCATAGTCAAATAAAAAGTGAAAGCAACTAGATGGACTTGGTTGTGCCCACCACTCTGAATTTACAAGCGAGTTTATATATGCTAATTGCTTTTCTTATGACAATACATGTAGGCTGTTGAGATTGGTAAGCAACTGGCCAGGAAGCACTTCATTCATCATGTTTTCGGGTAAGAAGTTATTCTCCTGTCTGAATGCAATATAATATGTATTGATCAGCATTATTTTTAACAGTTTGCTTTATTTTCAATATGCATGTAGGGAAAATGATTTTGAAGATGGAAACCATTATTATCGTTTCCTTGAGCATGAACCATTTGTTCCAAAATGCTACAATTTCAGAGGGTCTACGAATGACAGTGAGCCTAAGCCTGCAGTTGTGGTTGGACAAACACTCCACAAGATAATGTCTGCAATACTCGAGTCATATGCCTCAGATGACAGGCGCCATGTTGATTATGCTGGCATCAGCAAAAGTGAGGAATTCAGAAGGTATGCTATTCTCTTTTCTCTCTAGTCTTACTTTTATGCCATTTATCATTGTGCTTTCAACCTCACACCTCTGTTGGAAAGGCATTCACCACATTATTGCTGAAAACACGCTTTTATCAGAGTCTATCACCTCTCCACTTCCTGCAAAGGTGATCCAATTGTCATTCTTAAGTATCTAACAAAGCTAAATCACTGAGTTAATTTTCGGAAGAGCTCACACGGGGTGGCATGGAGGTCTAGTCTCATCGTTAATGTAGTGAGGTTGATCAAGACGGGAATTGATCGAATAGAATTTACCAGGGGAGTGCCTCCCGTGTGTAAAGCATCCGAGTAAAGGTCAGCCATGAAGAACATCGGAGAGAGGGCAGGTTGAATAGAAGTGGTCAAATTGAATGGCAGAATGAATGGCTGTTTTGGCACAATCGTTCACCTGGATTGGGAATATAGACGGTATATGAATAGGTGAAAAAAGTCAAATACTATAGCTCGGGCTTATATAACTCCTTACTACATGAGGATTTAAATAACTATATCCTTGTGTAAAACTTCCTCAACCACCCATGTCCTGTTATAATCAGCATAAGAGGCATTATGCTGTTTTTAAAATGAAGAAACATCATATTTAAACTCATTAACAAGGTTCTGCTCTTAGTGTTAGGTTCTGCTGCAATGGGCACTAAGACATACCCACGTGTTCTTGATTTGGCAGTTAACGTTACAATTCACTTTAGCTCATCCAAGTTCATTTCTCTCAATCTATGAATGCAGATATGTCAATTTGGTTCAAGATCTTCACAGGGTGGATCTCTTAAAGCTCTCACAAGATGAGAAACTGGCCTTCTTCTTGAACTTGCACAATGCTATGGTCATCCATGCTGTAATTAGAGTAGGATGTCCTGAAGGGCCAATCGATAGGAGATCCTTCTCTTCCAACTTTCAATACATTGTAGGAGGGTCTTCCTACTCTCTAAATACAATTACAAATGGAATTCTCAGAAGCAATAGAAGATCTCCCTATTCAGTAGTCAAGCCTTTTGGCACTGGAGACAAACGCTTAGAGGTAAAAAATTCTGCTAATGATGTTTATATCTGCGAAACATTGTTTATTTTTGGTGTTGGATATTTTAAAACTTTATTCTGTTATGTCTTTGAAAGTGAACCTGATTTCTAGAAATGCATTAGTAACTTTCAATGTTGTGCATTAGTAACTCTAACTCTTGTTGAGTTTAACAGATCGAGAAAAGTGAATTGACCTTTTTAATTTAACTTGAATATACTGAAACGAGACAGTGGCTAAGAACTTGAACTGTCTGCAATGAAATGGCAGGTTGCTCTTCCTAAAGTGAATCCATTAATTCATTTCGGACTCTGCAATGGTACAAGATCAAGCCCCACAGTGAGGTTTTTCACATCCCAAGGAATTGAATCTGAGTTAAGATGTGCTGCAAGAGAATTCTTCCAAAGGAATGGAATGGAGGTGGACTTGGAAAAGAGGACAGTTCACCTTACACGGATTATCAAGTGGTGAGCTAAGGAGTGCCTACTTTATTGCTGTGCTTTACATTTTCATTTAGGTCAAAACGTAGAAGTGTCCATTGCATGCTGTATGCTAATCATTTGCATTCGTTGCATCTCAAGTGAAAAATAATCACATATATGGTCCGTAAACTTTTGGTCCGCAGGTTCAGTGGTGATTTTGGCCAAGAGAAAGAAATCCTTAGGAGCATTATCAACTACTTGGATGCAACTAAAGCAGGTCTGCTAACACATCTTTTGGGAGATGGAGGTCCTGTGAACATCGTGTACCAAGATTATGATTCGTCCATCAATTCCTAAATATCCCACAGCGATATCTGTATATAATACCATTGCATTTGAAACCCATCACCCAGCAATGATCAGAGGTTTGAAATCAGAAGAATATAGGGAAATCATTGATTTGTAAGAAGCACAAGCCACTGTTGGTGCTTGTGTTTATTTCTAAATGCGAACTTTCTTGATATATGCAGAAAAGGAAAGCAATGCTTGCGCAAACTTTTTGCCATCAGCTTTCATATTTTCTAGTTCGATTTTTTGGATTGTTTTTTTCTTTTTCTCTCATGGTGATTGCATCAGGAAAGATTCATCACCCCTTCAGGCCTTCACTGCTGTGCAATAATCAAGGAGCCAAGGAATCAGCATTTCTGATCAAGTTCTGATCTGTGAATGCGATAAAACCGTCCTTAAAACTAGTGATTCGAGTGACATTTGTACCACCATATACACGCATTTTCAAATGATATGGTAAAAGCTGTCTGCAACTTTGTGTGTATTTATTAGCTAAAATAATCGCCTCAATAATTTCTAAGATCTAATAAGTTCTCCATGTTCCAAGTAAAAAATCAAAGAAATGAAAGGGTTAACAGAAAAGGCTAGCCAAAAGTACATAAGCCTGTATATGTTTCTTCTTTTACAGACAGCTTACAAGGAAGAAAAACTTTAACCACTTTCCTTGAATAGATCATGCTGCTATACAAGGTAACCTGAGCTATTCATGATATCTTCTGCATTCTCTTGATGTGGCATTGATTGTGTTAACACCCCCTCACAAACAAAGAGTGAGAGCACCAACCATGAGTTTGTCCTTTAGAAACTGAAATCAGGAGGATGTCAAGCCTTTTGTAAAAATATCCGCAACTTGATCGAGGTAGAGATATATTGAAATTAGACATCTATATTCATTACCTTCTCACAAAATATAAAATGAAAATTGATCCCAATGTGTGTGGCACAAGCGTGGTAAACTGGAAGGGCAATTATACTTTGATTATCAAACCAAATTGTAGGAGGAGAAATAAAAGATATACAGAGATCCTTAACATTCAAATCCGATACAACTCAGCAACAACCATAGCCAAGGCTTGGTATTCTATCTTTGTACTTGACCGAGAGACCATATTCTGTTTCTTTGCAGACCAAGAAACTAAACACTTACTTAGAAAAACACCATACCGTGTACTAGACACCGTATGTGCCTTTAATATAATGTAAAATACGTTTCGCAGCCTTTGAGGTCATGTTAGAGTACAATATTGAAGAGCCGCAATAATTTGCCTATAAGCCGCAATCATTTTTCTGCCTGAAAAGAAGAATGAAAGAAGAAGCGTCCATGAAGTCTTGAAAGAAGCTCTTTCCCAGAATTAGGAGTGACAAGGACTCAAGGATTTTGTTACTGGTGTTCGGTATTTACCATGATTGATGCTTCTGTCTCTCTCGGGTGTAATTCAGTGTTAGTTTCCATCTTTTAGATTCTTTTGCTAGAAAGAGCTGCAGCTCGGGCTCGGTCAGTGGAGTCAAGCTGATTCTTCGCTTCGTGCTTTGCATTTAAACGCTATATGGTGTTTTCAATTGTTTTATTCACTACACTTTCATAGGATCAAGGATGAATGGACTGTTGGATCATTAATATAATGATGTGTTTAAGTGTTTATACGAGAGTAGTTATGTATGAATAAATATGCCTATATTTAAATAAATAAATTATAATTGAAAGTAATTTGCTAATTTTTTTTAGGTAATTAGGTTTTTGATACATTTAATAGAGTGTAAACCTTTAACGTGCAGAAATTAAATGATTATTTTTATTTTTATGATGAGCTAAAATAAAAATATCAAGAGATAAGAATATCAAAAGGATAGCATTCTAACAATTTATCTATTTTCTATCTATAATAATGATCCTCAGATTATATGTCCTGTTTTATTCTCATTATGATATTTATTATCAGAGAAAAAATAAAATTATAATAGAGAGAATAAGAGAGGTCTAAAAAAAACATCTTAATCTGGAAGATAATTCGCACAATTTTAAAAGGCGACTCGTGTATGAATTTAAATACATTTTCACTTAATTATTTATATATTCTAGATAATTTAACATAAATAATTTTTATATTATGAAATATTAGTTATATCATGTTAAGCCTGACATGACAGACTTCCTCTCAGAATGTTTTCCATGTTGCATAAATGATGAAATGCTGCTTGTTATTATGAAAATATTTTTCCAAAAAGCATTTGCGTACATATCTCTTGCTGTCATGTTTAGGTGGTTCGTTGAGAGTGCAATATATATTGCTTTTAGTATTTTTTTTTAAATTTAATTTTGATATTAATGTATTAAAATAAAACTAAAAAAACATTTTCTTAAAGAGTTCAGTTGAAACGCCACCTTCGTATTTGAACTTGATTACAGTTGAGAGCATCGTTAATTGATGTCTATGATCTGGTTGCAATTTATCATAAGCTGGCAATGTGGTTTGTTGTCATTTAAGTGTCTGGGAATACCGCCGAAAGTATTTTTTTAAGTGTATTTTGTTTAAAAATAAATCAAAATAACTTTTTTTTTAAAAATAATTTTTGATATCAACATATAAAAATAATATAAAAATATTTTTAAAAGATGGTGATGCCAAACATTTCCTAAATAGCGTATAAGAGGAGGTCAATCCGAGGGGCAAAAACTGAACAACTGGACCAAGCTAATTGACAAAACTGTGGGGTTTGGGTTTTTCAGGTTGGTTGGTTGTTGTTGATAAAATATTTTATACAAGGAAACAAGCATCTCCATCTCCATACTAGAAAGACTTCATTTTTTTTATTTTTTTTTGTCGAGACAAAACACAGCGAGAGAAAACAAGGACCCTGATAGATGGATTTGAAGCATGGACTACATGCGAGCGAGATCGCTCTAGTCGGTTAAATTTCTCGATAACTAGTTACTTCATTAATGGCTGGACTCATTTTGCTGTTTAAACAGCGAGTAGCACCGTACAAGTAATAAAAAGAAGAAAGATTTGAAGCTAAATTCTACACTTGGTACAGGAGCAATGAACGAGGAAGAAGGGATTCGAAGGACCCATTCAACATGGTCATGGGATCAACATCTTCGGCCTATATTTCCGGCAACATCGTCGGGACTGTCCGGCAAATCATATATATTCTTTTGTACCACCAACGTCAATTAGTTATACCAGTTGTTCGACCATTCTTCATCCAAACAATTAAAAAAAGAAAAAGCTGTCGCTAGTTGCTCGCAGTTTCCTGTGCTGTATCAGGATTGCATTTCACCACCAAGAGAACCTTAACGTGAACTCAACTACTAATCGATCCTATTCCTACCTACCTTGATCCCAATTAATGCCGACACGTTTCATGCTAACTCCAACTTGATTACTGATGAACAAACAAAGCATCTCCATCCTCTTGCCTGCCTCCAACCTTTTTCCTGAGACTCTAACTGTAAGCAAAAGCTATACGGATGCTCCTTTCTCGTCTACTGATCAAGTTACTTTACCTAATACCTTTTTCACATGCATATATACACGCGTCCTCTCTCGAATTACCACAAGGTTTCATCATTTACACTTGAAGTGGATTTGTAATTGATAAACACATTTCAAAATATTGCAGATAGATCTATACTGCATTTGGGAGGGAGAGTAGCTTAGCTGTATCATTCATTTGTTCTGAATTTTTCGAATCATATTGCATTTATTGCTGCTTCATCCTCATCAACTACCACGAAGAAACTAGCTACGTACTGTCTTATTCTTTCTTGTCTTCTCTCAGTCAACAAACTTCTCTGGCAGGGAAATGGGGTGGTTGTTTTCCGAGTTGGGTTTTGCATTTCCATGCTGATCTGCGAGGGAGGAGGAAGAGCTGAGGGAGTTCACACTGGATGTCCCCACTCAAAGTTTCAACAGTTGCTTGAAAAAAAAGGGGTGTGAGTTTTGAGCAGCCCAAGAAATTTAACAGAAAAGGATAAGAATAGATGCAGTATTGTAACTTGCAGCGGTTCATTTTTAAGAAATATATTATTAGCAAGTACCAGAAATCATAGAGAAGAAAAAGGAAAGATTTACTATTTTCTACTCTGCAAGTCCTGAGCTCAGTTCACGTGAAGGCTTCAGTACTGTGATGTCCGTGAATTTTTGCAAGCAGCTCAATGCAAAGAGATGGAGAAACGATGCCAAATCGTCAGTAGTCCCAGTGTCTTCCTTGATTGAATCCCAGACTTCACTTCAACGACGAGTCTTTCGTTGGCCTTAAATCCCCATCCAACGACCGGAGTTAGCGGGCGAGCTTCCATTACTGCCTGCACAGGTTTCTGCTTCAAAATTTTATTTCCTAGCTGCCCAGCTGTTTTCATTCAGTCGACTGAAAATGACTGGAATCTTGGCGCGTCTTCTTTGATGGAGATGGTTCTTCCAGTTCTCAAGTCTATGGCGGTATGCTGTGCTAATAGTCGATATTGAAGATTTGGTGTTTTGAAAGTGAAGGGGCTTTACTAAATTTTAATTAAAAGCGCCGAAAAAGGACTTGAAAGTGTTTTTGGCCTCTCAGTTCTTTGGAAAGATTTTACTACAAGAACAAGGTAAGCACATCAAGGATACCCTGCATTAATAGGTTTTGATGTTCTTCATCAGCTCTTTTTGGAAACCATGAACCACGATTTAATCAAAGTCCAATATTTCCTGTCAAGAGTCTCGATTAGGAGTTAAGACCATGATCTCAAGATTCTGTCTTAATTACCAACCCTCCATTCTTTTCTAGAGTCAACTTTTTCGAAAAACATTCAATTCGAAGATTAAGATGGAACCTCTCTTTTCGAGGTATCCATCTCTCCTCTCATTGTTATACTTGTGTGCTGTTTCACTTCTTTCCCCAGTTAGATCAGGCGATGCTGAGGCTCTTTTCGCCCTCAAATCAGCCATTGATCCTTTAAACTCCCTCTCATGGCAACAAGGAATCGATGTGTGCAAATGGCAAGGTGTCAAAGAATGCAAGAATGGAAGGGTCACAAAGCTTGTCGTAGAGTACCAAAACCTGAGTGGTATTCTGGATGCCAAAATCCTAAATCAATTAGATCAACTTCGAGTTTTGAGCTTCAAAGGGAACTCACTTTCTGGCCAAATCCCAAGTCTTTCTGGCCTCGTCAATCTCAAGTCTCTCTTCCTTCAAACCAACAACTTCTCTGGTAATTTCCCAGATTCCATTACAGGCCTACACCGTTTGAAAGTCATAGTTTTAGCTCAAAACCAAATCTCTGGTCCAATCCCCGCGTCCCTCCTCAAACTCAGTCGTTTGTATGTTCTCTACATTGAAGATAATAAGTTCTCTGGGGCAATCCCTCCTTTGAACCAAACCAGTCTAAGATTCTTCAATGTGTCTAACAATCAACTCTCTGGTCAAATTCCTGCAACCTCGTCATTGATTAGGTTCAACACATCCTCATTCACTGGTAATTTCAAACTTTGTGGTGTACAAATTCAAAAACCATGCAAAAATCTAAACTTAGGACCGTCTCCAAGTCCAACTTCTCCAAATTCAAAACCACCCTCCAAACATAGCAAGATAATCAAGATTGTAGCAGGAAGTGCTGGCGGGTTCGTGTTTGTTATAATCTGTCTCCTTTTGGCGCGCTGTTTTTGTTTCAAGAATGCCCCCAGGAAAGATGGGCCATCGGTTGTAGAAGTGAGAAACAAAGGGGTGGCTGGTTCTGAAAGAGGAGGAGAAGCATCGGGCGGCGGCGGCAGTGGCAGTGGCATGGCTGGTAATAGTGGTAGGAAACAGGGGGGGCTTGCATGGGAGGGTGAGGGGTTAGGGAGTTTGGTGTTCTTGGGTGCAGGGGATCAGCAGATGTGTTACAGCCTAGAGGATTTATTGAAGGCGTCAGCTGAGACTTTGGGGAGGGGTACTGTAGGGAGCACATACAAAGCTGTGTTGGAGTCTGGGTTCATCGTGACCGTTAAAAGGTTACGAGATTCAAGATATCCTAGGCTCGATGAGTTTGGGAGACACGTGGAGCTGCTTGGTAGGCTAAGGCATCCCAGCCTGGTCCCACTCAGGGCTTATTTTCAGGCTAGGGAGGAAAGGCTACTTGTATATGATTATTTCCCCAACGGCAGTCTCTTTTCCCTCCTCCACGGTATGTCGGTGAAATCATTTTATTCTCCTTTCCTTTTTTTTTTTTTTTTTTTTTTTTTTTTCTGGGCACCTAATCTTCATGGTAAACCCTAATGTTAATTTTGAATCTATGGAACAGTAAACAATTTAAACCCCAGTTTTAGGATTCTAGGAAGAGAGAGAACCATGTCGGGTGAATCATCAAACCGAACCTAGTCATACACCCAATGACAATTTACAGTACTTTGGTTTTAGGGTTAATCTGGACCGGTTTTCATTAGCCATTAAAACCCTCCACATGCCTTGCCCATATATTATATTCAGATGAGAATAAGGTAACACAAATGCCAAGAGACCTTGCTCCCTTCCCTCCATTAAAACCAAGGCACGTGCCCTTTCCAAATTACGTAGATCGTGTTTATATGGATAATTAAAGACACTGACATGTTAGATAGGAGGAGAATTCTGATGTAAGAAACCCTGTAGGAGGTCGGGGGAAGAAAGAAGTCAACGACATTAATGGACTGGCACTCTTGGCTAATCTGAACATGTCAGCCGTTGGATCTAAGTACTTCTAGGCCGTGCAGGACCCTCTGTTGTGGACTCCCTGTCCCGGGAAAATGAGGTGGTAGAGCTCAGGGCCATCCATAATTAGAGAGTGGACAAAAAAAGTGGAGACAACACGATTAAAGAAAGAAAGAAAAAACACTTTTCTAGGACTACCAGTGCAAACTTTTTGGAGATGGTCATTATTGGCTTTGAAGTGAACATGCCCGGAGACAGATTGAATGAATAAATAAATGAATAAATAAATAAATCATATAGAGACATTGCACTTATGTTTTTTATTTAATTTTATATATCATTTGGTGATCTCCTCCTAGAGATTGAGATAGACAAGGACAATCTTTTTTTCTTCTTCAAAAATAATAACTCAATCTCGAAAAAGCGCATGCCTTTAATCGACAACTAGTAAACAGATAGCGTGTCTAGTCCAATCCCCCGCCTGTTAGACTTGTCCCACTCACACGTGCCGTAGATGTCGGTTTCCTTTTTTAATCAACCAATTAGCAACAATACTATAGGGTTATTTATTTAATGGGTATTTGGCATTTTAAAAGTATTTATTTAAAAAAATATATATATATTTTTTTACTATTTGAGCTCGAATAGTTTTTGATTGAAGTTGTGTTTGTTATCATCTCATCACGTAACATGTCTGCTTCCTTGCCTTTCTTGCTAACCCAGTAATTGTTGACTCGCAACTTGGATGGACCGAGATTTTCTGCCTGAATTCACATTTGTTCTTGGAAGGTTGACGTTACGAGTACTGGCTGGATTAGAGAACTGGATATTTATATGCTAGAAGATTAGGCACAGCAAAATGTTCAAGGGTTTTGTAGTATATTATTGGAGTGGAAGCAACTGCGATTCCCATTCCAACTCAGCTTGGAAGATTCATCAATGGCTTTTTCTGGTGCCATACAATAATACACTTATGCGCGCATGTATAGCCTTAGAATTTTCTTTCCTGTTAGGGTGGATCCATTGATTTTGATCTCGGCTCATAGAAATGCAAAGTTATCATCTGCGTTTATTGTCGTATTAAGAAATTTCTCTGGTATATATATATATTGCACTGACAGTTTCTGAATTCTCGTACAGGAACTAGAACTTCCGGCGACGGAAAGCCTCTTCACTGGACTTCGTGCCTGAAAATAGCAGAGGACTTGGCAACTGGACTGCTTTATATCCACCAGAACCCCGGGTCAACCCATGGGAATTTGAAATCCTCGAATGTCCTTTTTGGCCCTGAATTCGAGTCCTGCCTTTCTGACTATGGTCTGACCGCGCTCCGAAATCCAGACTCGCCGGAGGAACACAACGCCACCTCTCTCTTCTACAGAGCCCCTGAAATCCGAAACGTACGAAAACCACCCACCCAACCAGCTGATGTCTACAGCTTCGGCGTTCTCCTGTTGGAACTTCTGACAGGAAAGACTCCTTTCCAGGACCTTGTTCAGGAGCATGGTCCAGATATTCCCAGGTGGGTGCGATCAGTACGCGAGGAGGAGACCGAGTCCGGAGATGACCCTGCCTCCGGTAATGAGACGGCGGAGGAGAAAGTTCAGGTTCTTGTAAGCATTGCAATGGCCTGTGTCTCACTCGCACCAGAGAACCGGCCGTCAATGAGGGATGTTTTGAAGATGATCAGAGACGCAAGGGCAGAGGCTCAAGTTTCATCTAATAGCAGTCATGACCATTCACCTGGAAGATGGTCGGATACAGTCCAGAGCTTGCCCAGAGAAGAACATCTGAACATTTGAGTGGTTACTAAACTTGGCGGCTTTAATTCGGAAAACTATGTTTTCCTATTCCCCATCTCAAACTATACAGTGATTCTTCAACAAGCATCTGTAGAGTCCAGCCAATCATGTAAAGTTTCCCACTTTCAGTCATATTTCTTCTGGTTTAGTTAGTTTGCAACCATAGTAGTTTTGAGTTACACATATTTCGCAATTTAAGATTTGTCGAGGGGATTGCTGCTCGCAGGGCACTGCTTGTCGTGTTCAGCTGAGCAGATTTGATTGTTGTTTTCTGGGTGTTCTTCCCGTGGTCATAAAAGAAGAACATATCTTTTTTTTTTTTGGTGATTGCGAGTAGATTACTTGAATAATATTGGTAAATGGAATGGAATCACAATTACATTTGTGTTTTTCATTACATTGCATTACTTCCTCTTAAACATGCCGTTGGCACATTCAAACTTTAAGAGATTTCAATATAAAGAGGATAACATGGTTCATTGCAATCTATATATATATATGCATGGAAAGGGTAAATCGAAGGATCCTGCTGTGGAGAGAAGAAACGTAATCCAAAACACTAATCTCCCTCGCTGTCTCCCATGACATGGTATATACTATTCATAACAATAGTGCCATCCTTAATTATTTGATTTTTTTTTAATTTGTTTTCGAGTTTGATTCTCATTATTATTTTAATTTCTATTTATGTTTTTGAATTACTTCATCGGTTCATTTTATCTTGTTTGTTAAATTCGATCATTATTTTTTTTTATTGCTATTTTTATCTGTTTTAATGGATTTGTTTTTTTTACAATTCATCCCTAAATATTTAATTCCTTTCATTTTTATATCGAGTGTAGCTATAATTCTTTTAATTTCCATTTTTATTATTATTTTGCTAATAATTTTTTTAATGATCATATCATTCAAAATTAATTTGGATGACATTTAAGCCTTTCGAATGATTTTGGGTTTATGATCATGTAAGTAGCAAGTTTTTTTAAATTAGATAAAGGGGGTGTTTGAGAGTGTTTTTCAAAAGCACTTTTGAAAAAAATTGAAAAATTTTTATTTTTATTTTTAAGTTTAAATTAACAAAATTTAATGTTTTTAGATTATTTTGATGTGCTGATGTCAAAAATATTTTTTTTTTAAAAAAAAAACATAATTTTACTGTATTTTTGAATGAAAAACACTTTAAAAAACAACCTCAACCACACTTCCAAATAAACACAAAGTTTAGGAGATTCTTCTCATTGTGTTTTAGAATGATGTTTTTTTATCCAATTAAATTAGTATTGGACTGTTTGATAATCCAAATAGACTTAAATATTTATTTTTATCATTGTTTTTTATTATCACTAACCAATAGCTTGGGTACTTAGGACCTATAAGAAGAGGGTGCTTCGTTAAATGGCTTTGACAGACAGATCTTTTTATGGGATTGATGATGGGCTTATTGATGGATTTACGTTGATGCTTATATTATCATGGACCTTGACATTGTCGTGATTAAATAAATGTTTATTTTTATTTTAGATTTTAATGAATTATTGTTAATGTCTTGCTATTGTAATTTTAAATTTCATATAAATTTATAGAATATATATGGTCATCCATAAGAATACAAGATAAATATTTATTAGTTTTTTAAATTTAGAGGTATTTAATTGATAATTCTCTAATGATAAAGATACTCAAATATAAAATAAAAATACATACTCTCGAAAAGAAAGAAAACGAGGAAAGCTACATGCATTGAATTAGAATTGCAGTAAAATTGTCAGATGTTGACTTTGAAATAAAAAATTTTTTTCATGTCAGCAAGATAAAAAAATATTAAAATAAATTAATTTTTAAAAAATAACAATTAAAAAAATAAATTATTTCAAAAACATTTTTTTAAAAAAGAAAATGTACATGTAAACATGCTACACAGAAACTTGAGAGAATTGTGGGCGTGAGAGAGAGAATCAGTTAACCAGTAAGAAACAGCCAATCTTCCACATATGATATCATTACCAAGAAGAGTTCCAACTACATCTCTATCACATCCTCCTCCTTTTTTTAAAAAAAAAAACATATATGTGAATATTATATATTACTCGTTAGCAGCTTATAATGGAAGAAGCCAGAAAAAAAAGATTGATGTTCTTTTTTCCACCTGCTGCTCCTCCTCCTTCCTGAAAGAGTACGGAGAGAGAGAGAGGGAGAGAGAGAGAGAGGAGAGCTTGCTTCTTCCACGATTCAAGAGTGTGCTGCTATATATATATATATATATATTGTATATTCTCTATATCCGTTTGCCTGGTCGGTGCTGAACAGGGGGCGGGGGATCTTTAATTTCCTGGTGTCTCAGCTCAGCTTCTATCCTTACGATGGAGGAGTTGTCCGTACAGGTACTGATGCAACTTCTCATAGTTCCCTGATTCTTAAATTCCGATGCAGTAATTCATTTTCATATGCATTCTAGCTCAACAAATTCACTCCCGCTAACTATCCTCTCTTGTCATGGGCAAAGCTGATTTGCTCTGTGTTACCATATTATTGTGTTCACGATTAATCGTCCGCGGCTTCCCTCCGACCAAAACATCATATCTTTTTTTCTTTTCTTTCCTGTCTGTTTGCAATGGCTCTCTGTTTTGTAGATTGTATTTATCTTAATTTAATACATCGATATTATCGTCTTTTGTCAAATCCCTTGCAATTCTGACAATTAACATGCCAACTAACACAATTATGGCCATGGTTAGTGGGGTTGCACACACTATACAGAATAGTTGTTGGAAAAGCTTGATTGATCGATTGTTTTTGTCCCTGTTCTTTTTTTCATTTTTTTTAAAAATCAAATCTTTTTGTTGGCAAGGTTGATTTCCTGACCCTATACATGAATAAGGAAAAAAAAAATTCCTGGTTCAAGAAGATATATGGGATGGGAACTGGGGGTGGTCCATAAAGACCGAATCTTTCGAGTAGGGCCTTTGACACTAACACCAAAAATAGGGCAACAAACCAGCCATGAGCTCAGAAAAAGTTTACCAGGTATACGGGTTCGAGATCTTCAGCCAGATAAGTGTTCCGGCGGGGGTGTTGGCATTTTCTACAGCTGAATACTAGCTGTATCAGTGTGACTCTGTTTTGGAGCTTTTTAAATATTATATTAATGCAGTTTGGAATCTAGTGAGGGAGAAACATACCAGCAGGGGCAGGGGAATCTTTTTTCTTTGTGGAGACATAAAGCAGATATCCCGTGAAACGTAAAACAAAAACAAATATTAGACAGCTTGTGTTCATGCCATCACAGTCACGTGTGGTAGTGGTCGTCTGGCTGACCCATCTCTTGCCCATCCCACCAACGGCTATTATGGCTTCTACCTCACCATCCTCTTTCTTGATTCCTTTTTTTTTTTTTTCTAAAAAGTTTTTAACCGGAAAATCACTTTTAATTTTGTCAGCTTTTTGGGTAGTATTATTCACGAGAAAGACTAGTATCTCTCTGTTTGCTCATTTGCTCATTTCCCTAGCTGTTTTGATTCAGATGGTTCTCGTTTCGGATGAGAGATTTAAATTATCCAGCTTCTTCAGCATAAATCTTCCGAGCCAGACTACTTTGCATGCATGTGTACTTGGCAATTGCCTCCTCAGAATGCTGTCTTAATTATGATGAAGTAAATAGGTGTCAAGTGTCAACTAACATAAAATATTTTCTGAAAATGGGAAAGAAAAGAGTAGACAGAAGCAAATGGGATATTGCTTCTATACTTGAATTCAATCTTTGGTGACCCGGATTTCTCATATTTCATGGAAGCTGGTCCTAGAAGAAGTAGGTGGCTAGCTAGGTGCACACTTCTCATAGCTAATTGAAATATTGACCGGAAAGCTTACGATACCTAGCTGGATCAGGCCTCTAATGTCTTTTTTTTACTCTTTGACTTGTTAACTTCTCCTCTTCGAGATGTTAGATCCTGATTTTCTGGGGTTGCAACATGCTAGCTACTGCTATATGAAGATTGCATTGGTTTGAGGTTGTTTTCCCTTTCTCAAGCACGACACCTTCTTCTCAAAAGGGACATTTTCAATTCTGTTCTCAGTTTGCTAAGGTTTCAGCCCATCCACCAATTAACCCTGTACTATATGGATCAATAATAAACCCATCCTGTTTCAAATTACTCTAGGCATTGGTAATATTTTTCCTGTTTTCCACGCACCAAGACCCAGAGTTTATGCATATGGATATTCATTTTAACCGAAATCCTTCCTTTTTGACTGATATTCTGACCTTAATATGGGATTGTGTTGGGTAAAACACTACTCCTAAACTATTTTTATACACTTGCACAGACACTCAGACTGTCACATTTGACGTTTCTCTATTATGTGATAGATTTATCATTCTCATTGTTAGTTCTTTTAATCCTTTTCTTTTTTAAAATATAGTAATAACTTGATCTAACATTTTCACTTGTATTTACTTTGATTTCAAAGTTCTGAAAACAATCCACACAACACAATTTTGTAGCCAACCTCTTCTTCTTTTCTTTTATAAGAGCAGCAGTAGTACCATGTCCAGAGTGTGCTGGCTATTGCTTTCTTCTCTGTTTTTCTTTTTTTCTTCTTGTGATGGTTCAGTGTTCTACATTACTATTGGCAGACCAATATACCAGCATATCAATGAATACAAAGCCTCCTAGACAAGGACTTCAAGTTTTTCATATCAGCATTGCTATTCTATGGTAAAATCATGCCAGTAAATTGTTCCAAGATTTTGCTATATTACGTATGAATTTTGTGCGGTTTAAAGAATTATGGAGTTTTTGGTGTATAGAATCCCTGACAATGGATGTGGACTCCATGAAATGATAGAAACAATACAGATTAGGCAAAACATGTGAATGCTCCTAGGAGAATTTGTTCTCTTTCTCCGACTGCAGCATATGCGATTTCAAAGATAATTTGATCCGCCAACAGCATAGAAGAATGAACTTACTAGTAATTTGCATGTTATTAATCATAAAGTTTGATTGGTATATGAGTAATGAAGAGATTCTGATGCCAGCAGTCTGATACTACAACTATGGATAAAGCTGCTGCTGTTGTGTTGGACATCGCCAGTCTTGCACAACCATTGGATAGGAGCTCCGGGAGTCCAAAAATGACAGTGAGCAGCACGCCCGAATATAATATTTTATATCTGTGGTTTCCCATGCAAAAACACCAAATTATTTACTTTTTTTCTTGATTTGCATTTAGAGAGCACTATCTCGGAAATGGTCTTACCGAGCAGAACGATGGGCTGGTACAGAAGACGAAGACGTTGACGAACCAGCAAAGAAACTTCCAATAAAAGGTACGCGGATGTGATTTCCAAGGCAACTTGTTTTTTTCTTTCTATGCCCTCTAGTAGATTCAGTTTAAACAATTGTAATTAAAGCTATGGCATTTTTTATAAATTAATGCAACCAAGGCTTCAGTAAATCAAGTAGCTTTAATCAATTCATATTCTACTGATCACGTGGAAGATACAACTTCTTCCTGTGAATTATTTAGACTTGAAAAGCTACACCAATCAATCATTCTCCAATTCCACGAACCCAAACAGCAGGAAATCTGGTGGGTGACAGCTCGAGTAATGGGCTGCATACTCTTATATGGATCTGGGGGTATGAACTTGGGATTGATTTTGATCTTAGTTGAGAATCTAACTTAAAAAAACACCAATTATTCTATTTAGCCCTGTTGTGTTTCTTCTCAAATATAGGTTATGGCGCTAGCATATGACTCATGTTTCCTGCATATTTTGTGGTAGGGAGCTCTCAGCTGGAGCCATTGAAGCAGCCTCTAGTTATCAACAAAGCACTCGGTCCCTCCCTGACGGCCCCCAGTGGCCCTAATCTCTCAGACCCAGTTGATGGATGGAGTAAGAGGTTTAACCGGTTAATGACAATCAACCCACGAAAGATCCTTTTCATATTTGCAACCATGTGGGTATCCCGTGATTAAATTTCCAGTTTCTCACAATTTGGATTTATCATCATAAAAAAGTGTGTTCGGCTATTTTCCCTGCTCTCCTTTACGCGTCAATTGTTAAAGAATCATCGCATCTAAAAACTTAAATTATTAGGTGAGATTCCAAAACATGATTTATATTATTCTCTAATACACATCTCTTCAAGTAAAAGCTCTTTGGACTTGAAACTTGCATAGACTCACACTATCTTATGCTTGATTTTTATCAAATAGAATAAAGATAGTGAGATTCAAACTCGTGACCACTGAGTTAATAAGGTTCTGATATCATGTTAAGAAATCATCTCATTTAAAAGTTTAAACTGTCAGTTAAGACCCTAGAATATAATTTATATTATTTTTTAACACATCAATTATCGTGAAGCGGGTACGCAACAGGAATGACTGGAGATCTATATTGGACTCGAAACTGAAACACATGCATGCTTCGATCTTCTTGAATATTCTCATACGGTTTCCCTGTGTATGTGATTATTGACACTCTTAATTGTTGCTTCAGGTCCAGCGTGGGCACGCTGATACTCATATATTTTACCCTAGCCATTAATAAAAGCATTTAATGCTCGGACTGCTGGTAAGGAGGATCGTCCGTCATGAGAAGCCAAGGAGACAGACATGGTCCACGTGGATAAACTGTATCCTCCTTTTAATTTCGGTCTGCTGTTTCAGTGATGGCAGTAGGGCTGGCCTGCTGCTTCCAGCCAGACTCGACGGTAAAACGCGACTCTCCACCAGATGATGGTTAAAGATCAAATTTACGAGCAGTAGGTCCTCGATGATCCAGACTAAATTTAGTCCCTTTTTAACTAGCTAGTTCCAGGTTACACATGTTTGCAAGGTATATATTTGCTGCAGATTAGATTCTCAGAGGTTGAATAATTAGATATTTGAGATGCTTTCTTTCTTTCTCTCTTCTTTTTTATAAGCAAGGTTTGTAGATAAAAATCTTTTTTCTCGATTCATAGAGCATCTCTTTTCTTTTTTCATGGAAAAGCTTGAATCTCTCATCAGTATCGCTTATATATTCTACGTACTAGATGGTTGCCATGGCTGACAGGACCAGTTTGATGCATGTTAGGGTTATCGATAACCCTGGATGCTTGATTATCAAGAGATTAACAGGAAAATGAAATAAAATTACGGTCCATTTCAAGACGAGAATTTCTCACATGAATGCTTGCACTCGAGTCTTGGCGGAAGAAATGGGGAGAACAGCTTGTTCAAAAAAAAAAATGGGGAGAACAGCCATTGATTTGTGTAGCTTTCATGCGAGGAAACTCCCTTTTGTGCTGGGTTAACAAGCCAGTTTGCATCCTGTGTTCTTGTTTTGACAGATTGATCCAAGTTTAAGCAGCCCGGGATGCAGTTCAATAAGCTGAAACGTGAGATACAAATTTACTTGTAGATTCAAATTCTGCGAAAAAAAGAGGATTTATGATCGTACCTTGACAAGATTGATGGCATTCACTTTACAAGCCCCTCCATGCCTGTAATGCTTTGAATAGAAGTCTTGTAGCTAGATGAAGAGTGTGTTTGTTTTATGCGGTTTAATCCGCTTTTTAATTTTGTTTTTTTCTTGAAAAATATCGAAATAATATTTTTTTAAATATTTTTAATATGATATTGTAAAAAATATATATTATTTTAATATATTTTTCAATTGAAAAATAATATTACAAAAATATCTTACAAGTCAAACACACAAAATTAAAGATGACATCCTTGGAATTTTTTTATTTAAATTTGTTTCTATTATTTTCTTAGAGATAATTATATATATAAAAAAACATCCTAAGTGAACTACAATGGAAGAATAAAAACATGGTTAAGGGTGTGTTTGGTGGTATTGTAGTTGTGGTTGAGGTAAAAAATAATAGTTTCATGAAAAGCACTTTTAGTTGCGGTTTATAACTGAAATTGAAGTGTTTGGTTAAAATTGTGGTTGAGTTTGAGGTTTAATGAAAAACAGTTTTGTATGTTTGGTTACCATGTTTTTCATATTGTTGTCAACTTTTGAAATTACTTTAAAGGACACACACAATACTTTTTTAAATATTGTAGATTTAATAATCATAATAATAAAATATAATTAATAATTCAAGTAAATTAGACACTTATTTTAATTCTCCCATCAAATTACTTGCAATTCCATCACGAACTAAATCCATACGTGAAGGCCTCCGCAATCCCTTGCTATTTGATCTAGGAACAACATCTGAAAAAATATCATCAGGAACAACATCTGCGATCCATACTGATTTTAAGGATCTCTATCTACATGTTGTAGAGATATAACTTCAAGGCTAAATTCAGTTGCAAGTTTCTGATCCATATTCAATCGAAAAACAACAAGGTTATGGAGTAAAACGAAGTCAAGTGTCTTTTTCTTTCATCAGATTGATCTCTATCTATATTTTTTAAAATATGATTTTATATATATATATTTTAAAAATCGGGTTGGGTTTGACCCAACAAAATGGGCCGACCCGGCCCAGTTGGGCTCCAAGGCCCAACTCTGCTGGAATTGGGTTGGGCCGAGAGTAGGTCTAGCCCAGGAGTTTATGCTAAAATAAAAACAGCGTGTTGCACTGTTTACGTCTTGCGTGAACAGTGTAGTGAATTATTATGTTACGTGAACAGTAACATGGCCGACGGTGATGAGAGGCTCACTTGCCGATATCAACGGGTAGAGGAGGCCGAGGTGGTTCTTTCTGTGGTGGTGAAGTCGGAAATGGTGCCCTGTGGTGGCTGGGAGAAGCATCGAAAGGTTGCAGCTGCTGCCGCCGTTGGTGGAGGTCACGACGGGGCTTGCTGCTGCTGCTAGAGGTCACCACGGAGCTTATGGCGTGGAGGAGAAGCTGCCAGTACTGAGGGGGATGATGATGATGATGCTCTCCAAGAGCTGCCGATGACTGTGGAGAGAGATTGTGTTGTCGATGACTGTAGAGAGAGAGACCGCCGACTAACAGGTGGGGAAGGGAGAGAGAAGGAAGCTTGGTTAGACGGGAAAATCCCATGTAGTCGTCTGATCTTCGACTAATCTCATTTTAATAGCACAAAGAGTACTCTAATTCCATGCAGTCGTTACCCTATGTGTTTGTTGTGACTGAGATTGAAAAGCATCTCATAGATGCTTTTCGTTAACTACGGCTCGACCGCAGTTTTAGATGGGATCCACAATTGCAAAACTGTGGTTCCTTTCTTTACCAAACACTTTAGCTCTGCGGTGAACCTCAACCACAAAAGTCCTAGTAAGCCTTCTATGTTTTTAATTTTTTCTATCTTAATAACAATTTTATATGTTATATTAATTTTATTGTCTTTGCACCCTGCAACTAAGGTTTCGTTTTCAGTGAACCGTACAACACAAACAAACGGACAGTACACTGTGATGATGGAGTAATTGAAAAACATCTTTCATTTTAATATTTTTGTTTTCTAAACCAATTATTAATCAATGATTTTTTTTTTATCTTCACCCTCTCATTCAACACCTAACACTTTTTAGATGTGTTTTTTTAAATATTGTTTTATTTATAAATATATTAAAATAATATTTTATTTTTATTTTTTTAACATGAACACACCAAAATAATTTTAAAATATAAAAAATAAATTAAAATAAAAAAATAAATTTTGGTAAATCTTCATCTAAACCAAAACAATTTATAGGCTGTCTTAGTTTCACATAAAATAGTTTCTCTAAAATATTTTATAGTTAATTTTCAAATTAATTTATTTACTCGAACACTATCATGACATCTCACCACTATTTTTTTTTTTTTTTATCATCGCCACCTTTTTATTATCTACTCATCCATCATCATCTCTTATTTCTTCACCATCATTTTCTATATTATTATCACTGTATCATTATCTTCTTCTTTCAATGATCTTAATTATCTCAACACATTTTTTTTTTTAATGTCAGTGTCCAGATCAGTTTATGCAAACCTTAATTAATCCCATAAAATCTAAAATAAACGAATAATTACTAGACTCCAACAATTTTGAGACCAGTGAATTTTAAAAAACAAACGTAAAATAGGACCAACCTCGTGATGGAAAATATATACATGGAAAAACAGTTTATATAAAAAAAATATTATACTTCACACCAAACAAACCGGCCCCTGTATTCAATTAATATCACCATACGTTTATTCTTTCTTAAAATAAATAAATAAATAAACATTATAAATTTAAGCCCTTATGGGCTGCTACAATGCTGACATCGTAAGTTAAGATATGCAGCCAATGCCAGCTGAACTGTTAGATTCCAATTTGATGGGTTCTTTCAATGTTTTATCCAAGTACAATGATTTATCTGACATGGTAATCTGAATGATTTCTGGTTTCTGAACTCATCTCCAATAATTAATTCACTGATCATTCCCAATGCAATGAACTGTCATCACAATTTTTTTAAATTCGGTGATCTTTCGTTGTTTTATCTCCCCGACAAGGAAAAGATCCCAAGTTAGTCAGACATCAAATGGAGTGGTTAATTATTAGAGTAATTTATTAGAAGTCTAAGCATATTCAACACAGTAGTATGAACGAGCACCACGACCAAATCAAACTGGTGGAGACACTGTCGATGAAAATCGGCAAAAGGCAACTGGAAGGGAAAAAAACACTGTTCGGGAACATGTACTTTCATTATTTTGTTCTATCAATATTACTTGAATCTGTCATTTTCAGATTAGATTTCCTCCCACATACTTGATCAACATTTTGTTCAAATCAAAACATCATTTTTTTTGACTTTGATAGCTTGATTATCATTTCCATAGACTGTACTGCAGATAGAATTACTGATGTTGAAAGGAAATAATTACTTTTATATTCATATATAACCGCATCATTAATTAATTATTCAGGCAGACATAGGAGGAGCCCTCTTTCGCTTGGACAAAAGCTAACGAAGGAAAATGGAACCGCAAGAATCCAAAAGCTTTGTTGCTAGAATCATGAAAGGTCTCTAAAAGTAAAATATACAAAACAAATTTATTTTTATTTTATTTTTCAAAAAAAAAAAGAAAGGTGGAGAGACCACAATAATTGGCATCAAATGCTTATGGGGATTCCCACTGTTGCTGAATTCCAAGATATGGACACTGTTCCTGAATTCCAAGAACTGTACCATCATCATCCCTTGTTGTTGTTGTTGTTACATGCGATGGCACATTAATTTATCTTCCGTTTTTCTTTTCACAGAAACACCTGTAATACACTTTTTTTAAAATAATAAAATAAAAAAAGTAGTATACGTATGTGTTCGTGTTGTTGCTGGAGTGGAAGGGGGTGAGGAGAGAGAGAGAGGCAGTGAGGGAGGGAGGGAGGGAGAAAAAGAAGAAGGCAATAAAATAGAAGAGAGGGCAGGGAACCAATCAGAGCTTCGTCGGAAAAAGTAAGCCTCAAAAAGGTAAACCATTCAATCACCCACCCACCTATCTTTCGTTTTCTTTTTAATTATTATTATTATTATTTATTTATTTCTCATTCTTATTACCACATTCCCTCCCTCTTCTCTTGAGTCCTTTCTTTCACTTATTTTGTACACTAGTTGCTGTTTTTCTCTTTGGAACCATACTTAGTTGGGACCTTTTGTCTGTTAGGGTTCCATTTGAGAGATTCTTCTTTAATCCCGGGCTCAATTTTCAGTTTCGTTTGGTTCTTGAACTGAAAACGTTAGCTGAAGCAGCTGCTTTTTTACAGTGAATTGCGATTCGGGGGTGTTTTGATTCGATCGGAGGTCAATTAGTTTGGACGTGACGATGAAGGTTGTTTGAAGCCCCCCCCCCCCAAAAAAAAAAAAAAGAAAAAAAAAAAGAGGGAGGAGGAAGAGGAAATGGCTGCAGAGTCTAACTCAGGGTTTCACCGAGAGGGGACCTTAGGTTATGCACTTAATCGGCACGCGATTTCTTTTCAATCTGGCGCTATAAACAGTGGCTGCACAGCGGATATGATTCCCATGGGGATGGGGTCTTACTTTGGGATTGATACTAGTACCACTATTAGTAGCTTGATGTTGCCTGGGAGTTCTAGCTTGATTAGTAATAATACCAGTCCTGGTGGTAGTGGAAGTGGTGGAATTGTTCAAGCTCAAGCTGGGAATTCTTCCGCCTCTTCTTCGTTGCTTCTTGATTCCGTTCCTGGCTTAAAGCATGATGCTGGCTTGGCTGTTGAGTGGTCCGTCGAGGAGCAGTACAAACTGGAGGAAGGCCTTCAAAAGTAAGTTTGTTTGCTCCTAGGGTTATTATTATTATTATTATTTTTCCATCCATGTTCATCTTAGTTGAAGCTTTCTTTGTTTTAACTCGTGTGTGAGGATTCTTCATTTTATATGTAATATGGGCAACTTACCCCTGGCATTCATGATGATGGTTTCTTAGCTTTCTCGTTTTTCTGTGCTTTAAAGTTTACTTTGATGTGGTTATGTTGCCACCAAATTTGTACTAGTTTATTCTAATATGGTCTGGAATGGTTCCTATTAGGGAGGGTTTTGCTGATAATTTTCACGCAGTGATGTGTCTATTTAAATTTTCAGATATGCTGATGAACCAAGTATTCTGAGATACATAAAGATTGCAGCCATGCTCCGTGATAAAACTGTTCGTGATGTTGCGTTGAGGTGTAGATGGATGACGGTAGGCTTTTCTTTCCCCGTAGTTCATTGGAAACTTTTGAAAGACATCATTCATCATATTGGAACTTTTTGGTTATCAAATAGATTGTGCTCCTTTTGGTTTCCCTCTTCTTGTTCATTCTTCAATTAAAAGGTATAAATGTTGTGAGATTCAACCTTCTTTTGTTGAATTTCTTATTTTATTCATTTCCCTGAACCAAATCAAGCTGCAATTAGAAGATTGCATGGGATTTTTATTGCTCATGTAGACTTCGGAGAAACAATAATTTAAGCTTGTTAAGTAAACAATAGAAAGTCCAAGGGCAACTGTAGTTTGGTATCTTTTTAGGCAGATGGGTCATTATGCTTTGATTTAATATCTGATGATCAGTTATCTATGTGCTTAACTGACATTAGTAAACAATATTATGCGTCATGTGTACTGCTTCCTAAATATTTGTAAACTTACATCTGCTTATGCGACTTTAAAAAAGTACTGAAAATCTTCTACAGAGAAAGCGAAGGAAGGCAGAAGATTTTAACATGGGAAAGAAGATCAACAGCAGGAAGGTAACCTTAGCTTGTTTTGCTTTATCATATGATTCAGTGCTTTGAAAAAGAGAATTGCGCCTAAGTTTAAGGTTAAAGAATGCACTAGCCTTCAATATTGAACTTCTAGTTGCCATAATTACATTGGTCCATTAAACAGATATGTGATGCTTGGCGCTAATATAGTTAATTTGGTTGCATCCCTCATCCTGGATAATAGTTTTATGGGTTTTGGTAACAATTTTGGGTGTGATGGTCTTTCTAAAATGTGAAATTTATCTATATCGTGGATACCTTCTCCAAGTTGAAAATTGTGATTTCCATCCCCATGTTGCTGCATATATATATATGTATGTATGTATGTATGTATGTATGTATAATTTCAAAGGAAGCAGGAATTCGGATTTTGATTACATTGTCATGGCTGAACAAGTGATAAAAATCCCATAACACAACCTTCATGCTTACAACTTATTTACATATAGCATAGAACCAACAATATAAATTCTATCTTAATGGATTGAAATGATTAATGTCTTTAGGATGTAATGTTGATTGAAGAACCAGTATTCTAAAGATCATGCTTCTTCAGGATAAGCTGGTGGAATCATCCTCGAAGATGAACATGGCCGCAGCTTTACTGCAGAATGTGGCTTCATATCCTCCACTGATGCACCATACTGACCAAAGTGAACCTATGCCTTTTGAAGGTTAGTTTTTCACATTTTTTGAGAAACATCCTTGTTTAATGTTTCATTTGTTTGTGTTTTCTGCATTAACTTCTGGTTCCTTCTCGTGTAAATCTCTCTCTTTTCATGTGGTGGAGTTTGCTATATGATCTGAACTCAAATTGCAGATCCGCAGCATGGTATAAATGCAATTTAGACTTATCAATATGTGTGCGCATGTGCACATACATATAACGTGCTTTGAAATCTGATGCTCCTGTTTTATTTCTCTTACTATATTATGCTGTTTCAGAATTTAAAAGTAAAACTGAGTTCAAACTCTCCATGTTGAATTTTGAAAAGGAAGATAAAGGCAAGTTTTTGCTATGATGGAGTTAACTTTGAGCCTCAAAGCTGTTGATTCAAGCGTTGTGTCTTGTTGAAGCTGTCAAAAACTTGTGTAAAATCTGACTTGCAATTTCTTCACTTTGATCGGATTAGTCTTGTTCTACTTTTTGTCATGTAGCATAGCTTGATAATGTGAGAATTGGGCAATCTTGCAAGAGGTGTGGTAAATTGTGAGAGGTTAGAATAAATTGCTTTCAGTTTTGTGAGGCTAAGAAAACTAATAATCTAATTTTGTCAGAGATGAAATAATATGCTGCAGCTGAGATTTGGATGAGAGCTAAGAGACCAATTGCTTCTGACAGGCAAGATGCTAGAAAGAAAACAGAACAGAAAAGAGCTTGATAACTGCTAAGATTCTAGAAAAGCAACTAGTATTCCATTTCATTTAAAAGCTCAACATAACAGGGCATCTGAAAGAGTGCTTGGTGTTAAAGAGCTTTCTTTTTGGTGAAGAGATTGTTGATGACTAACAGTCACTGCCCATTTATGCGTTTCTAAGCTGTTTAAAATTACTTTGCATAAAGGACTCTCTTCACTGAGAGAACTTAAAGCATGAACAAAATCAGATGTTGAACTAGTGACTAAACAATTTGATGAACCCTATATTGTTGAATTGAATTTCTTTCTTAACAAATGTGCCCTCCCAATTTGGGTCTGAAAACCCAATGAAAAAGTTGCTAGTTCTAACGGACACAGCTGGTAATGACCAGCTATTTGGGTTTTGCTTTTGTAATTTACTGTGGAATTATTATCGGATGTTCTGAATGGCTAGGGGATGGTTTCTGGTTTTGTTTTTCTGTGGCCATATAATGGCTGCATTATTTTGAGATATAGCTGTTCAATATCCATCCTGGTTGTGGCAGATCTGCTGACCACTTTGCTAATCTAATCTAAGCTTAAATAAAAAGAAAAAACATCCGGAGATTATGGATTGGGATCATGCATATAAATGAGCCTTGAATCCGAGATGATTTAGGTTATGGTGCAGACCACAACATGGTATTATGTTGGTGTTTTGTTTTGGTTGGATCAAAATGCAATGTTTTGATCTTTTGTGGAACAATTGAGCAACAATAACCTGCTCCAGAGAAAGCATGGTAACTGGGCAGCTATGTGATTGAATGGCCTATTAGTAGGAAAAGGAACTTTAAGAAAGTATTTGGAAAAAATTACATTGTCAAAAGTTGGCTGTAGAAAAACAGATTTCTCAATGAGGTTGTTTTCTTTCAATTCAATAACTTTGTAATTTGTCATATATTGTTCAACATTTTCTGCCTTGTTGAAAATACTTGTTCTCTTATCTCCACTGTTCCCCTTTACTTTATATTTACTATTAAGTCTATTATGCCTCGTTTCATTGTTCATATTACTCTTTGCCTCCATAATTGTTCTTTCTTTTACAAGTTGCTTAATTGCGAGTATATATGGTTTCATTGGTATATTCATTTATTGGTTGGCTTTCAGGAATTAGTGGGACAACTAGACTCTTGGGCCAGAATGCTGAAGCTTTTAGTCAGATATCAGCTAACCTCTCTACATTCAAGGTGAATACTACTAACTTTTATTTTTTAAATGTTGGTTTAAAACATAAATATTAATCTGGGATTGTTAGATTGTGTAGATTTAGTATTGTGTCTATTTGTTTTTTAAAAAAGGAATAACTTATTTTTTTTAGTGAAAATCTTCTTATGGATATTAATTTTTAGGCTCATTAGCTGGAAAAGGACATCTGCGTTTTATTAAAATTGTTGATGTTTATTCGTCTATAATATTAGCATTGTTACTTATAGTTAAATTGTTTAAACTATGTACATTAGAGACAAATAGCTCAGTTTCCAACATTTCATGGTAATAATGGCTATGCCCTTAATGCCTGTGATGACTAGCAAAAGTGCTCCACTATTAAAACCACCGGTGGACATTCCACCAAATCAAGATCTTGCTGCTATGGTTTGCCACTTTGTGTAGGATTTTATTATTATTATTTCTTAACGTTTATTCTTTTATTTATTTATCTCTGCTTTCGGTGTCATTTATATTAATTTAAGAGGTTTGAGAAACCATTTTATGATACTGTTTTTGAATTTGAGATCAGAGGTCTAGAGTGGATGGAGATTAGTTGTGGTTTCCAAGGATGGGCTGTTAGCTAGTTTAACATTTTCATAAACAGTTGCAGGATAACATTGACCTCCTTTGTTACACAAGGAACAATATCACTGCCATCCTGAATGAGTATGTGGATTCTCAATATCTTCATTTTGGTATGGTCCTGTGACATGCCACACTATTTGTTGTCTATGAATTGCTAAGTTGTGGAAAATCCTACTTTGTTTTTTGCAGCATGAGAAAGATGCCTGGAATAATGAGTCGGATGCCACCACTGCCTGTGTCCATTAATGAGGATCTTGCAAATAGTACATTGCCCAACACAGCTCAGGTAATCTATATACAAATTGACTTGATTGCACATTTCAATGGATGGATGGATGATGAGTGTCTGTGTTGTTGCTTTAAGACTTATACGTGAACGAGTACTGAAAAAGAAAAAGAAAAAGAAAATGCAAGATCATTTTGCTGGTATATTGCCAATACAGGCAGATGATTTGATGACCCTGGATGATTGGCACACATATTCTCCCTTAGTTATCACACAATATCACATGAAGAATATATTAAAACTAAAATATGTTTCAGATTGATCACTACTTAATAAAACTTCATGCAAGGACCATGCAGAGATCATTTGGTCACTGTCTTCTTTTGTGCTTCGTCTCATCGATTCATGTACCTCTTTAAGTTTCTTAGCAGATCATGTATGTATGTTTTATTTCTGCCTGGCTGCCCCCTCCACGGAATATCTTTTCTTAACCTGTGGCCTGAACATTTGATTTGCTCCTGGTGTGCAGTCAAATCTTTGACTTATATCTCTCATTAGACCTATGATTGTGCTGGTGCTGCTGAAGTAACAGTGTTAGATAACAAAGCTTTTGATCGAGTGTTTTTGTTAATGCTGTTTCTTTTCCTTTTATCTCTAGTCAATGATGTTTGGCTCGCCTTCCGGAATACATCTGAAGCAGGAGCCAAGGTGCTGATGGAGAATTCATGAGAGGCTGAATTGGATTTTATCTGGTCTGTGCAACTACAGAAATTTCACTACTGTATATGCTAAGCAGATGGTAGGAGGCCATTCTTCCTTTTGTGTACACACTCATCACAATTATGGGTCCCACAATGGAAAAAATTGTAGAGATCCCATTTTCGGAACCTGAAAATGCTTACCTCACCAGATATCAAACTCAAGCACCTGATATGATAAGAACACATCAGCTGCCCCGTTGCTCCTTGGCGCCAGGGAGAGAACCTCTAACCTGATCACTTTTATTTAGATGAATTTTAGTTTCCTGTGTACAAATTCATGAGATAAGAGAGAGAGAGCCCTGGAGTGGAATGTTTCGTGCTTGAATTATAACTACTTTTTAGCACTTTATGCTGCTATGATCCATCATGTACTCAATTAGACCGATAAATGATCCTTGATCACGTTGATCTTCCTTTTCCTTAACAAAATTTGAAGCGATTCTTCTCAATTATATGTTTAATCGTGTTGATAAATAGCACCCTTTTTTCGTTCTGTTATTGACGTTGCTGGTGAAAACATAGAGCAAGGCTGAAAAGGGCAGGATACCATAGCTCCCGGCAAGTTTGACTCTTTCTGGTTTGCCTTCACCTCACCAGTGAAGACATTCTCAGCAGGTTCAATGAGATTTAGATTTTTGTTTTTTTGAAGTGTTTTTTATTTGAGAATGTAAAAAAATGATGCATATTTGTTTTTGATATTAGTGCATTGAAATCATTTAAAAATATCAATAAAAAATGGATTTGAAGCAAATAAAAAAACGGATTTGTTTTCAAAGATGTTTTTAAAATACAAAAAATAAACATACTTCAAATTCTATCCAATAAAAAGCTTGGTGGGTTTTGATATGCAATGTGTATATATATTTTTATTATTATTATTATTATATTTTTGTTTTTTTATGACTTGTTACTCCCTCTACTATTTTGTTTCTGTGAATACTTGTCGTCAATCTTAACTTCTTAATATGACATTTGTACTTCTTGATCCACGTGGAACTTTCCTCCACGTCAAAATATCGAAGTGTGACCGAGACTTTCCACATGTCAGTCCATCACATCAAACTCTCGAACATTCAATTAATGCCAGGCCCGGATGGACGGTGAAAAATCATGACGCGTAGAGCATCATTCGTGTTCAGAAATTAAATGAATGAGGGGTTGGATTGTTAAAATCTAATTAGTAGAGGGACCGATGCGAACAGTGGAACAAAACTTTATAATACCACCCAAATAGAAAAAGTTTATAAAAGGCTCCGACATTAGCTTTCTACAGAACAAATGGTGCGGCAATTTTTTTTTTTTTTTAGCATTACAAGGTTGACATTGGCGAGTCTAGAGTTTAAGGAGACATTTGGTGTCTTATTCTTTTTTTTATTATTATTTTCATTTTTAAAATTATAAAACTTGTGCTTTTTTTTTTATTTCAGAAAATACACTCCATCTCAACTGGATACTCGAATTGGTGGAGCTCATTCGAATCTTATCCAAAATTACAGGTATGGTCCAATCCTTCGCCCAGTCCTGGCTTGATTTTGGATCGCATCGTTATGGATCCAAGGTGGCTAATCTGGATCCAACCATCTTAACCTTGTCCTAATTCACAGCAGCCTGCCCCCAGGACTTTCGAACTCTACTCGGGACCCAATCCGAAGCCGAACACTCTCAATGCTCCGGACCCGATCCTAGCCTAACACTCGAGGCTTTTCGAACTGGATCTTAAACTTGTCTACATGCTCTGCACTCTATTCATGTCCAATCACGAATTAAGATAGGTTTGGAAATGTACTTTGGATAATATTTTTAAAAAAATATATATTTTAATTTTTTTATTTGAAATTATGTTTTTCAGTATTTTTAAATTGTTTTGAACGTTAAAATTAAAATTATTTAAAAAAATATTATTTTAATATATTTTTGAATAAAAAAAAACTATGTCATACTTCTAAATATATCTTAGTATTAAATTATATGTTCTAAGTGTGAAACTGATTTTTTTTTTTTTTGTTGTTGTTGTTGGCAAAAACTTTAGACAATTTAGTATCTATTTGAGAGTGTGATTGATGTTGTTTTTAAAAATATTTTTCATTAAAAATTACATTAAAATAATATTTTATTTAAAAAAAAAAAATTTTGATATAATTTTTTTTAATTTAAAATATATTTTTTTCAAAAATATTTTAAAAATGTACACCCAAACACCCCAAAATTAAAAACGAAAAAATAAAAGCAAACAACTTTTCATGTTCTATTTCATTTTAAGAAAAAATATAATAGAAAAAATAAAAGCGAAGACAATACTGAGCAATCCCAAAATTGGAATGGAAGAATCGAAATGTTATTGTGCTGGAATAGCAGCGAGGAATTAATATGAGATTTAAAATTTTAATTAATAAAAAGAAATAATAATTACAAAAATAGTTCTGATAAAAAATAATTTGAGGAATTATGATTCTGATAATGGTTGATAATGGTGAAGTAAGAGTAGTAGGCGTAGGATATTGATAATATTATCAAGACCGAGAGCTGTGCTTCCACTTCGAGAGAAAAAGAAGAAGACAAGTTTCTTAAGGATGACACAACCTCCGGCTCTCAGAGGAGGAGAAGTAGTGGGAGTGAAGCAGCTCTTAAAGCGACTACTCCAACGATTGAATCGCAAATTCGCGCGCATTCTCTTCCTACTGCTATCCCGTCACAAGGTTCTCAAAGCTAAGATTTTTTGCTTCTCCACCTTCTCCTTCTCTCTGTAATTATTTCAAAATTAAAATACAAAATGAATATATATTACAGAGTGCTGCATCTCTTGGAGCCCTGGTTGGTTTTGCTCTTTCTATAATTTTTACATGGAGGTTCTTGAGACAAAGAAAAATCAAAGGCCCCGCTGTCAATGACGATGCATCATCAACGACAAGAAGTTATCGTGATCAAGAATTAGGACCTATGGATTATCAGTTATCCACGAATTCAAAGGTCTTTTCTTTTCCTTTTATTTTATTTTGCAACTCTACTATTATACACTTCTGCAATATCTTTTGATTCACTTACTTTATTTACTCCCGTTGCCTGTAGCTCTTTCTGCAACAGACAGTGAAAAAGAAATTGAATGGTGGTCGAAAGGTGAGATTTTATGTCACTTTGTTTTTTTATTTGTTTTCTGGCCTGCTTCAATTATGTTAATCATAAGAAAAAAATGAGAAATTTGAAGAAATCTTCTCATGGAATTTGTGTTTTATGATTGAAAACTACTCGAGCAAAATTACTTCAACCTGTATGGTTACTGGCAACGAAAATGAAGGATACAAATGAGAATATGTGAATGAGAATCAGCGAATTTTAATGTAAATCAATGTGGATGAAATGCTTTTATTATATTTCTTTTATGATATTAGAAATGTTAGCAAAAGGGGACTCAGAAATCCAATGTGCTGTTTTGTTCTCTTCTTATGATTACCCATTACTTGTTTATGTACACTAGGTTTAGTTGTCCAAATAACAAATTTAGAAGGGTTCCACTGTTTTTACCACTTGTAATACTAAAGAAGAACTAGTTTTATCTTTTCTTTTGCAGATGACTTGCCGATTACTGGGAGTGATTCTTGAAGAAAGAAGTCCCGGTGAACTTCAGGTCTGTTCTTTTTCTTTTTCCTCTTCTCTGGTGACTTGGTTCTTGAGTTAGCCAGAAAATAGCTGAAACTGAGGCCAGATAATGTGCTCTTGTAGGATCATGCGACTGTCAGGGCATCAGTGGTGGATGTACTGGTGGAAATAAGTAGATATTGCGATATCTATCTTATGGAAAGAACTCTTGATGATGAAAGTGGAGTAAGTGTCAAATTATGGTCGATCTTGAAATAAGTAGATATTGCGATATCTATCTTACAGGGGAAAATGAATGAAATCACTTGAATCTTTTTCATCTTTGTTTCAATGAAGTTTCAGGCATATATATTCAGTTCTAACCAGTGAAACTTTGAGAGTGGCAAACTGCAAGGGGTAAATCAGTCAATGGATTCCCTGTATCTGTTGTCAATAGTTGAGGGTAATTATTATTGATAATGCACTGCTAGTACTGACTATAAAAATCAAATTCCTTAATGACTATTGTAAGGATTTTGCAAACCAGTGAGAAACATTGAAGTTTTCAATTTTTTCTTTCTCCATCCACCTTTTGGTGGATTTTAGTTGCTGGTGGCTGAGGTTCATTTCTGAAAATGAATTGATTAACTGAGATATGAAACTGGAATTTTAAGTTACAATAGTCATCTAAAAGGACTTTGCAACTAACCACCACCTCTAGATTTAGTTCTAGGTTTATTCATATAATTCCAAACTCTACATATTGCACAAGTATTAATACAGTAGTTTAATTGGAAAAGCAATCAAATAACTTGAATGCAAAACACACTTAATAACTTAGAAAAGAAGTACTTGTATTCATAATGTTATGATTACATACACAAATTGGAATTGAAATTGCAAGCTTACATAATACAAAGAAAATTACAAGCTTACTTGATTATCGCCTACAATGTTATCGCCAACTGATTTCAGGTTTAAAAGATCCTGAGAATCTGACAAAACTATAATGCAGTGATTTGAGTTTAAACTGTTGATTTATCCTCTTTGTTGAGTTGCCTTACTTTCTTTAAATAGCTTAGCGATATCAATTACAAATAACCATGATCTTGCACAAGCTTTGTTGTTGTCTTCATTCCATGATCTCATACAGAAGTTATTGTTGACTTTTACGTGGTGGTGTATTATGACATACAAACTCTTCAATAGTGGCTCTCAATTCTCATTTATTTTTGTCTTATGTCCAATGCCTTCTATTTTCCTTTTTCTACCTTGTTGAACGTTAAGTCTCAAACTATTATATCACCTACAAGGAAAATGTTGATCTTACAGGAAAAAGTGATATCAGCTTTGGAAAATGCCAAACTTTTCAAATGTGGAAGCTTAATGAAAGAAAAGGTACTTTATAACTTGGATTTTAAGTTTTTTTTTTTTTTCTTTTCTTGAATGTTACCTGCTTTGGTTTTCAGTTTCAATATAATTGTACGTTTGCCCCATCCATAGTTTCTCTACATGTTTACATGTTTTTATTATACGTTACGGACATTAGCCTGAGATTGGCAGTAAAAAAAATGACTTGCTAATTTCTGTTTCAATTGAAGTGGCTCCTAAGAGTGAAAATTCAATTATAAACGAGGTGGTGAAAGGCTGCTTCTAATAGATCACTGACCGGGAGACAGTTGTGAGCACTAGGGTTGCATTCAAGTCATAAAATAGAAATCTGGAGGTTCAAGAGAAGTGGAACAACCTGAGGAGCTCAAAAATCAAGGTGTAGATACCAACAACAAATGATGGCCGATGAGTTGGTATAAAGGATGGGGTTGAGGTTAGGGAGTACTGAACTTTAGTGATGATATTTTTGGATCATTTAATGGTAATACTATTTTTTTGTGGCCTGGAATAATACTAATTAAGCCAATGCTCATGCATAACTATTCATCTTGAGCAAATTTTGAGTATGTGATTTAGGCATTTGTTTTGTTCATGGAATTTCATATATTCAGATGAAAAGCCCTTTTCTTTTTCTGTCATTTTCTTACCAATGTATTGTTCTTTGTCCCTTTTCTTTTAAGTCCGATGTGTGACTTGTTGGTTTATGTGATTTTTAAATAGTTTGAGTTTGAGCTGCTTTTGCATGAACATTTGTATACTTCTGAACATTGTATGTGCAGGAATACTGCTGTTGCTGGATAATATATACGATGGGTTAAATAGTAGGCAAATTATTTTGTTCTCCCTATAGATAACTCAAGGCAAAAGGAGCATATTTGGCAGAGGCCCGGCCTGGATGCCGCTCATGTTTATGTGCTGCCACATTTTGGACCACCCTCTATTTGTGTAGTTTGATTATGCTACCCTAGTCTTTACCGATTTCTCACTTCCCTTAAACTTAAAGATCTCTTCTCTTCTTTAATATGCAGAAAGTTTAGTGACTTCTAATTTGAATTCTCGAAAATTCGAGTTTCAAGTGCTAGTTATTTAAGTTTTAATAAAAACATCCTGTAGCACCTCCCTTCAGCCATCAAAACCCCAAAATCTCTTCCTGACGTTATGCCACCAAAACAAGAATCAGTGGACAGATTTCTACTGGTAGCCTCTGCCAAACAAACTAAGGTTGATACTGACCTGCGCATTGGCTGTGTAAGCTTTGTTCTAGCTGTTGAACTTGAGTTCAAACTGAACTCAACTCAAGCTTCTGTGGGATAGCCTAAGCATTTTGCAGAAACTGGTCAGGACATGTAATTGAATTGAGCTAGATATGATTTTGACTTTTTTTCCTGTATGTTCTCCAAAGAATGAATATGTTCTGACTCAAACTTAATAATGTTTTTGTAGGTCCTCTTTTGTAGCACAGAGAATGGCATATCATCATTTGTGCGTCAATTGGAACCAGATTGGCATTTGGAAACAAATCTAGATGTTCTTTTTCAGTTAACTGTAAGTATTTCGTTGATTTAATTATTTCCAGGATGTGAACTTGGCTTGTTGTGCTCCAGTTAACCCCTTTTCTTTTTCTGGTGTAGAAATTTGTTAGATATCAGCTTTACATTTCAGCTATTGGATCGGGTAGTGCTTCAGGATCTGACACAATTACCTCAACAAGTATTGAATCATACTTTTCTGATGACAGTGTTGCATAGATTGTAAATCTTAAAATACTAACTCCTATGTGAGGGAACAGAGGAAATGAAAGATGTAACAAATTATTTTCCAGTTTCCTGCTGGTTTGAATTCAGAGGTTTGCGCATTGTACATTTAAACTTAATCGCGGTGCACCTTGTCCCCCCCCCCAAAAAAAAACAAAAAACAAACAATTGAATGTATGTTTTAAAGATCATCTTCCCTGGTTGTGGAGATTTTTGTTCTTTGCTCAGTGCTCCTGATTCATAGATTGTAAATTTTTGTCCAGCAGGTGCAAAATGTGAGAAGATATGAAGCTGTCAATTAAAAGTTTTATCTTATTTTTGTTAAGTAATTATCTCATCTAAAAATTTAAGTCGTTAAGTAAGGTCTAAAATATAATTTATATTACTCTGAACAATTTACAACTAGATTTTTCTAAAATATAAACAGGAATTGGGTCTTTTGCCTTCCAAAGAACTCTACACATCCCCAGCTGACATAAACAGCAACCATATACTGTACTATATATTTCATGGAACACGAAGTTTTTCCTTGGAAGTTATTTTTTTCATCCTGGAGCACATGGTTGAACAACTTCGAATCATTATTCATCGTACACGAAAAAGTATATATATTGGAAATGATTGGTAGTCTTTTCTTTTGCTCACATGACTTGACTGAAATTATCGTGTCAATCATGAATAAATGCTGTCCCTATCTACCCCAGAATGGTCCCATACTCTGCATGGGGAGACATGCGAAAGATTACAGCTATAATTGACCTCAGGATTTCGCTTCTTTTTCCGCAGAAAAGAAAAGGTGAAAGGAATTGGTGAAGGCAATCAGTTGTCGACAGGAAAACATACAAAATGGAAATCTTTTGCAATCATTTTTATTTAATTCTGTGTAGTAAGGGTTATGTCAACAATAATTGATGTGCATGATGGGCCGCACTTGCCCCTGCGAAATCCCCCAAAATTATTGTTCGTCCTCTGCCTCTGAGTGCTGCGATTCCTATCCTAGGGTTTCAAGGTATTGTTAGGTATATTCCCACCACGAACATTGTCGACACAAAAATGGGATAATGTTATGTTGGAAAACACTGTAAACTCACAGACCACTCCCTTCATCTCCCTCCTTTCTTCCACTTTTTCTTTTTTTTTCCTGATAAATGGTACTGTAAACCCTAGCCTTTTCTGACAAGCCATGCAAAATAAAGTATAAGCAATAGCACCTTAAATTAAAAACCCTCCGAAGAAAATTATACCTCTCAATGAAACACCTCTCATTTCATCTTACAACTTTTCAAAACCTATAGCTACTTCAGACAAAGCAAATCTCGAATATTCGTTTCAACAGCAGTAATCTCCTAGCCTTTTCTTTATAGGAGTCTTCCCTTTGAACCAAAAGCCGACCTCTTCAAAACAAGAGGCTTCTCTTCTTGGAGACAAAAGTCAAACTTCTCATACTCTGCTGTTCTCTATACAGACAGGTTTCGCAAACTCTGCAGATGTATTTTTGCACAGAAATTATCTATATCAGATAAGAAAATTCTATATCAGATAAGAAAATTCATAAAATACTTTACGAAATAGTAATCTGACTCTGCGTGTTAATGTAACGTGTTCGTATTGTAACTTGTAAAAGCAACAATCCATGAATAAAAAGAATGGATGAAAGTCAAAAGAAGCGTGGAAGGAAGAGCAGGCAGTGCTTATATATATATAATTATTTAAAATTTATTTTTAATATTAACATATCAAAATAACCCAACAACATAAAAAAAATTACTTAAAATTCTAAAAAGATAAGAGTCTTGAAAATTGTGTGGTGTGAGGCTATCCAAGCTTAAAAAAAATTCCAAGATCCCCTCACAGTGTTAGTAAATTAAAATTTATAGTGGATGGAGCATGTCCGCCGCACTACAACACTATTAACAATGTTAAAATGGTTAAATTTGAACAGCATAAAAGAATATGAGTCATTTCGGGATAAATTACTTCTATTTATAGAGAAAATAAATAATTTTAAATACAGAATGAATTCACGATTCCAAAATTCCCAACTTACAACCATGGAGAAAGGAGATTTTCTGGTCACATCGATTATAATTGTAGTGACAGTCAATTTAAGACAGCATCTCAATGTATAGATGAGGTTCCATATATTCTCTAATGAGAAAGCAACTCGATCGTTCGGCTGATCTTAGGAGATGAGTAAAATAAAGAAGGGTATAATAAACTTTGAGTTTTGTGAATCTTCTAGGCTTGTTTTGTCTGTCTTAAATGCCGAATATTTTTATTTTTATTATTATTATTTAGTTACAAATAAGAAACAAAAATTGGCTTCAAAACGGCAGTCACATGCATGCTCTTCCAAGCACAAAAGGTTCACGTCCAACGTGTTATTAGTGTGACTTTTCGGTCTGAATAATTATATGCACATGCAAACAATTAAACGTGAACATCGTATTATTTATAATTAATTAATTTCTGAAATTTTTTTGAAATGTCAAGAGTCCAGTCTCTCACCCTTCTGGTCAACAAAGCCCGCCATTTTTATATAGTTAATGTGGAGCCTTGGGGGACATTTGAGTTGAGTTTTCAAGCTACTTTGATGTAAAGTTGCGTACACTTAGTATTATACCTAATTAATCAGTTTACAGTATAGTCATAATTAGGTTAATAATTAAGACCATGTTGATCCTGTAATAAAATAAGTTCGATATGCTAATTAGACATGGTTTGCCTGTGTCGTCTAGAAAAGAAAACATGTATATATACGGTCGGCAGCACAGTGCACGCCACGTCTTAGAGAAAAAAACACAATTCAAGGCTTAGGACTCTTCTGGGCGGCACAATGTCGATCTAATGTCTCTTCGAGATCATCATATGGCTATTTTATTTTATTTTCGGGGGTTGTATCAGGAAAAACCTGTTCTTTCATGCATGCTGCGTAGCCTTGTCGATGTATAGTTCTCCTATATATTTTAAAAACACATATGATGAAGCTCGCATGTTTGACGATTCCTTTTCTAGGACATTTATAATCTTATCAATTCACAAAGCTTTTCTTTCTCGATTCCCTGGTCTCAAATGCTTTTGTGAAGCAGAAGTGTTAGAAAATAATATAAATTATATTTTGATATCTTGTCTAACAGTTTAAGTTTTTAAATGAGATGATTTTTTAATATGGTATTAGAGCCTTGTTGACCCAGCGGTCACGAGTTCGAATCTCGCCACCCTCATTCTATTTTATAAAAATCAATCACGGGTAGTGTGGACTTGTGCGCAAGTTTCAGGCCCAAAATGCTTTCACTTGAGAATGCGTGTTAGAGAATAATATAAATCATGTTATGAGACCTCAGCTAACAGGTTAAACTTTTAGATGTGATGGTTTCTTAATAAAAAGTGTGTGGTTTATGAGTTGCTTCTTCTTCTTTTTCTTTTTTTTCATGAGAATGTTCAGGTTTTGAAGATGATGGATTCTCTTTTCTACTTTAGGGTTTATTTATTTATTTGGGAACATTTTTATAAAAGCAAATATCTCGACATGCTTTTCTTTTCTTGATAAATATATTGACAGACTTTGCATCGATTCATTTTTTAACACTTTTTTCAAAGACATCGCTCGACATGATCGATCATGACCGGGTGAGAGATAGCTAGCTCTAAAGGCATTTGAAGATCGAGAAACATTTGTTATATTTTTCAACCACTATGATTTTGCTGAAAAAGAGGAGGAAATATCCTCGTAATCTTCCTTTTGAATTTCGTGGCTGCTCGGTGAGCGATGCCATGATACACTGCTTTGTTGCTCCGTGGAGTTTACTTAAGCGCGCAATAATGGATGGCAATTTTTTATTTTTTATTTTTTGGTAATATTCTCTTGTAAAATTCTCTTCATTAATATTAAAATGAAGGGATGCATAAAGATTTTATCATCGAATTACAAGATGTTTGAAATTTTCACTTCATCCACTCTGATTTAAAATTTAAATTTCATTGATTATGTACTAAAGAGACAGTAAACAAAAGCTATTGCTAACATAGAAACATTTTATATAATTAAGTTGCAATAGAGAGTGATTTGAGAGGATTACCTATTATATGTCGACAGGATTACCTCTCACAAATTCGACAACCATAACCTGTCGACACCTATCTAAAAACCTAAACTTTCCTCTCCTGGTTTTATTTTTTTTGTTAAGATTCACTTCATCAAGTAAGAAAGACTATTTTATGCATGTTTGTCACTCCCGCGGTGGCATATTTTTCCACTAGACTTGTAGAGTGTTTAATGAGTCTGGGGATTAGTCGTAGTGTGCAAAAGGTAGTTCGAACACTTTGTGCATGTTTGTCACTCCTGCAATACCTTACCTATCCACTGGGCTTGCAGGGTGTTCAGTGAATCCAGACATTAGTTGTGGTACGCAAAAACTGATCCAGACACCCCGATTATAAAAAAAAAACCACTCGTTTATATTTTAAGTTAATTTGTTTAAATTTATTTGCAATATATATAATTTTATTGTATATTTCAGTGTTTTGTTTTTTTTATAATGATCATTTTGTTGTATTAATATATGATTTTTATTTTAGGGTTTGTTTGGAATTTGAAAAAAAATGATTCAATATGTCACTTGATGAAATTGAATGGATGCAATTTTATAACTTAGGTGTGTGTTAGATTTGAAGAAATTAAGGTGATTTAATGGTATCAATTATCTTATGTTAATTTATAGTTAAGTTGGGAATTTGGAGAAAATTATTTCTATATGGAATTGATAATGATCAAATGTGTGTGTTTTTAATTATAACCATGAAAACTACAGTGTCGCTAAACATGATGTTAATCTTTCGATTGCCATGCCTCATGTCAATACGTGACTTTAGAATATTTTTGATTGCTGAGTTGCTTAATTCATTCGGAATCTAGCGAAGAGTCAGACAATTGGTAACTCGGCGATGCTCCGTCGTCTACATGCTCCGGATTCAAGGCCTACTCCTTCTGCTGACTGCTGGGGTAAAAAGAACCGAGCTAATTAGCTTTAGATTTGATGAGCTTTTTTCCTGATCCCCTTATTGGAGATGAGGTGGGAATGCTGCTCGAAAGAATTCTGACGTTTCATCTCTTACTAGTGGACTTCGATTCATGAACAATTTTTGAAAAGGTACATGAAAGACAAGAAAACAAAAAGGTTATAAAGTATATGATGAGTAGTTTTCCTTTTCTAAAGTCCAAAGTCTCACCTTTTTTGTCAGCTGGGAGAGAAAAACATCGTCAATCTAACAGGAAAGACCCCTACAGATTAATTAAATAAACAGTTTTCAACAAAGTTCTAAAAAAGTGAGGGAGAGGGACAGGGTAGGTTTGGCCACTCTTCTGGCTGTTCATCAGACATTTTCAGTCTCTCCCTCTCTCTGTCTTTCACCATTCCAGAGTGAAATCCTCTCCTTCTGACAACTGTCACAAATCGGGAGCTCTCCTCTTGTTCTTTTCTCTCCTGTGCTCCTTGTACTCGTCGATTCCTCCCCCCCTTGAAATCTATATAAACACACTTGCCATCTTTGAATCCCATCATGCACGATCTTAATTACTAGCCAAACAATAATAATGATTGATTCAAGCCCGCCTCTTCTTCACTACTATGGAAAGCTCTCACGCCTCCCACCTCAGATTCCTACACCTGATCAACGCAACGACCTCCCAGATGGTATTGCTCTCGTGGAAGAATATTGCCAGCTCCCACTGATCGACCTCAGTTGTCTAAGTAGCGCCAATGAAAAGGTGCGGCTAGCTTGTGCTGACGCTATATGCAGAGCTTCGTCAGAGTGGGGGTTCTTCCAAGTAGTGAACCATGGCATAAGCCCTGAGCTGGTTCGGAATATGAGGAGGGAACAGGTGAAGTTGTTTCAAACACCCTTTGAGAAAAAGGTGACCTGTGGGGTTCTGGACAACTCTTATAGATGGGGAACTCCGACAGCTACTTGTCCAAAGCAACTCTCCTGGTCTGAAGCTTTCCACATTCCTATTTCAAAAGTTTTCGAGCAAGCTTGCTTTGGGGAGTTTAGCTCTTTAAGGTACTGCTCTGTTTTCACCATGTTCCAATTTGGTCTCTCTCAACCAGTTTGTCTCTAGAAATAAACTTGATCAGCACGACTCTTGACTTGCAAAATCTACGTTCTTGACTGCCCCCTTCCATCGTTTTTTTTTTTAGCAAAAGACAGCACCAAAACTTTAACAGTTGAGGAATCAAGAAAATAACTTCATGATATTCTTTAGTGTTACAACCCCAAGCACCATGTTCTAGACCCCATATTTTCTCACCAACCACAACATGATCAGGCAATAAAAATATAATATCTTGATTAGCTAGACCCTAACTAACTCGATTGCCTGTATCGACAGGGAAGTGATGGTGGAATTTGCAGCGGCAATGTCAAAGCTAGCAAGGCTACTGGCTGGGGTCCTGGCAGAAAATCTAGGGCACACAAGAGGAGTGTTTGGAAACATTTGTCAAGAAAGCAATTGTTTTCTTAGGTTGAATCGCTACCCAGCCTGTCCAATGTCATCAGAGATTTCTGGGTTAGTGCCCCACACTGACAGCGATTATCTAACAATCCTCTCTCAAGATGAAGTGGGAGGACTACAACTTATGAAAGATTCAAAATGGGTGGCTGTAAAACCCAACCCAGATGCTCTTATAGTCAACATTGGAGATCTTTCCCAGGTAAAATTAAATTTCTATTCTCAGTTCTCATTAGCCTGCGTTTCAATCTAATTAAAAAATTCCTGGTCGCCTGCTTTTTGTTCGTGGACGTGGACAAGGAGACTCATAGCAACGATAATATTCTGATATTGTTATTATAATTGTACATCAACCCAATCCCTTACCTACCAGACGTATTCTGGCATTCAATCTCTGTCCATCTTGTGAAAGTCAAACCTGGTTATTGAATTTAAATCTGATTTTATTTTTTTTAATTGATTGTTAATTTGTCTACTGTAAATGTGAATACCAGGCATGGAGCAATGATATCTACAAGAGCGTGGAGCATAAAGTAATGGCTAATCGGAAGAAGGAGAGATACTCCATCGCCTACTTTCTCTGCCCCTCTTATGACTCCTTGATTGGCAGCTGCAGGGAGCCTTCCATATACAGAAAATTCACTTTTGGAGAGTACAGAAGCCAAGTCCAAGAAGACGTCAAGAGAACGGGCCGTAAGATGGGCCTTCCAAGATTTCTACTTTAACACATACCATCGATTATCAAAATGTACGGCCTTTAGGTATCAAAATATAGCACTCGCAAAGCAGCTGAGTAGATAAGCTGGAACGGGAAATATGAGTGTGTGGGTGTGCGTATAACATGCATTTATGTGCATTGATGTAGTTACGCCCAATGAAAATCTGCCACCCTTCAGTTTTTCTTCCATTTCAGAAATAGCTCGATAGCCCATTGTTCAAAATTTTGTAGCCAAGTTGCCCCCAACGGCCCGATCTATGAGTAATTTTAATATATTGCTACCTAAAAAAAGTGGTTTTAATTAGAGTTATAGTAGGTGATTACTAATAAATATCAATATTATATATATTAAAATAAAATTGATTTTTTTCCCATTAAAGTACATATATAAAAAAATATTATAATTATACTATTCAAAAAACCTAATTTAACTTCTCTAAATAGCTTTCCCTTTTTCATTTGGAGATGCTATAAGGTTTACCATTTCAAAAATTAAAGTAACACCACCACTAGAGGAAAATTTGGTTCTCAAACCATTTAGTTGGTGATTTAATTTAGTGGTAAGAACTTGAAACTAAAAATTTGCTTCTCTTGTAATCTAAGGTTCAAGCCCTGTAATTGTTGATGACTATTGGAGGCTTACATGATCGTTAACTTCAAGGTCCATAGAATTAATCAAGATGTACGCAAGTTAACACAGACACCCACGTTAATTAAAAAAAATAGTCCTCAAAAAGAGAAAAAATTAAAAAAAGGAAAAAGATACCTGTAATGAATTTGACCAGAAAACTTAATAGCTGCAAACCACCATGTCTAAAGTCGAAACCAGTAAAGCTCCGAACCACAGATACAACTTATCTGAAAACCCGAAGCACGCTCCCATTAGAAATCAGAAACAGCTGTGCATGTACTAGCATTGTATTGAAAATGCTTCCAGCTAGCAACTTGTTTCAGTGGGAAACTTTTGCCTAGAAAATGAGTTCCAGAATCTGCCAATCTAAAATGGAGTATCTTCGTATGGTCTTTACAAACCACCTAGCGTTGCTCCTGTTGACTAACAATAAAGTCTCTTTCAAAACTTGTCACGTATGATTATTATTTATGTGTTAGGATGACCTGAATTAAACATGGCCGTTTTGGTGAAAATATCAAACTAGTAACTGCAACTAGGTGCCAACAACTTTTGTGATAGCTTAATCTACAAACAACCATTTAAATTTAACATCCGCCGCCCCAACACACACACGAAATAATAATAATAATAATAATAATAATAATAAAGTGCTCCGAATTTACAAGGGGCAAGCTTTGTAGTCAAACCTTAAAAGAGGGAAGAAGAAATCAAATCAGTACAAAGACCATCTAAAGAACTGCCTACCCACAGGTTCATACAAGACTGAACTGAAAATGAAGAACAAGGCCTCGCATCCAATAAAAAGACAATCAAGCAACAATATATCGGCAAAAGAAGAAAAAATCATAGCCAGTTACATCAATAATATATAAATAATTTACCTCTAAAATCAGGCAAATCACCATCCATAGAGATCCCTTGTGCATGCATCATTTCTCATTGTTTCTCCAAAGCCCAAAATACATTAAATAGAATATATACTTCTGTAACCTACATATCATGGTGCTAATGATACACAAATGAATCAGGTTCAGATAGGCATCCCAAAAGTGCCACCAAAGTAAATGATTATAGGCTAATCGTAACTAGTCAACTTGAGATTCAAGAATAATTTTTCAGCTATCTTGCCATGCTAAAGTTAACATCCAAGAATTCAACAATCACAAAACAAACATGAATGGTATACTAGACACAACAAACTGAGACTGGCACATGGTCATTTTTTTTGTAAAGATCGTGTTTGTAAGCATCAGTGGGACCCGGATTCATAGAAAGATACTTGTCTCAATACCAGCATTGTCAAAGAGCACTTCATAGGATATCTTACTTTCTAAGCACAAAATGAAAGCAACATTTTCTTTCCATGTTCAGTCAATAAAGTTCAAGCATGGATTTAATAATTAATCAAAAGAAGTTAACAACACTAATATATCAAAGGTTCCCGAGAGCCTGGATTTAAGATTGCAAGCAATCTTGTGTTTGTCATGGAATCTCATATTCCCAGGAATGTTTTATGAAGAACTTTACTGGACAATTTTGATCCAGTGTTCTTTTACAGGCCTGAGAAGAAATATTCAGATTGCAACATGGTAATTCTAGATTTAATCAGAATCATATTATTACATCCTTACAGATCATAAAACAATATAAATTAAACAATAACTTCATTGAGCATCAAAAAGCTCTTGGATTGCTATGATGGTGGCATAAATGCAAGTTACAACTGCCGAATCATATTAGTATGTTGAAAAAGGTTGTGTTCTAACAGGGGAAAAAAAGGCAATTCTGTCGCTGAAGCATGGTATTGACGACAAAACTATTTAACAAGTCTGTAAGACCAAGTACAGCTCTAGAGGAACTATAGTCCTTGTAAAAGGTTTGTTACAGAACACGGATGGAACTGTTATATGTCATTCTTATGTAGTTTCCACCATTTTCAGGCAAAACATTTTGACGACTGAATTAAAAAAAAAATGTCAGCAGAAAAACACACCTAGGGAAATATCATCTGAAGTGAAAGAGTCCAGAAATCACTTGCTTGATAAACCAGATTGAGAGGATCACAGAAGCATCTCAACATATCCGCTTTGGATTCTTAAATCAGTCAAGCAACAAGGATACCTGGTCTTTAAGACTGCTCTTTTTCTTCATTGGGGGTGCCATTTCGTCTCCAAAATCACATTGACTTTTCTTTTTCAACTCGAAGGTAAAATCAACGTCCTTTGCAATAAATTCAGACCTCTTTTCTTTCTCCATTGGCTTCTTAAGCAAGGGACCCAAAAATAAATCCAACATCTCATGAGCAGGGTCCCCTGTCCTACTTGAGGAAATGAGACTTTCTTCGGTAACTAAATTCATAGTTGAACTACAAGAAGTGGTTTCACAACTAGCTGACATATGTTTGTCATCAAGAACAATGAAAGACTCTTCTAAATCATTCTTAGAAGAAGCTGTTGTTGGAAGTTGTCTTTGTAATTTGCATTCTCTGCCTGATGTTTGTTTTCTCCGTGAATCCTCATCAGCTTTGACATACTGCATGTAAATCACGCCATCTTGAGATTTTTGCACAAAATAATGTTGAAAATAAATCAAAACAGAAATTATTTCGCAAGAACCTTCAAATCTACCCTACGATCAATCACCAAACGCACTGCTTGAGCCGTGAAAAGAGTGTATTTCAACTTTCAAGTACAGCAACGTCAATGATATACGTCTCAACAACAAATTTGGTTCTTAATTTTGATTAAATATGATGGTGAGGCAATTCAAATTCACAAGTCTCTGTTGGCATTGAAAGCCGTGTTATACACGCAGTGCTGTTTATCATCAGAGTTGGCTTCATTTAACTAAAATTTCAACACTTCTTTAATTTGGAGGACATGAAACGCCACATTGCATTACATTCATCTTATGGATTAAATAAATCACCTCACCTCCTTGGCAATGCTGACTAAGTCTTCAACAGTCAGCTCCTCCCCCTCCTCCTCCTCGTACTCGGCTTTGATCCCCGCCTTACCTTTTGCTTTTCGCTTTCTTCCACGCCGATTGCTTGTTTTCTTGCTTACGTCGTTGTCAGTATCATCACCCAGCTCTTTGTTGTCTTTAACTTGATTCCTCTTTCTCTTTTTGGCTTCGAAATTTGAATTCCTTGCCAAATTTGCCTCGTCTTCTTCAACTCCAGGCTCGTCGGTAATGTTCTTCGCATTATTATTATTATTATCATTATCCGCAGTTACACTTACACCTAGCATCCAGTTAGGTAGACGCCGCGTACTTTCATCAACCATCATCATATTCTTTAGCCCTAGAGAAAGAAAAAAACTCCGGTTTCCAACTATTGCTAAATTGATATTCTCTGATTCGCACAAAAAAAAGAAGGTAATTTGAAGGGATTAGATCAGAAAAATCACATACCGGTGGATTAATGAATTGCCCCGGAAATGAGAGGTGATGTCCGCACTGGAAAATTCTGCATCCGTTTCCTTCTCTATGCTCTTTTTTCAAATGGATGATAAAAAATGGACAATAAAATTACACTTTAAGACCCAGATACAGTACAGTGAAAAATGAAGGGTAACTGATTATCTCCAGCGAAGGGTGAAGAAATTTATTATATTTGTGATTTTTTTTATTTTGAAATATATTTAAAAAATATTTTTTTATTTTTAAAATTTTATTTTCAACGTAGTATTTAAAATTATTTTAAAAAATAAACTAATAAGATAAATATATATATATAAAAAATACTGGCAATAGCCGAAAATGCCCCGGTGGACCAGTTGAAAATAGAAAAAAGGGTGACCAAAGACAGTTTGTTCACAGAAAAATATTTTCCAATCATGTTTTTAAAACAGAAACGTTTTGTTAAAAAAAGAAATTTAGTAGCATGGATGAGTTAATAAATGTATATTTTATGTGGGATCTTTTTTTTTATTGATTGATTTCAATGATGATATGAAATAAGAAAAACTGATGACGTTATTAGCGATGACAATCGATGGAAAAAACATTATTTTATTTATGTCGATTACACTGCTATTATACTTTTTATAAATTTAATTTATTGTTCAATTTGAGTTAATTTAAAATTAAGTTATATAGTTTTTTTTAAATTATCCTTGTAAATTTCAGAGGTTATGCTAAATTAACCATGATGGATAAAATATTTTTTCATCCTAATATTAGATTAAAATAACATTCAAATTATAGTTAGATTTTTTTTTAATTTATTTTTTCTACACCCATAATAGCCAGTCCTATCTATTTTTGCATCTCTAGAAATCAATATCTGTACGGCACCCAGTTCATGTATACTGTGTTTTTCAGGTTGTCAATACCGTTCTATTCTGGTCTGAACGGCTGGAATGTTTCGTACCGTTAAAAAAACCGAGACAAAACTGTATCGTTTTCGTCTCGGTTTTAATTCCAGCCTGTTTCAGAAATACCGACTAAATACTGGCTAGAACGTCTCGGTATCGTTCCGGGTGTGCCGTTTCGGCCTTAAAATCCTCCTTATTTTAATTAACTTGTAGTTGTGTTTCTAATTTTAAGATTATACTTATTTGACCAGAACAGTATTAACAACCTCACACGCTCAATATTTTTTTGGTTTTAGGTGTTTTTTTTTTTTTGTATAAACCACGCGGTGTCCCAAGCGCCGGCCCAGACTAATCCACGTTCGCACCGGGTGGGCCCCGAAGGGGTGAAAGTGCTCCCCAAATAGCCGGCTCCATACAAGAGGAGGGTTTGAACCCCTGACCTCTCTTAAGGGATGAGAGCGCCCTCACCACTCACACCAGAACCTTTTAGGCGTTAATTGACTTGAATTTCTCAAATTATTTGGAGGATATCTAGAATACCTGACTTCTGCCAGAATTTTAACACCACAAAAACCGCCGTTACTATCACCAGAAGGGACGGCCATTGCGGTGCCAACAAGAATCTATTTGTCTAAAAATCTTCCAATAACCGACAAAAGGAAGGCTCTAGAAATTCTCGAAAGAGATGTGGCCCAATTTGAAATTTGAATCCTAGCCACTCCTTTTCAAGGGCCAGTATGCTGCTGAAAACTAAAAAAGAAAGGGGAATTGAGGGATAAAAAAATAAAAACAAGCGGAGGAAAGAATAGTAGTAGTAATTATAAAAGAGGGATAATAGTTATAAGAGATAATTATAAAAACTGTCAATATATAAATATTAAATTTTCAACGAGTCTGACAAATTAAATATATTGAGTGCTGGTATAATTGTATTTATTAGATTTGAGCCTAAATTAAAATTAAAAATCCAAATTCAAGTATATTTAAAATAAGATTACACTTGACTTGTCTATAAATAAACAATAAAACCATTAAAAAGAAAACATAAGAAAAGAAAATCCATGACAACAAAAAAAGCAAAAGAAGGACAACAAGTAAGGATTGAAGATCAAACACAAATACTTTAGATTTTTCTAAAATCAGATCAAATTCATCAAAGTAAAAGAGAATGAAAATATTTTTCTATCAAATCAAGTTAAGAAACACATAGGATTGAAGTCTTTTCATTCATCAAATCAGATAAAATCAGGATATCACACCTTTAAAATTATCAAACTTTTGTGAATAATCTTTATTAAATCAAACCAAAGAAACAAAGGATCAAAATCTTTTTTCTTCATCAAATCAAATCAAGTTAAAATATCATATAATTAAAATTTTCAAATTCATGGGTGTAATCTTTACCAGGTCAGTACAAGTCTTTCATCAAACCAAATTAAGTTAAGATCTTATACAACTAAAATTTTTGGGTTTGTGTTAATATCTTCTCATCTAAAACAAGATCTAGATCCAAATTTGACCATTAATCAAAGAGATTTGTGCACGCGAATAATACTTCAAGAGAATTTCTATTTTTTTTTGTAATTGAATTTACTACTTTATTTCTGACACCATCTTTTTAGTGTATTTATTCAATATGCAAGAATTTTGCGCGTGCAATCTGAATTTCATTTTTCTTTTACATTTTATATCCTTGGTTCATATGTTTAATAATAGTTTTCATCCTTGATAATATATTTAATTTTTTTTTATTAAAATATAAATAATTTATAATAGTAAGAAAGTAAAATTTAGATATGAGTAATAATTCGATAGCGGAGAAGCCCAGCCACAGTTACAGCTAACCACACAAGTATCTCCTCGATAAAAGACACCAGGAGATAAACAACCATCCAGGGTTCATTGTAGCCATAGACAGAGCTCCAAAGCTAATCATATCCATCCGATTCGTCTTCTTTCTCTAGACTCTTTAGCACAGCTACAAGATTTCCTTACCGGAGAATAAACAGAACAAGGAAAATGGCAGTGTTAACAGCAGCATCAACAGCATGGTTCTCCTCTACAACCCAGCAGCTTGTTCAGTTGAACAACGTCGACGGTGCAATTCTCACTCGCAACTTCAAAGCAAATTTCCCACAAAAAAGAGCAATTACCATGTCTACAGGTCTCACTGTCAAGGCTTCCTTTACCAAGGGAGGTCCTGGAGTCTTGGAACGCCCCACTTTTGATCAATCCCAGTTCGACCCTTCTTCTCAAGCTCTCGAAGGTCTCTCTCTTTTCCTTTCTTTATTTTCCCATATTTTATGACAAGGGATGCATAAAAGGAGATAATATTTGTTGAAAAGATTTGATGTTTTTTTCCAGCAGCAGTTGTTTACCCCCTCTTCGTTTGTCCGGGAAGGAAGCGTTAAATTCTTTTGTTATTGTCTATATAAGAATGTTTTGATTTACTCTCCATTCTAGCTGATACTGTTGCTTCGTACTTCTTTTCGTTTGTGGTTTAACCGAAACAGTTTTTTCCCATAGCATTCCTTCAGTAGCTAGCACCCGTGAAAGTTGCGGTGGATTATATTGCTAGATTTTGGATTTCTTATTTGGATTCGTCTTTGTCGATACAGGAGGGGATATCGGACGACTAAGGGATAAGAGAGGAGTTGGGAGTGGAGATAGTTATAGAGTCTTGCTAATTGATGACAGCCGCCATTCCGAGAGCTTAGGTATGAGTCGAAGTCTTCTTTCTCATTTTATATATGAATCCAAATAAAGATGAACTGAATACCCTATAGAAGTATAGCAAGGCTAATTAATGGATTTCTTATGGTTGCCTCAAGCATAACGGAATTTAATGGATCCCACTACTGTTTTCCGAGTGGCTATTTGAATACTTCATTGAATAAGTTAAGTAGATGCAATCATAAAATTTTCATGCCCTCGGGTTCTAAAATTGCTACTTTGATCTGTGCAAAGCCACACATATAAAGCTTCTTGAAAGTCAACAAGCTAGAAATCAGAAGGCAGTTCATTGCTGATTACTCTCATTTTCCCCACGAACCTTGCAAATTACAGGAAAAGTTAAATTATTATTGTATTTCACATTTTTACTTCTGTACTCACTGCAATGAGTGTTCATTTTCTGTGTAGTTGCGAAGGTTTTACCTCGAGCTGTCCCATCAGTTACACCTGATGATGCGAGAAAACTATTTCACGAGTCCCGCGAGAATGGTGTAGCAGTCGTTATCGTCACAGTTAAGGTATAATTATTCAGCCGCATCATATAAGCTACAAGAAGATCTTGCTTCTTCATTGTTGGTTGAATGATCTTTGTGGTAGGATTTAGATAACCATGATTGAATGAGTTGCCAAGTAAAGCTATCTAAGATGAATAATAGCTGAAATGTGGAATTTGGCTTGCAGGAACATGCTGAGTTTTATTCCCAGATGATGATACGTGGTGGATTGCGATCAGTGATTGAGCCAGATTCGAGTAACTAAAAAGCAGTGGATGCGAAATGAAAGTTAAGGTCAAGCAATTTTGGAAATTTACGAAGTTTTGTCATTTTGAGAAGAAGGAGAAGAGATTTTTTGGCATTTCAGATAATTAGAAGGCAAAAAAACTAAATAACAGGGAAGGAGATTCAGACACAGGATCAGTCTTTTTATTTTACTGCTATTGAATATAGAATATGCTTTGTGGCTGTAGAATATGTGCCGGCAGCTCTTTAGAAGAGCGTAATTATACACTGACTTCAAAACTTGAAACGATAGTTATTTCGAATATGCTTTGTGGCTGCAGAATATGTACTGTTACTTAAAATTACAGTATGATGAATTCTGCAGTGCGTTTCATTAGCAGGGCCTCTTGCCATCCTACCCCTCCCCCTCCCCACCACCACCACTTTGTATGCTAGCATTTTTTCAATTATAGTGCTCCCAACTAGCAGCAACCTGAGCGTGATTGAACATTAATAGGGCATCCAGGCAAGCACGTAAAATCTTGTTCCATTCTCTGGCAATTGCCTGCATGTTTTGCATGACATCGTGTAGAAATTTGGTAATTTTTTTGATCAATTTTCATTCGATTAAAGAAATAGACTCGTTTGCCATTATTGTTTGCCACTGTTTACCAGATTTACAGCACAATCCACAATATATATAAAATTTGTTTTCAAAGTTTTTTTTTAAATTAATTTGTCTTTAAAATTTTAATTTCTTCATATAAAAGTTATGCTCTTCTGTTGTACACAACTGAATTTTCTGCTTCAACGCGAATAGAAAGCGGAAAAGAAGAATAAATTGTCGACAAAAATCCACTGCACTGAATCCTACGAATCATAAAGGATGGACGGGCAGTAGATCTTGAAAGAAATGTTACAAATGGCAAGCTCATTGTTCAATGTATTTCTGTTCCATGCTTTCAAGCTAACTATGCTAACTACACATAGAGAGATTGTGTTTTAAAAACTCTTTTATTATTTTTTTAAATTAAGTTTTTTAATATTTTTAAATCATTTTAATATATTAATATTAAAAATAATTTTTTAAAAATAAAAAATATGATTCAAGAATTTTTTCTGAACAAAATGTTTTTTAACATAAACCTTAATCAACTATAAAATAGGCTCGCTCAGCCCAACAACGAAAAAAACTTATATAAAAAACAGGCCAGAACGGGACTCTCCTCGGGGGTAAACTCATGGGCCATTTCTTCATCCCCACAACAGGTACAGAAAACCCACAGCCCAAACGCGCTTTAAAGCTACTGTCTTGGTGTGCTTTCGGAAAACCCACGCAGTCTCTTATGTGCTATGTGCTTATGTTCTCGGCTGCTCTCACCTCTCCGCCGTCTCTCATCCTCCTCTCCTCTCCTTCTTCCTAGACCTCCTCGCCGTCTCCTCTCCTCCTCCTCTTCTTTCACGACAATGGCTGTCTCTGGCTCTCACGCAAGAGACGAAGGATATCTCAATATAGCAATCCCTAAACGCATCCAGCTCTTCCAATCCATTCAATCTGAACAACTATCCCGCCTCCAATCCCTCCCTCACGACTCCATCAAGTAAAACCCTAGTATTTTCTATTTTCTTCGAAATTATTATATTTTTTATTTCATTTTCGTTTGGTTTTAGGATTACTTTGCCCGACGGGACAGTGAAAGAAGGGAAAAAATGGGAATCGTCACCTATGGATATCGCAAAGGAGATTGGGAAGAGTGTAGCTGGGAATGCGTTGATCTCTCAAGTCAACGGAGTGTTGTGGGACATGAATAGGCCTTTAGAGGATGACTGTGAGCTCAAAATTTTTAATTTTGAAAGTGACGAAGGACGCGACACCTTTTGGCATTCCAGTGCTCACATTCTCGGCCAGGTAATCGTGCTGGTTTGATTAGCGGCAATGTACTACTATCTTTTTACTTGAATTTTGATATCGGGTTTAATCATGGTGAGGTTCAGGCTCTTGAGACGGAGTATGGTTGCAAGCTTTGCATTGGTCCCTGTACCACTAGAGGAGAGGTATGATATTTTACATACGTGGAGATTCAAGTATTTCTCTATTTGTTGACCTTTTTGCTACGGCTTCTGGTTCATTGTGACTTATTTCCATATTGTCTGTTCTTGCAATATTAAAATAAACTTTACTGGGATTGCCAGGTTGGTTGACTTTTTTTGATCAGGTCTGCTTCTTGTAACCTGATGTCAATATTTAATGGTGAGATCATTGCCTGTCACAACTCACAAAAATTGTCTAGAGATCTGATAATGAGTTTCACTATACCAGCAGTGCAGTTTATGGAACCAATTACTATTGTTACTTGTTTATTGGGGTGAAATTAACATAAGAAACCATATTTTTCCTAGATACAAGGGATTTTGGCGGGAACATGTGTTTTATTCAAGTTTGGAGCCTGTTTAGTCAGTTAAGACGAGAAACGGGTGGGGGGGTCTTATTTGATGTGGACAAAAGATTTAACTATCAAGACTTGGTTCCCATGCTTAAGTCTCTGCGACCATCATTTTGTATTTCAACCTGCGTTCCTACATAGTATGATTTAATCTTGTTGCTCTTAAGGCCGGTTTATGAACCGTCCCTTTATTTTCCACTAACTTACTTATAATTCCACTGATAGTTGTTCTGTCTGTTAATGCTTAAGTCTCTGCAACCATCATCTTGTTTTTCAACCATGTTCCTACGTAGTATGATTTAATCTTGTTGCTCTTAAGGCCGGTTTATGAACCGTCCCTTTATTTTCCACTAACTTACATATAATTCCACTGGTAGTTGTTCTGTCTGTTAATGCTTAAGTCTCTGCAACCATCATCTTGTTTTTCAACCATGTTCCTACGTAGTATGATTTAATCTTGTTGCTCTTAAGGCCGGTTTAAGAACCGTCCCTTTATTTTCCACTAACTTGCATATAATTCCACTGATAGTTGTTCTGTCTGTTAGATTAAGTAACAACCAAAGAGTTATGAAAACTTGTACCGATTGTTTAGGTTAGATTCTCTCTTGGAAGCTCTGTCATTCATAAAGATTTTTCATATCTTTTAATGCATGAGCTCTTTCTCTTTCTTTTTTTTTTTTTAATTCTGAACATGGCTGTAAGTGTAAGGAAAACTTTTTTATATTATAGTTTTATGTGCTGGGAATCCTCAAAGAACAAATATATTGGTTTTAATAAATGTTGCTTGGAACGTTGTACAGTATGCTGTTTGCTATCCCTGGAATGCAGTATGAAGGATCTCGTCACTGGGTTGTGATTTGTTTTTATAATGGTTTCCATATATGTGTGTATAATCAAAAGATAGAAGCATTGTATTTATACTGGTGCTTGTACTCAAAAACTCCCAAACAAGAAATTTTCCATCCCTGACTCTAGAAAATAGCTCGCAAATTATCTCTTCCCTGAAAACCTTTTGATTTTCTTCAATCATGAAGCGGTGCAAAATCATCTTCTTTCCTTTTTAAGGGCAACAATTAAAAAGCCCAACCTAAATATGCAACTTTTTAGATTCCAACTAATAATTTATTTCTTCAACTCTTGTTATTTGGTTATATAGGTTTTTCATGTTTATCTCTATATTTAAACAAAAATACCGGTAAATCTATAAAGAAAGCGATTGCCAGCTTTCACATTCCTGAAAGCTAATGCACCATGATCGGGATCACATATATATCCAAGAGGAGGGGGTGGAGTGGATTAGTTAACCCTGGTTTAAATTATCAGACAGGGTAAGCAACATCCATGTGACGAGTATTATCTGAAACTTTATTTCTATGATAATCCCCATAGTTATGGTACATATATTTGTGATTCTTTTTTAATGAAGCCAAACTGTTTTCTTATAATGTCCTGTTGGTGATTGCTCTTCAGAGACCCTTTTACCTTTAGGTGCTCTGTCAGGACTGTGTCATCTCTTTGGCCATTAAATGTATGAACTCCTGTTCATTCAGCACAATTTTCTGTCATTTTTAACTTGAAAATGCAAACTATCTGGATGGTCACATTAACCCCCCTCCCCTACACCAAAAAGTCACCAACTCAATTTCTGCTTTAAGTGCTTAAAAATGTTGCATTTTCATCACGCCTTTTGCTTGCATGACTGCATTTCTTTTGAAGCCCTATCTAAGTTTCAGTTTGAGATTCATGATCTTCTTGCAGGGATTCTATTATGATGCATTCTATGGTGAATTGGGATTGAATGATGATCACTTCAAGAAGATTGATGCAGCTGCATTGAAGGCTGTTGCGGTATTGTTTCATTCCTTAAAGTCTGTATTGCTGTCTTGCTGTTTTGGCTCTCTAGTATATGAAGGAAGGCTTGTTGTTGTTGGTCTACCACAGATATTGCTCATTTTTGTAGAAAATCTTGAGTATGATTTGCAAATATGTTTATATAAAAAGTGTTATATAGTTTATTCTTTTTTCTTGTTCTAAACATCTTCCCATGAGAGCTGTATGTGAATGACATGTGGAAGGGCATGCTGATAATTCCTTCTCATGCAGTACATAAATGTAATATAGCTCATTATTATGACCAAGGGTTGCTGTGTTGCTTATTTTTATTGACAATCTCAAGTATGTTTTGCAATTTTTTTAATATAAGAAGTGATTAACCGGGTAAATGATTTAAAATGTCAAGTTGGTAATGATAGAGGGTACAGTATATAACCATTTCTTGTTCTAAATATTTGTACGTAAGTGCTGGATACTTTTGACATGTGGAAGGGCATGCAGTTAATTGCTATTTATGCAATAAAGATATAGAATGTAACTAATTATAATTAATGGGGGTGGGTTGGGTTGTTATGTTTGTTAGGATCGCATCTTGTGCATACAAACACAAGATTTATAATGATTTTCTAATTCATTGGATTCTTTTTGATGCATGGTTACTGTAAACAATGTCTCTTTTCATCATGCTCAATGGTTTTAGTGGTGCAGTTGAGTTGTGCTTACTGATTTGATAACTCTTACATTTCAGGAGAAACAACCTTTTGAGCGCATTGAAGTATCGCGGGAACAAGCACTTGAGATGTTTTCAGATAATAATTTTAAGGCAAGTTTAAGAATAAGTTTTATCTGAAGCAAAAATGTCTTAATTGTTTTTTTCCGTTCTTAAACAAAAGAAATCCACCTTTCTCATTTTTGTCGTTTGAAAATTGGTTATGATCAGGTTGAAATAATCAAAGACCTGCCCGCAGACAAAACTATAACTGTATATAGATGTGGCCCATTGGTAGATTTGTGTCGTGGGCCTCATATACCAAATACATCCTTTGTGAAAGCTCTTGCCTGTTTGAAGGTTATACCTTATCACGTTTTTTTTATCATTATTTCATAGATAATTGATATGCTTAGCAAATGTAATCTGCTTTACTTTTGAATTTGTAATTGCAGGCTTCATCGGCTTATTGGAGAGGCAATAAAGATCGTGAAAGTTTACAAAGAGTGTATGGAATTTCTTATCCTGATAAAAAGCGTTTGCAGGTGCCTTTCTTTATCTCTCTGCCCTTTGAATTGCATTTCTGCTTCTCAATTGCAGACTTTTGCAAATTAGCTGTGTGCTGTTCCTTATTTGTGTTGAATGCATTCAAATGGTGTTTGATTTTGTGTGATTTCAGTTTTGGTGTCCAAAGAGGGTTATGGGCTCATATAATGACTCATTGTGGTAGATTTCTTATTCATAGGGTTGCTGTACCATTAAACAAGGGAAAAGAAAAATCTTCGTTTTGACTTTTTTTTCTTGAAAAAAATGCTTTATTGCGTCTACATTGACTAAATTTTTTGCATAAACACCAAAACAGGTTGCTTTATTATTATATGGTGTGCACTTAAAAGCAAAATAAAAATTGTGATTGCTACAGCAGATTTGCCTATGAATGTTGGGTTTAATCAAACAATCTTTAATCTAGTTAAACAAGCAAAACCAACAAGAAATTCAAATCAGAATGGGAACTGCTGTTTTGATGCCTTAGATTTGTGTCACTTAAGAAAAATTCATCGACACAGAGAAGTTGTATCCCGAGTTAGTTGCTCAGGGCGAACTGTTGAGGGAAGCTGGCTACTGTCTGATTAAACTGGAAAAGGCACTGCAGCATTGGGTGTATAAAGAAACTTGTAACAGGGTTGAGTGGCATAGATCAAACACTGTAAACAGCTAGTTTATTTTCCATAAGAATCTTTAATCTCTATTAGCAAAACTATGTGTTGTCTCTGATTTAGAGAGGTAAAACCAGTGATATAAAAATGAGAAATGTGATTATATTATTTTGTTTAAGATGCCACCATTTCTTTTCTGAACTTTAATTTCTTGTGCAGGAGTATAAGCAGTTCTTGGAAGAAGCAAAGAAGTATGATCACAGGTTGCTGGGTGTTAAGCAGGAGCTATTCTTTTGTCATCCACTGAGGTGCGATATAGGATCTTGTATTTTGCTCAATGCTATAGGTTGATGCATTCCATGATGCTGATTTGGCATCTTTGATGTGTTTCAGTCCAGGAAGTTGGTTTTTCCTTCCACATGGAACTCGGGTTTACAACAAACTAATGCAATTTATAAAAAATGAGTACAGAAGAAGAGGTTACGAAGAGGTAGAACTTATAAATGCTTGTCTGGATCTTATAGTATATAATGTCTAAAAGTGAGAGCCTAAATTTATCAAGTTTGGCAGGTTAAGTCTCCAAATATTTTTAACATGAAACTTTGGGAGACATCTGGTCACGCTGCCAATTACAAGGAGAATATGTTTCTGCTTGAGGTTAGTGTTATATATTTTTCTGAATTCTGATGCTGAGGAAAGTTAGATGATCAATCGGTGCAAGTTATTTGTAGTTTGAAGTTGGAGGATAACGGCTTATTATGGGAAATAAGCACAGATATACAAGTGATTGAATTTGTTTTTTGGTGGGTGGGTGGGTGGGGTTGAAAACATGCTTGGTAGGCTGATGAATTGATAAGCACGACATAAAAATTTATGTAAAGTGAAAAAATTATACTTAGGGTTATGTTTGCAAAATTCCGAATGATTGGAACTGCAAAAGACCTACAGGCAGTGCATGACAATTTGAACGATGAGAGCATTCATATTTTATGTCCTGGAATATTTTTATTTTTTTTGATGTGATGATACTATGTCTGCTGCAGATTGAAAATCAAGAGTTTGGACTGAAACCAATGAACTGCCCTGGACACTGTTTGATGTTTCAACATAGAGTTCGTTCATATAGAGGTAAGTTTATTCTCTCTGAAATTTTATTCCACTTTTATCATCTATTTGTTTGTGTAGGAGGGCTGAGGTGGGGGTTGTTTGCACTCTTTTCCCTTGAATTATTTTTAACAGAATTATTGAGGTGTTTTTGAGTGCTCTGGTGTCATGGGTATGGAAATTGCGTGCATTTAATTATAAGGATGTCATTGCTGTTTGCTTGTTGCTGCTTCTCTATTCTCAATTCTGGTGTCATGGGTCCATCATACTCTTGTCATCCTATCTTAAATGCTTAGAGTTGTTTTCCAGAACTTCCTCTTCGATTGGCTGATTTTGGGGCCTTGCATCGCAATGAAGCAAGTGGTGCACTCACTGGACTAACACGTGTTCGAAGATTTCAGCAGGTATGCATTTAGTAAAAATAATTATTTTAAGTTTCTAACCCTGGTGGCTTAACTGCCTGCTCTATACTTTTGGTAAAAAAAATAGTAGTTATGAATTTAGGTTTCTGAGTTAATCCATATTCCTTGTAAGAGCTGGAATGAACTCTTACCAGATTTCTTTTGTTGAAGTTTCACAAGGTTTAAGAGCTCATCTATATCTATGTGACCAATCGATAGCTGTGGCATTGACTAGTAATCCATATATTTATCTTCCAACTTCCAATCCATCGCTTTAGCTTTTAATATATCGCTATCATAGTAACTGTTCTTATGTCCCTCTTTTTTTCTTGCATTTTGCTACAGGATGATGCTCACATATTCTGCAGGAAATCCCAGGTAATCTAAGTTACATTGACATTTACTAACCTCTTAAATATCTTTTGTTGCCTATCCCTAGTAGAAATGTTTCTTCTTCTTCTTGTTTTTCAGATAAAAGATGAAGTCAGAGGTGTCTTGGAATTCATTGACTATGCTTATGGAAAATTTGGATTCACTTATGAGCTGAAGCTATCTACGGTATGATGAAATTGAACCTTTTGCAATATATTGCTTAGGGAAATGATCCTGACAACTCAGATAAAATTTCACATGTTCTTAAATGAAACCTGAATTTGAAAAATCTTAATACTCAAAAAATATTATTTTGCCCTTGCCATTGTGGATTTATGGACAAAATGATTTATTCCTTGACCAAGCTCAGCTTTGTTCAAGGAATAAAAGATTGATGGAGATATTTTGAATTTTTTAGATATTTTTGGTTCAGCCAATTTGAACTAATGCAGTTTTATTTTCCAGCTCTTTTGAAAACATTTTCTTAAATTAAGCTGATCATTTGCCATTTCCTTGAAGAAATCGATGAATTTTCAGTGTCCTGCTTCCTAAGAAAAAAAAGGAATTTATTTTGTGCCTCCTGATGTCTGTATTATAGAGGCCAGAGAAATACCTAGGAGTCTTGGAAACATGGGAGGAAGCTGAGAAAGCTCTTACAGAAGCACTGGATGAGTTTGGGAAGCCATGGAAGGTAATGTTATTCTTAGGTACTTCTGTTCTTTGCTTGAATTCTTGGTTGCAGTTTAGCATATATACAGTTGAAATTCTTCTTCATGCCAGTTTGTCGTGCCTCTGATATCTCCAATCTACCAACTATAGATTTTCTAGAGAATTAATTTATTAGGAAAACTTATATCAATAAGTTCTATGATATTTTTTTAAGACCAAGGAGTTCACTCATCAAGTTTTTCTTTCAAATAAGTTCATGTTTTGTTATATTATAATTTCCAAACAATATATTTAAAAGTTTGATATTTATGTTTTTTATGAAAAAATTAGATTATAATGGATCTTGTTTCTTTTTAAAACTAAGATTTACAAATATGAAGATTTTTATTATTCTATTTCTATAATCATAGTTACATTTGAATTTTTCTGAGGTTTACAATAATATCAATAAAATAACAAATGGTGACAATAATAAACTATTTTACAACTGTGAAAAAATAAATATTTAAAAAATGATTAAACAAAATAAAACAAAGAAAAAGAAAATAAAAACCACTCCAAATTGTAATTTTGTTAAATATGGAGGGTAATAAAGGTATCATAACCAAATGAGAATTCTTTTAAGATAAATTATAGAAGTGAACTAGTTCGTTATAAAAAGTATCATAGAACTTGATAGACATTTATCTTTTAAAAGTCAGCATATTAGTTCTTTTCCCAGTTTTTTATTCAGGATTTTTAATGTATCTTTAGTTCATCTACCAACTGATGAAAAGACACCAGAGGCTGTAGCTATTAATATTCAAATTGCCTCTTAGTTTCACTTGCAGAGTGTAGAGTCTGTTACTGTACCGATTGCAACATATTTAACTTTGCCTAGGCTTTGAAGGTGTTTGGCATTGTGGTGCGATCTGCGATTCGCAGATCGCACCACAATTTGGGTGTTTGGTTAAAAAAAAAGCATTTTTTTGTGTGGGATCCACACCAAATTATGTTCAAAACGCCGATTCAAAAAAAGCTGGAAATTGATGCTTTTTTTGCATCGCCAGTGCGAGATTGAAACGACTTTTCTTGCATCAGTGTGTTTAATTTATATTTTGCATGTCTACCCCGCGTGATGAAGAGAAGAAAAATGAAACACACCTGAAGCCTCCTCGCCATGTCTGATGAAGAAAAATGACTAGAAAAATGAAGGCAAAATTGGAATCTGATCATCGTAATATGAAAAATGACTAGAAATGGCTGTGCATGGCTCTCTCTCTCTCTCTCTGCCCAAAACAGCCATGGAAGCCGAGAGCTTCCAACGCTGACTCCGGCCACCACAGGCCACCATTTACGATGAAACCACCACAGGAAGAACCACCTCGGCCTCCTCTCCCCGTCGGTATCCTCCGTTGAAGCTCTCGTCGTGGTCGGTGAACAGTACCGCCACCTTCCAACGCTGCCTTCGGCCACCACAGGCCACCATTTCAGACGCCATCACCACAGGAAGAACCACCTCGGCCTCCTCTACCTGTCGGTATCCTCCGTTGAAGCTCTCGTCGTGGTCGGTCGGAAGCCACTATTTCACGTGCACAGGTGCGCTGCACTGTCACGCGAAGAAGACGTGCACAGTGCAGCGCACCGTTTCACTCTTCTGCGTGAAACTGGGCTGGGCTGGCTGCTCTCGGCCCAGCCCAAGCTGGGCCGACCCATTAAGCTGGGTGAGGCCCAGTCCGAATTTAAAAATATATATATTTTAAAAATAACAAAAAAAAATGTATTTTTCTAATGAAAAAAAATGACGCGTGACTTCGTTGCACTCCACAACCCTGTTATTTTTTGATTGATGGGAGAATAAAAATTAATATTTGTTTTTTCATTAATTATTAATTACATTATATTATTATAATTATTAAATTTACAATATTTAAAAAAAAAATTATATATATATATATATATATACACCCTTTAAAGTAATTTCACAAGTTAAAAGCAATATGAAAAGCTTGGTAACCAAACACCCAAAACTGCTTTTTTTTCAACCTCCAACTCAACCACAGTTTTAACTAAACACTTCACTGCTTATTTTGAACCACAGTAAAAGTGCTTTTTTTGAAACTGTTTTTTTTTCAACCTCAATCGCAAAAGCAAAAGCAATGCCAAACACACCCTTTGTCAATTCAACGAGTTCATATGAAAGTTAGGTGCAACATTTTTAGCTGTGCTTAGGCTTCGTCGATTAGATGTGAGGCTTTGGATCATATGAAAGTTATGCCAATTTTATGAAGTCTAGAAGAATGTGGGTGGTCAGTGGTTTGATTTCTACGTGACTTTTGTTTTTTGTATTTAATATTTCCATTTCTATCCCCATGAAAATTTCAGCCAATTGTGGTGTCTAGAAAATGATTGGTTTCTTTTCTTATTACATAATTTCATTTTTCTTTTGTTAGCTTTGACTCTGGTGATATTTTGGTTCATGTTCTACAGATTGATGAAGGCGACGGTGCATTTTATGGACCAAAAATAGATATCAGTGTATCTGATGCATTAAAGAGGAAATTTCAATGTGCCACATTGCAGGTTCAGATTGTTGAAATATATTATTTTCTTGCATTTGGGCTTTTTTGCAGTAATGCAGAATTGTCATGTAATGAATGAATGTCTCTGTTTGCAGCTTGACTTCCAGCTTCCAGATCGTTTTAAGCTGGAATATTCGGCAGAGGATGAAGCCAAGAGTGAGACACCTGTTATGATACATAGAGCGATCCTAGGTTCTGTTGAGCGTATGTTTGCTATTCTATTGGAGCATTACAAGGGGAAGTGGCCCTTCTGGATTAGTCCTCGCCAAGCAATTGTCTGCCCTGTGTCTGAGAAATCCCAGTCCTATGCATTACAGGTTAGTTTACTCTATGCTTTTTAACCCCTAGATGAGGAACTTCATAGTGTATCATATAAAATTTTGCTTGCAAATACTCTTGAGTTCTCCCTTACAATTTCATCGACCTTATGATTGGCAAAGGAATGCATGCAGGGTGATGGGATTTTACTTCATTGAACCTCCGGGGTGTTTGTTTTATTGTTGCATTTATTGCATGATACTCACCTGAGCCCCTTGCTTCATGCACAAAGTGGATGGCAAATATTTACTTTATTGTAGCAGATATACTCTGTACATGATGACATGCTCTGAGTTTTGCTTATATATCTTTCTATCACACTCAGCTTGGATGTTTTTTGTTGAGGTAGTTTCAGTTGTGTTCTAAATATGTTTTACTACCAGTCATTTGTGTCCTGGCACGGTAGTTTTCAAATTTATTATGGAGCAATGTTTGTGAAAGGGACTCACTAATTCCATCCTTGCAGTGATAGTGGAATACAGAGTCCTTTCTAGCTGTGGATTGTCCTAGTTTTGGTTGTGAAACAGATGCAATGTGAATAGCTTTTTGAATGTATTATTTATCATATTTAGACCCTTATAGCACTGAACAAATGCATTTTCTTGTTACATTTAATAGGTTCGGGATCAGATTCATGGAGCTGGTTATTATGTTGATGTGGACACAACCGACAGAAAGATCCAGAAAAAGGTGCTTTTGTAACTTCCATCCTTGACATCAAATTAGCATCCTAATAACCAATAACATATTGTTTGTTATGAATGCCCTTCCTAAGTTCTGGTGACATGCATTGGCTCAGCTGTGGTCTTTCGATGGTAATTATTGCAAATATGGATGCTACACGATTGGGTTTTAATAAATTTTTGGCCTTTTGTTCAGGTACGAGAAGCTCAGTTGGCACAGTACAATTATATCCTGGTTGTTGGAGAAGAGGAATCCAAAACTGGACAGGTAATACAGTTTTTCTATTAACTGAACTAGTATGCATGACTGCTTGATTCAACGTGTGACCTGATGCTTTTATAGGGATGCTGAGTATTTACTTTCCCTGGATGCAAGTGAAAATTAGTTTTTTGGATTTCCAAATCCATGTAGATTATCAGCCAGCTTATTTTCCTTTAGGAATCGCCGAATATTAGCATGAACCTGGAGATTATGATCTAGGAACCTCTTTGACTTTGGAACCACTGTCATAAACTATAATAAATATTCCAGTGCTCTCCTGAAAGATCTATATTAGGACAATATAGTTTCTTCTCCTTTCTTGTAAAAAAACTAATTGTATCTGTTGTCCTGCGTTGTTTCCAGGTGAGTGTGCGGGTGAGAGATAACGCTGACCATGCAGTGATGAGTATCGAGAGCCTACTCGGGGTCTTCAAGGATGTAGTTGCAGATTTCCGTTAGGTGGATACACATGTTCAACGTGTTCCAAGTGATTATCACTGCTGCTCTTATGCTATATGACTGTAAGTTTTGCTTCTGAGAAACAGCTGCTTCTTAGGTTGATTCCCCATCAGAGGGAAAAGAATAGAGAAAATCTTTTCATGTGTATCAGTGTGTACACTCACATTATTCCCCAATTTTTAAAAGCTGGATGTCGAAGAAAGGGAAAATTCCTCCAGGCTTTCGTTTTCCTCTTCACAATGGTTCATGTTCAACTCCATCTCTGTTTCTATGCACCAACTTTTTCATGTCCTTATTCAGTGAATAAAAACATATGAACAGTGTCATAGCAAGAGTCTCCAGCACCCTGGCAATGATTGCTTCTTTACGATCCATAGATATTTCTAGTATTGAGAAGCTGGAAGCTGGTCTCTTTCCACAGATGTAATTCATCCAGCAACAGGGAAGTTGTCTTGAAATTTGCTTTCCTTCTTTAGCGGGTCCCCGTGATGATGAGAGAGGCCATGATTTATTTTCATCCCAGGTCTTTCATCTTCCTGGTCTCTGCGCTTGGAAATTGAAATCATTAACTGTACTTCTATGGTGTTGATAGACTAACTCGTCCATGGAAAAGCATCGTATATGGTGAAAAGCATCGCAATTCGAACAGCCAGCTTGAAGCTTTATGGACTTCGTCTCCGGTCTATCGGTATTCTATGTAGTTGTGTAGATCGATGAGAAAGTCATTAGTTAATGCGCTGCCTTATTTAGAATGGTAATTAGAAATTAAAATAACATTTTCCTTATAATGTTAATACTGGAACTTATGTCTTTCGAAAATCTAAGACGTAGAAAGCTTTCATTTTTCATGACAACACATGGATGGATAGTTCTGTAAATAAGAAAAAGAACATTTTCTCTTTAGAATATTAAGTTACTTGATTATAGAATGAAAGTAAATTATAAGGTTTCGAAATTAATTGTTATCGGGAGTATCCCTCTGCACAATTTGTCTATGAATATTCGATAGCATAGTTAAATTAAATGTATTGATAAATAAACATTCCACTCTCTCTCTCTCTCTCTCTCTCTCACACACACACACACACACACACACACACACACACTCACACACACAGAGGGAGAGAGACTGGAATGTTTATTTATCAATACATGATTAATTTGCTCGGAAAAGAAAAGGTGGCTCAAGAATAAATATTATGACCATTTAATAGATAAATTAAGATCTTTTACTTCAAAAAAATATAAAAGTAAACGAGCATATATGGATTTATTTTCAGAAAATAAATTTAGATTAAACCTGTTATGTTAATTATTGAAAAGTTATAATTAAGCTGGTAAATGTTTCAGTTCATGAGAAACTCTAAAGTCGTGTGGTGTTTTTACTATAGCTGGGGTGGATCTACTGATCATTTTCTAATCAATTATTTTATTTTTTAAAGTTTTATTTTGTGGGATTTGATATTAATTGAAAGTATTTGTTTATGATTTTTTAGTCAATGGTGAAGTTAAAAAAATAAAAGTGGTGAAGAAAAGGATGGAGGACATGGATGGTGAGCGTAAAATTGTAAAAAAAAGGGTCCGAGGATTATTCGTGACGCGTGTAAGCTACCCCAGTTATAAAAAATATATATGTGGGAAAAAAATCGTGGTGCGCGCAAATTGATCTGAATACCACGATTATCAAAAAAGAAAAAAGAAAAAAGAAAGCCCGATAAAAAAAAGGGGAAAGCATATTATCAAACAGTAATGAACAATAAAAATTGTAAAAAAAAATAAGTTCAGAAATTTATTGTGATACGCGTAAGCTGACTAAGACACTCCGGTTATAAAAAAAAGTCCGAAAAAAAAACCTTTTTAAAACAATAATGAACAGTGAAAACCAGTGTTCATTACTCAAAAATCATTTTCGTTGCTAAGATTCGAACTCCCACACCCCGCCCTGCTTGGACGCCGCTGTAACCACTCGGCCAAGCGACTTCTTAATTTAGTTCTAGGATACAAATAATAATTATATGATTATATTATCTAACTGTCCCAAAAATTCGTTGTTAGAGAGATTCAAACTCCCGCCTCCCGCCCTGCTTGGACGCGCTCTAACCAGTCGTGGTAACGACTTTTTTGTTCAATTCTAGTATACAAATAATAATAATATGATTTTATAATTTAATTGTTCCCGTCCACAATTATATGAGTGTTGATGAACAGTGTAAAACACTGTTGAAATCCATGAGCTCTTTTAGCTTTTAGATAATAATAATAATATATATGGCTATAATTTGAAATATTGCAATTTTATAAATAAAATTAGGTTTCTAACTTCATTAATATAGTATCATAAAAATCATTTGAAATTCAAAGGTGTTCTAGAATATAAATAAAAATAAGATACACTGTATTAATATCTTTTTGTTTATAATTTTTTGAAGTCTCATAACTTAAGGAATAAGTTAGATTTTAAATTCTTTATAGCAAACATTTTATGAAAATGTAGAATTATTTAGTACAGATTATTAATATATATTTAAATAGCATTTAAATAAATCTTATTAGAGGATTTACATTTTTTCGTACTCATTTTGAAAAATAACTGTTTGTTTTATTCTATGATATTATACTGTTGGTTTTTCTCATGATGATACGGTGTCGTTATTTTTTTAATTTAGAGTTTTGTTGCCATAAAAAACATTAGAAAGAAAGCTATCCATGCAGGCAGCGTGAACTCAGGCAGCGTGTCTTCTTTGAATTGTTCACTTGTAATTCACTTTTAATTGCAATCCATGCAGGCAGCGTGAACCATTTTTCTCTGAATTGTTTAACAATTCAATGCAGTTGAAACCCTTCAAATCAAAACCTTTAGAATTATTTATTTCAAGTTAAAGTTGTGAGTGCACCGTGCATTGAAAAATAAAATAATAAATATAGCCTCATGTAATATACTAAAGATACTTGCGTCATTATAAAAATAATGAGATTATTTGCTGGTGAGCTGCGCTTGATTTTTTCTATGTAAAAAACTAATTAATTTTGTATATGTTATAATTGATTATCTTAATATTTAATTAGTAAAATTTATAATAAATAAAATATGTTAGAAATGAGTTTTTTTATATCTAAAAGAAATATTATAATCGAAACGCAAGAAAAGTGCCTTGTATATTTTTTTATTGTAGATAACTTGGACAAATTTGTCCACCCATTTTGTTTACGTGTTGCCTCATATTTTTTTGTTTACATAATATTAGATCTGAAATATTATACATAAAAATATTGTAAAAGTAATTTTGTAACCAAAACAACCTAAAATCTAAGAATTAAATTTTTCTAAGAAAGACAACCTAAACAAAAGAGGAAATAATTAGAATTAAAAATCAAAATTAAGAGCGTATATGTATAAACATGGATAGAAATAGGAACTATTTAGAAATATATCTAAAAATAAAGGAATTAAAATGAAGAATTAAAAGTATATGGGTCGAAGTGAAAACAAAATATTGTTAAGTGGAAAAAACACCCCGGTTATAAAAAAATATAAGTGGGGAAAAAATATAAAAAAATAGACCCGGGGATTATTTGTGGCGCATGTAAACTGTCCGGGACACCCCGGTTATAAAAAAACCAAAAAAATATATAAGTGGGAAAAATAATGTAAAAACAAAAAATGGGTTCGAAGATTAGTCGTGGTGCGTGTAAGCTGACCTGAACACCCCGGTTATAAAAAAACAAAATTAAGGAAGCTTGGTTATAAAAAAAATATTCAAGGGGAAAGCACCTCTTCATCTTCATCATCATTGTTCATTACTGTTTAAAAATATTATCTATTTTAGCTATTTTATAAAATAATTAAAAAGAAAAAAAAGTCTAAGCCAAATGCTCTTGAACGGGTAACGAGCAGCTGAATAGAGAGATATCTATCTTGACAGCTTTTGACAATGTGCAAAATGCAATGAAATATAATAAGGTCATGGCTGCACTGTTCCTTCTACAGTACATTGAATGTGGATAAACAGTAAATCCTTGATCTCTTTTAACTTTTTAAGATAATAATAATACCATAAGATAATTTGTGTTTTTTTCCAAGGGAAAATCAGTGATCATTGAATCCTGTGCTCAGCTGTATCACTAGCATGCTTCGTTTCTTTATAAATCGCGAGGTAACGAGATGGTAAAGAAAGTCGGCTGTGCCCCAAATTGACCGGAGCTGTTCAAGGTGGACGACCGGTCAGATCAACGAGGTACATGTCATCGTGGAATTCTCGAAATCACAAACCATTTGAAGTCACACATCACAAGTCTTTGAAAACATAAGAACACATAAACAGGGAAGAATGGAGGTGGAAATCAAGAACTTAACCAAGGTATCTCTCTCACTCTTGGCATCTCTGATCTACTGTCGTTTCATATCATCCAGGATCCCGAAAGGTAAGATCAGGCTCGTCTCTCTCCTTCCCGTTTTCTACCTCTTCATAACCCTTCCGATCTGCTTCGCCTCCTTATTCCCGAAGGCTATCACCTCCTTGTTTATCTCCTGGCTAGCCAGTTTCAAGCTTGCCCTCTTCGCCTTCGATCTCGGCCCGCTCTCATCGGACCAATCCAACTCCCTCCTTCAATTCATCTCTAAGACTCTCCTCCCAGTTAAAATTAAGCAAAATGAAAAGCACCCATCTTCTCAGCCACCCCAAAACTCACCGAAATTACCTCTGAATTTCCCAGCGAAAGTGTTGTTTTTTACCGTTTTTGTTGGCGTGAACGACTATAAGAGCAGTTTTCACGAAAAATGGATCCTTGGTTTATACTGCTGCATGGTATACTTGCTGGTGGACATAATTTTTGGTATATTCAATGCTACGGTTCATGCCATATTGCGCATGGAGCTAGAACCACCGTCCAATGAACCCTATCTCTCAACGTCTTTGCAAGATTTCTGGGGAAGAAGGTGGAACCTCATGGTAACAAACCTCCTGCGCCATACCGTATACAAACCCGTGAGGTCATCTTTGGGATCCTTGCTCGGCCAGTGGGCCCCGCTCCCTGCAGTGGCGGCTTCCTTCCTCGTCTCCGGTCTCATGCACGAGCTCCTATTTTACCATGTCACACGCGCGAGCCCTTCCTGGGAAGTCACGTTGTTCTTCGCGCTGCAAGGGGCGTGCTTGGTCGTGGAGCTTGCCGTGAAGAGATGGTTTGGGGGTAGATGGCAGCTGCATTGGGCCATTTCAGGGCCGTTGACGGTGGGGTTCGTAGTGATGACAGCCATGTGGTTATTCTTTCCGCCGCTAATTAGATCGGGTGCCGACGAACGTGCCATCGACGAGTGCAAGATGTTTTTGAATTTAGTGAAAGGAGAGGGGCTAAAATGGATAGGAAAGTTAATTTGATCCTGTATGTGCTACATTGCATCAAATTGTTATCCCCCCTGCAGAATGTTAACTTTACACAGAATATAATTTTTTCATGGCATCATTTGTGATTTTATTCTCACGACCACCGATTTAAAATATTAATTATTTGTAGCCATTTAGTAGATATTTGGTAAAAATTTAAAACTAAAAGGTTTGTTCTTTCCATGATTTTAAATTCGAGTTTCATAATTGCTAATATGATAGCTACTAAATGTTTATATGGTCGTTAATTTTATAGTATGTGTAATTAGTCAAGGTACACACAAGCAAACTCAGACAATAATATTAATAAAAAAATATTTATTATTTGTGCACAATGAAAAGTTTTTTAAAAAAATTTGTTGGTTTTTAATGTGAACCAATGATTCTTTAATTCATATTCTAGACCACAGAGAACGGGCACCTCTAAAGGTCACACACGGGTTGTCGGCCGCCAAAAACAAAAAGAGTAAAAAAAAATCCTTTGGATTAGAGAATCATGGACAAGGCATAATCTAACTTGTAATTTTCATTCAGCCCTTGATAATTCATACAATGCTACCATAAACTACTGATGGGTATATGTGCACGCATGTATGTGCATCAAAATTGTTTGTTTTGTATTTCAAAATATTTTTTTATTTGATCTAAATTAATATTTTTTGGGTGTTTTTAAATTGTTTTGATGTGTTAATTTTAAAAATAAAATTTATACATAATTATTTTAATATAAATACTAAAAAAAACAATCATAGAATACCAGATATAATCCAACTTTCAATTAGAAATGCAGGGAGGAAAGCTTAACCATGGCCAAGTCTCGTGAATTTAAAATCTGCTGCATTAATCATCTGTTAGGTGGACGAAAACGAGCCTATACTCCTATAGGGGCCCAATAAAGGTACCAAACCAAGCCTGTGGATTGTTTTTTACTGTTTTTAAAAAATGTTTTTGAAGAAATTTAAAAAAAAAATATTTTAATTTTTTATTTTAAATAATTTTTTTGATATTTTTTAAAAAATTAATTACATTGTCAACATGTCCTTTCATCTCTCTTGGAAGGTGCAATGTCTTAATAGTCTTGCCCGAGTAATCCCTATTCTGGTAATAGGCCAAACCCAAGGTCAACAACCAAGGAGCATGCCTAACCCAGCACGGGTCTTTCCTCACTCAGGAATGCAGACAGCAAAGCCAGCTTCGAATTAAAGTGTTTGTTTTATTTGTGATTTTAGGTTTTATTTTTGTGGTATTTAATATAATAATTGTTAAAAATTCATATGATCATTAATTTTAGAATCTGTAGAATTAATTGAAATATACACAAGTTGACTCCGACAACCTCTAAAAAAATAAAGATTATTTCATCCACACGTTCATTAATTTTGAGCTGTATGTTTGGCATACTGCACGCTTTGACAAGGTTCCATTGACAACCAGATGGCTATGAAATCATCAACCACCTAATTACCTGCGGTCAACACACTACAAGAGAATTCAATTTTAGTGGTATTCAACGAAGGCATTTGATCAAATGCCATAAAAAAACTATTATTATTTAATTGTAGGAATTAAAATTAATTGTCATGAAAAATATATGCGACGACATTTGTTTGTAATTATCACTAAATTATACATATTTTAACTAGGGTAAGCAGCCGTCTAATTCACACGGCAGAAGGCACACGGCAGAAGGCAAGTGCGTGGTTCATGGTGTAGAGTTTTGACGGTCAACACAACGTAAATGGCATTTAGAAAAGTCGCAATAAAAAGAAATCCCTGCAAATGCCTTGGTTTATCAAATTTTAGAGGCCCTTTTTTTTAGTTCTACGGGTGTTTATTTTATTTTCCTCTGCAATATATAGTTTTTAAGGAGACTATATATAAAAGTTACCTTGTAAAGGGTGATATAGATCTTATTGGTATACTAGATAGCTTGTCCGTGTTTCACCCCAAACGGCAACTTATTTTTTTAAAATATAAAATTTAATATATTCTTACATAAAAAATAATTTCAAAAATATTTGTTATTACGCTTCTAAACATTAAAAGAGAAACAGGCACAAACACAATCGGTGAACAAACCTTAAAGAGAGTGAGTTGACATGGGGCTCTACCTGTTAGCCCAAGCCCAAGACTTATTTTCTTACTTGGTCTCGATCCTCTCTACCCTGCAAATGTCAAATTAGCGAAAGTGGATCAAAGCACGGTTATACGGGTCCAAGGGCTGGGTTACGGGCTGGACAGGTTAAACGGGTTGAGTCCATGGAATCCTGACTTGTCTGAATATTATTGATTCAACGTCTGGATTTCTTTCATCAACATCCCATCACTGCAAGACAGCAAGTGCTGTCTACTGCTAAGTGGAAATGGGTTTGAAAGCAGCAGTTCCATTCGTGGGGATGGTAATGGCAGAGTGTGCACAAGTTGGGCTAATGATTTTAAGCAAAGCAGCCATGTCAGATGGCATGACCAGTTTCATCTTTGTCCTTTACTCCAATGCCCTTGCTTCCCTCATTCTTCTCCCTTCTTCTTTCTTCCTTCACAGGTTTTCTACTTTTCATTGCATCCCATGCGCTATTATTAAATAAAAGTTGTTTCTCTTCTTGGGTTCCAAATTCCTTGATTACTTAATTTGTCAGATCAGAGAGACCTCCACTCACCTGCCCTATTCTCTGTGGATTCTTTTTGCTTGGTCTATTTGGGTATGCGACTTCAATTTATTTTGTGGGTTTGATTTTGTTTGAATGAATCTTTATTGCTGTATTTTGATTGGGATGATTTGCTATGTTTGTTCAGTATGTCGGCGCAGATATTTGGGTATGCTGGGATATACTTGAGCTCAGCTACACTTGCCACTGCCATGCTCAACCTCATTCCTGGCTTTACTTTCATACTTGCCGTTGCTTTCAGGTTTTCCTCTCCTCTTGATTTTGCTCACTCACTGAATTTGATTTCCATGACTTATGATCGACTTTTGAAGTAGCGTTGACGTCCATATTTCCTTTCTTTTCTGTCGGCGAGCATTATATTATTTGGTATTTCATGAAACCAACGGCATTTAAATATTTAATTCAGGTGGAAAAAAGTAAGGTCAGTGGATGTTGATACTGTTGATTCTTATAGCTAGTAGATCAAAAAATTGTTATCGGATTTTGGGGGCACGCAGTATCCAAAGATATCCAACTTCTGATTAGTTAAAAGTTAAAGCAGCTCAAATTTTAATTTTCAGTCACATGGAAAACCTATCAAGAAGGCTGATCAGGTTATATTGGAGTAATCAGCATTCTTCTTTGAGCCTGAACACAGCGTTGGGGAAAGATCAACTCCTCAATTACCGAGAGAACTTTTGGAGAAAACGTGTCTTCAAAGAGCTATTGACAAACCTGTAGAAGGAATACTATTAGGAGCGATAGCCATGTTGTAGGGCTTGGAATCCGGAACAAGGAATTTTTGAATCATCACCACTACATCTGATTTTTCCTTCACTCTCTTTTTTTATAAATGTGCTCTAGGCTCAATAATAGAAGTTCTAGCCTTTTCAGATTCGGTATTACACACTAGGAGCTAGCATCTGAGGGCCCCTTTCCAGGTCTCAGATCCTATTTATATTGTATGGTTATAGAATTTTCATTTCAAGAAAGCTGGAGTGGGAGAGTTTCTCTTAGACATCGTTGGAACTTGCAACCTACTTAGATCGTGTCATGAAGTAAGCCTGCAGGTTATTATGGATCTTACTTTAATTTGTGCTTCAGCAGAGAGATTCACTTAGTTTACTTCATTTTGCGCATGAAATTATGCCCTGAGTTTTTGTCAAAGGTTTTTATTGTTTTTTGCAAAATCATTGTTTTCTAGGGTATTCTCCTAAATAAAGGCAAGCCCTTTTTCGAGGAACCAGTGCTTCTACAAGTTAGAGCAGCTTTCTTAGGTTGGCAATGGAAATGTCAACTTGAGTTGGGTTTTCCATTTTACAACTTCTATTCCAACTTCACTCCAAAAATTCTCCAAGAATGAAATTCATTAAAATTAGACAGAAATTTATCCTTTTACAATCATTCCCTTTTATTTTGGCAAAGAACCACTACGTTGGAGCTTGTTTGTTGTCGCTCAACTCTCCATTTCTCTCCCTTGACATTGGAATCTGATTTTCTTTTCTTTCCTTATGCTTTTGCTGTTTTGTTTTTGTTTTCATTTTGTCCAGAATTTCTATTGACGAAAGGAAAATAAAAACAAAAGAAAAGTGCTGCTCTCTTATAGAGCTGAAATACATGATTCTGACTAGTCGCGAGATTTTAGCAGACTGGAGATGCTACTGGGAAATAGGATTGAAATAAATTAGCATAAACATTACATGGGAATAAATCAATTTGACCCGTTGTCTCAGGATGGAGAAACTTGACTGGAAAAGCTCCAGTGCCTTAGCTAAATCAACGGGAACCATAGTATCGATTGCAGGGGCATTCATTGTCAGTTACTATAAGGGCCCCCCACTTCTGATGGCAACCTCTGCTTCAAGCTTGCCTCATCAGCTTCTCTTGCAACAGCAAAATTGGATTGTTGGAGGACTGCTCCTTGCAGTTGATTGTGTTATGGCTTCTGCATGGCTAATTATACAGGTAATATTTAGTAAAAATCTCCAAGGAAAATGAAAACCAGTCTCAACAAGATACAGAAAAAGAAGAATTTCTAACTGATGTTCATATTTCAGGCGCTGATCCTTAAGAAATATCCAGCAGGGCTTATTGTAGTCTTTTTTTACTGCTTCTTTGTGACCATTCTGTCTACAATAATTTGCTTCATTATGGAGAGGGACCCTGGTGCGTGGAGTTTAAAACCTACTGTAAGATGGATTGCTGTTCTGTATTCGGTAAGCAGTGAAAAATCTTCATATTTTTCATGTAGAAAAAGACATAATAATCTTCTATCTACATGCTCAATCTCTTTTGCACCTATCAATGCAAGCTTTAATTTTGTAAATTGGCGATTTGGGTTCTCATTCCTACTTGGCTTTTCTGAATGATGTCTATATTTTTCTTTAACTTGAAAATAATGACTTGAAACCTTAATAAGTTGTAATGCAGGGAGTTTTTGGTTCTGCATTCCAAGTTGGCGTTTCTACTTGGTGCCTGCATAAGACAGGACCTGTTTTTGTTGCAATGTTCAAGCCCGTGGGAATTGTCATCGCAGCTGCTGTGAGTATCGTCTGCTTCAGGGATACTTTGTATCTTGGAAGGTATATTTTCTTTTTTCTTTTCCTTTTTTTGTTTGAAGGTGGCAATATGTTCTGCTAAGTTGGTTCTACTCCTATCTTTACAATAAAGAGAAGACACAAAGACACATCATTTACCATTGTTGTTGAAATATTTAGTTTGGTCGGTGCAACTGTGATTGTCATCGGGTTTTATTCGGTGATGTGGGGAAAGGCCAAAGAAGAAAAGGCAGGAGTGGATGATGGGGTAAGCTCCGTAAGGAGCTTTGAATCAGACAGCCAAAAGGCCCCACTCCTGCAAAGCCGTGCAGAAGAAAAATAGTAGTTTTGTACAGCAAAGAAAGGTAATTTCTTAATTCCTTTCCAATTTCTTATTCAACTGAGTTCATGTCGAGTCATTTGCTATGTATCAGTCATACTTTTAGCTAACTGGAAGTTTTTTTTTTTACTCAAAATGAATCTCATTACATTCTGAATATATGAATTTTATTGAAAAAATTAAAAAATAATTAATATATAGTACAGTTTTATATGAATTTTATTGAAAAAATAAAATTATAATTTATAGCATTTTAATAGATCTATTTTTTAAAATTACAATCATAACAACTACCACCATATTAAACACAGCTAAGTGTTTACGTGTCCAAGGTATTAAAGCTCAGATTGCATGCTTGCAGGATTTTTCATTCTTTTCTTCTTCCAGGAAGCACGTGATTAGATGGTGTCCCAAACCTTGAACAAAGAGATGAATGTTGCTATGGGATTAATGTTTCCTCAAAACTTTTCCTGATGGATACTTGTATATTGAGTTTGTACATTTGAATAAACAATAATTGTTTGATTTTGATTGGATAAGGATTTTTGATACCCAAATCCAATTGGGTTATTTATTTATTTATTTTGGATTGGATTTGAGGTCGGATCGGGTAGATCAATATTCATAACTATCTAAAAACCAATTCAAGTTTTACCCGAATAATCTGATCAAGTTTAAAAACTCCATACTTGTTCAGGTTAGTATAAATCAATATCATCAAATGAAATTGTCATCCCTATCTTTTTCATAACTATCTTAACAAAGCTCACCTAATGAAGTAATGTTTGAGCTAATTTTATTTTCATCACACAAGCATGTTTGCTTTGAATTCAAGTTTCTAGACCTCGTCATTTACACTATTTGATTCGCAGCAAGACTAAAACCAAATGAAATTTATTATTACCATTGATACCAAATTATCAATTTTGAACCAAGTCATCACTAAACTTCACTCAAAGTTTCAAGGCTCAAAACTAAAAGATAAAGTACAATTTTTTTTTGGTAATTGATTTAAATTCAAAGAAATTATTTTTGGAACAATGTTTGCAAGGCTAAAGGGATTGTTTTAGCAGTCTTCTAAGATGATTTATTGGTCAAAAAATCATGATTCAGACATTAAAATTTAAAAAAAGAAAGAGGCCGTGTCTATTAATATGATGGATAGTTGATAAAGACTATATACACATTTTAGCTAATTCCTTTCCATTCCCAAAGTCTCGAGCAAATCGAGAATTTCACCTATAAATATAGAATATGTGATGTCATGTAGAAAGTTTTCAAAACCCTGTAGATTACCCTCAAGAAAACTATAAGTGGGCTCGTCATTAAATTGCATTACATGTTTAACCCAAAAAAAGCAATATTCAATTTCCACCTAACCATATATAGAGATGACGTGAGAATTATAAAGGCAGAGTTGGATCCTCGTCAGTCTGTAAGTGAATACACAACGTACTCGTGTGTAATAATGTGTATTTTCCTAAAATAAATTATTTTAAAATCTTATTTCTTAATCCAAAGTTACATTTTTGCCAAATACACACCACATTGGCAAACCCGAAACGGATCGGCTGAAATGATTCTAGAACATATCGGTCGATATTTAGCCGAAAATTTCATAATGAGTCAAAATTTAATCGAGATAAAAACAATATTATTTTGTCTTGTTTTTCAATTGATACGAAACATTTTGACTGAAACGAAATGAAATTAACATCATGGTTTTGAGAGATGATAATAGCAAGAGTAATAATATTTGGAACAGAGAGAGATGGAAAATACCAATGTATTGAAAAATAGATCGAAAGAATGAAGCCACCCTCTCAACAGCCACCTTTCTTGATCAAAATATAGAAATCAAGTAAAAAATAGAGGGGGAGAGGTTGTAGCTTGTATTTCATTATCTAACAGTACACACCCACCACTCCACTAAATCATCAAAAGGTAAGCAAGCAATTCCCGAGTTTTTTCTTTTTCTTGAAGCACATCTCTCCCCCCAGAACTCAGGTTGGTGGATGTTATAGTTGAGTGTTCTCCTAATCTTCCTACACTTGCTCAATACGCACTCATCAGATGATTTTCCTAATAATATTTACTCACTTTCTGGCAACTAAACTTTTTTACGTAGAAACATCAGAGTTCAATTCAAGTCTGCTGAAGTGGATTAATCTCTCTGGATTGTAGATCTGTGACATCCTACTTCCTGGGTTGTTATGCAATCTTCATCTCCATCTACTTGTCTGCTTACCATTATACACTTCGTTGCATTAATCTTTAATTAAGAAGAGGTTAAATTTACCCAGGAAGACCATTATGCCTTTCGGATTGGTCTCAGCATGGAACAAGCGACGGAGAAGCAAGTCCCAAGATCACTCGGACCCTTGTACGTCCTCCTCCTCTCTTCTTCTTTTGATAACCTACAAAATTTCTGGCCCAATTTTGCAAATTTAAAAACAGCAGTTTCATAGTTTGAAAATCTGTGCACCCGCTTTCCAGGGGTTTATAAACCTGTGGAGTTTTGGCAACTTGAAGATCAAACAACTCAATCCACAAAGCGACACCATGGTTCATCGGTTTTCACACTCAAGGAAATGGAAGAGGCAACGTGCACTTTCAGTGAAGAAAACTTGGTTGGAAAAGGGGGGTTTGGCCGAGTTTATAGGGGCATCCTGCGGTCAGGAGAGGTACTTCTTTCTAACAGAGTTTTATCATGCTCGGGAAAAAAAAAAAAGCCTGTGATATGGTCATGATGAAATGGTTGTTTTTTAACACAAACATGATCGTTCATATAAAAGTCTGTAAAAATCTGAACTTCCCAAATAGATATATATAGCTGACGCATGCAGTTTTAGTTCTCAGAAACCTTCAGCAAATTTAGTTCCCATATAGTATAAAAAACAAAACAAAGAAGAGTTAAATCCAGTTTTAGAAAAACATACAAACTTGATTCTCTTCTGTAATCTGAAGGTTGTAGCAGTCAAGAAAATGGATCTGCCAACATTCAAAGAAGCTGAAGGGGAACGGGAGTTTCGTGTAGAAGTTGACATCTTGAGCGGGCTTGAGCACCCAAATCTGGTTTCCTTGATTGGATATTGTGCTGATGGGAAGCACAGGTTTCTGGTGTATGAATATCTGCAAAATGGGAATCTGCAGGATCATTTAAATGGTCAGTTTATCACTAAAAATCCTATTCTCATTCCCTCCCAACTTGTTAATTGCACATCCAGTAATCTGCAGCTGATTTTCTAGGATTTGGAAAAGCAAAATTAGATTGGCCCTCGAGGTTAAAAGTGGCCCTTGGAGCAGCAAGGGGACTTGCTTATCTACATTCAAGTTCTGCTGTTGGCATACCAATTGTCCACAGAGATTTTAAATCCACCAACATTCTTCTAAATGAAAATTTTGAAGCAAAGGTAACAATTGTGTGGCTTTCTAATAATCTCAACTAACCCACAAAAATTCTTACGTCCCATATTATTACCAGGGAAGTTCTTCATAATTACTGCTGATAATTACAAATATCACTATGAAAAGCATATAGTTAAACTTTGTATCCCTATCCTTTACAGATATCTGATTTTGGTCTTGCGAAGTTGATGCCGGAGGGCCAGGAGACATTTGTGACAGCAAGAGTTCTCGGAACATTTGGGTATTTTGATCCTGAGTATACATCAGTAAGCACTTCTATTTAATTTCTTAGTTGCATGTCTATTCAGAGATTACTATTGTTTGACCACAATCTCTATTTCTTTTCATGAATACTCATAATCCTGAGTATACTAGCCTTGAGAGTTAGCTACTCACTTCTTTGATAGACTAGTTCGAGTAGTGCCGCCTTACTTGCAAATGAAATCCAAGGAACCCAAGAAACACAAGCAAACTATAAAGAACTTGCTTGCTGTTGAAGATATGCTTTATATCTTACAACCAATAAAGAAGGCAGGAAATTTGAGCCTGCATTTCCAAAAACCTTGCATTAATTGTTAAATCTAAGTAATCTTTATCCAGAAACAGTGGTAAATATGCATTTAGACAAACTAAAATTGGTCCTCACAGCTTTCTACAAAGTCAAACAAACCTGAAGCAAACTCCAAGACAACAACAGTGCTTCCTGCAATAATAAAACTCTTGGGTTTGTGACCAAACAGTGCATGTTCTGATGTTCACATTCTGTTTATCAAATAAATACACAAATGCTGAAGCTTCTTTCCAGATTCTCTTTCAGGAACACTTGCACCACAAACTCTCTAAATTCGGCCTGCTTAGAATCACATTAATCACCACCCAAGTTCTACTCTTGAACAGAACATTTTTAATAAAAAGCAGCACGATAGAACAAATTATCCTTCAGGGTAAGGATCTGAGAATCTCTGACAAACATCAAGCAACGGCTAGTTTGATTTTTAATCAAGTACAATGAAAACCCATCTTTCTTCATTATCAACTTAACTCAACTTAGGCACCTGGGCCCTGACCTCTTCGATCCCTAATTAGTTGTAGTCTACGCCTTAGATGAAGTCAAAACTATCGCAGAACAATCTGCAGCCCTGGATATTTCTTTTTGCTACCTAGCTTGATTTGCAAGTTAGATCTGAGGATTATCCTGTTTCTTTTAATGGCAGACAGGGAAACTCACTTTACAAAGTGATGTTTATGCATTTGGAGTGGTTCTTCTTGAGCTCTTAACTGGACGCCGAGCAGTGGACTTAAACCAGGGACCAAGTGATCAAAACCTTGTCCTACAGGTACGGACAAATTCATTCCATTTCAACATATTTTCTGCTATGGTTTCAAGGATAAGAGAATATTAGCCATGACCATAGCTGATATACTAATCAAATGATCCACGTTTCAGGTTAGGCATATTTTGAATGATCGGAAGAAACTATACAAGGTAATTGACCCAGAGATTGGCCGGAGTTCATACACATTGGAATCTATAGCCATGTTTGCCAGCCTGGCTTCACGCTGCGTCCGCATTGAGAGCAGCAAGAGACCCTCCATGGTCGAATGTGTGAAAGAACTCCAAACAACTATTTATATAAATTCAAAACCCATCGGCATGGGCATGATGACTTTCAAAATGGTCTAATAAACCCCAATGGCTCATCGGCATTGAAAGTGTCACATCAACAATAAAGATCCTCTGTTTCCCTTCATTTGGTTATTAAAACTTGGAAGGGCAACAGACCTATGATTTTAAAAGTGTAAGCGCAAAACAAAGAAAATGATTCATTCTGGAGAAAGGACTGGTAATTTAACAACTACAGCAGAAAAAAATTAAGTGGACCAGAAAAACATGGTTTCAAGGTAAACAACTTGAACCATAAAAATGTAGAGAGCAAACAACTGAGAACCTACAATCAGCAAGAAATATTATTTATATATCTGGTTGTGTCTAGCATCAACATCTCGCTTTAATTATTTTTTACTTGATGACAACTTTTGTATATTGTGTCTTGTTGAAATATGGAGAACAAATTCTTCAGCTGGATTCTTTTCTTTTTCTTGTTTTACTTTTTGTCCCAGCTTACTCTTAAACATATCAACATTCTGTCTTTCACATGCTTGATGCAGATTACCTGTAGTACTATAGGTTTCCACATAAACATGATAAATTACAAGGAGATGCCGGACCATCAGATTGAATTCCTGGACAAAATCAACCAAACTGGATAATCACCACAAGCTGGCCAGACTATACCCTGAAGGACCTGAACCAGAATCCAAATCTTGAATAAGGATAGCGCTGCAGACAATAATTTAAATATATTAACAACAAGCAAAAAAGGCTTAAAACAAAGATGCTCAGGAGATCGATGAGAAAGCAAAGGAACAGAGTAGCTTATATCAATAATGATAAACAAATGCAATTGAGATGCGAAGGGACTGCGTGAAAAATTATGTGTCCAGCCAAGACAGTGTCTGATGTACCTCGGAAGCATATGTCATGACTACAACATATCCAATTGTGATGATAATTTCGTATCGGAGCCTGGAATATCAAGTTCTGAAGGATTCTTTAAGACTGCAAGTTTCTTGCACATCAAATGTTTGCGCCTCTGCAACATCAATAGGACCCATAGGCTATCTGTTTTAACAATATTGTAACCTGCTTTTGTATACATGTTGAAGGGGGCCGAATCAATCATTCTGCAGTGCAAGTACACGTCCTGCATACTACTCATCTGAGAAATAAGTTCCTCACTTGCCTTCAGAAGATTCCAACCAATTCCCCTCCTGGAAGTTCCACGGGCATTAAATTAAACCAGTCTAGTTCCACACACTGTACTTAGATGATGCAGGTATTGAAACTGGTCTAGTAGATTAGGGTCATCATGCACAGGTAATTTACCAACAAACATATAAAATTGTAATAGTATTGTGAAGAAGTGGGGATCATGGAAATGTCATCAAGGCACTGGCAAATTCATGCAGTCATCAAACAAGGCACCACCTGTCAAAGGAGCCATAAGTCCAAAAATCTTAAACTGCACTTTGTGATATTAGTGTAACAAAAGTTATCCTATTCTAATTCTCTCAACGAATAATGTCATAATAAGTTAAAGCAATCATCCTCTATCAATTTGTTCTAACTTTTGGTGTTGTTTGACCAGTTAGCACGAAACAAAATTGTGTTTGTGCTGGTAGAACTAGAACGCAAGAAAAAGGAAAAATTAAATAGCTAAACCATATTCGGGCATGAATTCAAGTAAAATTTTCGAATTCCAGACTATCTTTAAATTATCCTCACTAATCCTCGCCTGCTTAAAAATCCAATCCTATTTGAATACTCAGGTAGCGAAGACTTGTATGGACATGTCATCAACCTTCCTGAAGTTAATTTTTGTTCATGAAAGATTTCGTTGATTATATGTTTCAAAATCATACATTCTCAAACTTAGTTGTAACTAATCAGAACAAAGAACAGTCTTTGGTTGAGAGTTAATTTACGGAAGGTTCCCATCAGTCATAGATTAATACGAGACATAGCTCACAAGATTAACAAGAAATGTCTATTTCCAAATAAGAACATAATTGCCAGATTTTCACTAGAAATTCCTAGTTCTAAGCACCAAACAAAAAGTAAAAGTAAAAGCAAAAATCAATTACCTACGGAGTGACCCTTTTACAGCCATGTTGCAAATGTAAGGAGCATTCTTTGGAGAGGTAGGCGTCGGAGGAGAAGTATTAGCACCCCTTTTGTCAAAACAAACCTCCACAGTGCCTGCCAACTCCTCGAGGTCCTCCATTTCTTCTCCAGTATCCATCTCTTGTTTCGCTTTATAAAACCCAATAAGCGTAACGGCATGCGGCATTGCAGCTCTCCTTTCTATCAAGTACTGCTTCACCAAGTACCTCAACAAAGATACATAACCAACAGGCAACAGCATAGACTCGACAAATGACTCTGCTAGCAATTTAACAGTGATATCCATCTCCTCTAGCTTCATCAGCCTCACACACATAGACCCAGTTTCTAGTTGTTGATAATATCTGAAATCTTGAAGAGCGTTAAGCTTTTCAATCTCTTCATTGCTCAAGAACCTCCCTGTTTTATATGAATCCTCAAGGTATGAATAGGTGGTGGAAGCACTTGATGTTTCTGTTGATGTCGTCGTTGTTATTGTTGTTGTTGAAGAAGGAGGAGGAGGAGGAGGAGGAGGAGGTGAAGGGGAAGGAGAAGAACATTTTGAGGAGACATGGGATCTGGAACTGAAATGAAGAGATTTGTGGGGAGAAAGGAAAGGGAGTTGTAGATTTGAAGATGTGAGAATTACGGGCAGTCTTTTGGAGGGCTGTGAATCCGAGGAGAGACTGAGAGAGACTGAGAATGGGATTGCTGCAGCCATGGATAGACAGACAGAAGGGTAGTTTGTTCAGTTCTGTTCTTTTTTTCCTTTTTTTTTTTTTTTAGTTTAGTGACATGAACAGCAAGCAACAGCCATCGATCAAATCCAGGAAGTCTTGAGGAAGAGTTTTTTTCAACTTTTTTTATTTTTATTGGGAGAGTAATTTGTTTTTATATTTTAAACTGGTTTTTTTATATTAAATTAACTTTGTTATATAATTTATGTGTTGATATTAATAAAAAAAATAAAACAACAAATATTTTAATATATCTTTAATTAAAAAATATTTTTAAAATCCACTGCGATATCACCATATGGCATATGCCCACAAATTATCATCGATCACAGCAAGCAACATCATCGCCATCGATTAGTTTTAAAAAATTATTTTATTTGAAAGAATATTAAATTTATATGTTTTTTTATGATTTTAATGTGTTATATTAAAATAAAATAAAAATTCTAATATTTATCCAAAATTCCTCTTATTAAAATAAAGAGTTCTTAACTATTTTTTTCTCTTTAAAATTTTTCCAAAAAAAAAATCATTTGACGAAATGGCTTGTAAAATACTTTGATATACAATGGATGGTTAATTTCTGGGCAAATCTCAAAAAATTCCTCAACCTACAAGGGATAATCTTAAATAGATCCCTGACCAATTTGTTTTATCTCGATTAAGCCCCAACAGACCAATACATTTTCAACAAGATCCTTGTATGGTAAGATAACATAATGGCTCATTGGCAATGTAAAAATCATGTGATTTCTCTTCACCTCATTGAAATCCTATTTATTTACTAAACGTTTATTACATCTTGTTTACTGAAAGCGAATAAAGAATCTGATTAAGAATATATTGAGGACTCAATCAAGAAGAAAAATAAATTAAGGCCCTGATCGAGAGTACCCTCAAAGGCTGGGGACTTCTACAAGGTCTGTCCTTGTTTATCTATATTATTTTATTTTAGCTCTGAACGCAAATACCTATTTTTACATAAAGGATAACTACGGAGAAGGCTTTCGCTAAAACCATGTCCATCTTACATGGAAGAGCTGGGCCCATTAAACTGAATGTATGGGCTCGTTTGATTTTCCAAAATGTAAAACGAAACCGTAAAGGCCCAAACAGAATATTTCTAACCGGCCCGGATGCTCGTAAAACTGACCTGTGATGCACTGGCATGGTGCTCTCGTCATAAACAAGCCAGGTGAAGAAAGTTTGGATCAGGGTTTTTGAGCTCAAAGAAATGGAACCCCGCAGAGATCAAAAGAGTTTCAATTTTATTTATTTTTCTAATATTATTTCAATTTGACTCTTGGGAGACGGCGAACATGCCCACATTTATAAGCAAATACACGTTCCAGGGGATCTGTTTTTGAGCCACATTGCAGCATGGCTACCTGTTTGAATCAGCATTGCCTCTCAGCTTGATCAATTCAATTCACCTAAACAAACCCTAATTCTATATTATGGAAACTAATCCGTGCCAATAATAATTAAATTCTCTGACTTTGAGAAATCTCCATTCTCTACAACGAAATGGGATGTATATATATAATTGAAGTGTTTCTTTAAAAAAATAAAAGAAAAGGAAACTTACTTTTAAAATTAAAGGGAGAACCTTCCTCGGTGGAAGGTTGCAAATTGTTTGGAGCATGGCCATGTTTTCACGTTGACACCGGCTATATATCTTCGCCGGAACAAAGTATAGTCAAAAAAGATCACCATTGTTGACAGCATTTATCCCATCTTCTTGATCTGTGGAAATCAGCTAGCCACCACCGGAATGGATCGAAATTAACTTTCTTTCACTGTAACCTTGACACGACTCCTTCTTCTGTTTTTGATTCATCCTCCCATTTCTTTATAATCTCAAGTAGCATCTCATTCCAGGTATCTACAGGCCCAGGCAAGCACCAATGCACGCAATCATTTTGCACACGCTCGGCAACGCCATTGGCGAATGGAAATGGATGCATGTATGGACCAGGGTGACCATCTGGCCTCATTGATGACAAATTGGTGACATCAAGTGACTCTAATCTGAACTTTTCAAGCTGTATAGAATTCATTCTTGCTGCTTCCACTTCTTCAACCTCGATTTGTCTGATTTCTGCATCCATTCCTTCAAGTGTTTTCTCTCCCTTATTATAAGGCTCGGTTTTTGGACAAGCACCAAACTTATCCCAATCACCTTCGAAATGGGCAGGAGAAAAGGTAGTCACGAAAGAATATATACCATTACTATTAGCCCTTCCTTTCCTGTCAGCCAGAGCCTTGAGCGTGGTTTTTATTGCCTTCCTCAAGACATCATAGAATCCAATCTCAGTGTGGTTAAGACCAGGACAGTAATGACAACCCAGAACTTGATCGCCTTCGTAATACACTGCAGGATGTAAGAACCAGTGACCAATTGATAGCACGATCAAGTCAATTCCGTTCATGTCAGCAGCCCATCTCTCATCAACTTGGTCCAGATACAGCTGGTTATGATTGGGACCGGTATTGGATTTTTCCACTCCTTTCACGAGAAATGGTGACCAATAAACTGAGATGGTGATATTATGAGACTCAAAGTACCATCTACGAAACTTATTGTCTTCTCCATCTCGATAAACAAGATTAGGGACAGAGGCAGAGGATAGCATGCAAAGAAGTGACTCCAATTGGTTTCTAGCCATGGAGTCACCGACAAAAGCTATGTGTTTGTTTCTGAGGAGTTGGAGGAAGGTGCTGGGTTCAAACCTTGGGAGTTTACAATGCTTCGGTTTCCATCTCCAGTAGAGATAACCCATGTCAGGCCTGCCGTGGGCAATGCAATTCTGGCCTTCCTTGATTGTACCGCAGGTTGAGTCGTTATACAAAGGACCTCTTTTATCACGGACCCATTTGCCATTGGTGTAGTCACAAGAAGGTTCCTCTTCTGCAATAAAGAACATAACGAAAAGCTATTGTTAGTGTCAAAGAGTAAAGCAAGATTTTAGGAAATTTCTAATTAAATAAACATCACTCGTAGTTTAATTTTGATTTTCAGGTAAACGAGTGTACCTAATAAAGGAGTCGAGGAAGAAACAGATGAGGAGGAGGAGGAGAGAATGGGAGTGGTGGTGTGGTAGAGGGGGTAAGGGTAAAAATACAAGCGAAAGAGAACCAAAGGGAGCATAGCATAAAAGGTCCAAGGAATAAGCTTCCTGGCCAGAGAGTGGTGGTGGTGGTGGTGGTGGTCTTTGAAGGGGCTGCCCATCCTGAAACGTCGGGGAAGAGATGGTTCGGGCAAGTGTAGAGAGAGAAAGGGAGAACGTGGTGTGGTGGTCTGATATGGAGCCGTCGAGGTCACATCGAGATTCCCATCTTCTTTTCTATTTATATTATGTTTCGGCCAACTAATTTTACGAAGCCACGACTCTCGCCTTCCTTCATCCCCTGTTGGATCATCACTCTTCTTATCAGCCAGCCAGCCATCCACGAGTCAACCCAATGTTTTATATATACATATAGATTTAATTATGCCATGTTAATACAGTCAGCCATCCACGACCTCCGGAGTCAAGACTCGAAAATAAAAAAGTCAATGAAGTTAAGAAAAAACCCAGCCAGGCAAATTGGGGCCACGATGATTATCACGTGGAAATATACCAGTATGAACAATCGAGCCTCTGACAATATTAGCTTGAGAGCTCTTATTTTTCAAGTTAGAATCATTCCCATTTTCATACGAGTGAAAAGACTAATATATCCAAACTGCCTCGCAACTCTGTTTCATTATGATGGCTTAAAATATGCTCCAACTCCAACACAATATCTCCAGTTGGATCAGAACGAGTTAGCAAGGGAGCATACAGAGAACGATTTTTATTTCTCAAGAAGCTGGAGAAGGATATGAATGGTCGAGTGTTTTTAATTGGAGAAGGATCCTTTTTCCAAGAAATGGCCGCACCAGAAGAAACAATTAAATTAATTGTCCCGTGACGATGAATTGGTATCGGGTCCATAATTATGACGCGTGGGAGAAAATGCACCGCATCGCTTCCCCGCAAATCATAACCATCATGTGGTTTTTAGATCCAGCATCACAGGAAATACAGACATGTTTTTTTTCTTTTTTAAAAAAAAACCTTGACGTGACGGCATTGATTTCTCTCCAATCGTCCATCTCCACGTGATCTTCTCCACGTATTTCTGTAGTGACACGTGGCTGTCGGGCGATCATGAAGGGCAAGTGGGGGAGGTATCAATTATGTCTCGAGGCATCCCCCAACTTTTTTCAAATGCTCCCAGGATAGTTTTTTTCGCAAATAAATTTGACATCTTGTGCTCGGGGGCTCGTATGCACTCGACGGGTTTCCTGGATAATTTATCTGTACTGTTGCTGGTAGTGACTTGCCGGGGGGAATATTCAAAAGTAAAGAGAACAATTTTTCTCCAGCTAATTGCTGCAAGTGAAATTCGATTGGCTAGGCTGGGAGTATGCAGGCATCTTGCAGGGTGGCATCCAGAGCAAGGACAGAGGATTTAATGGCCAGGATGTTCTCCAGATTGAACCAGCGCATGCTTCACCGACATAATAGTAGCTAGCGACAGGTCTTGTTAACTAGCTAAGCCCATGGCTCGTAGCAAGAGAGTTGACTAAATAGTAAATAGATTGGGGTATGACTGTGATTAAAATTGCTTTTTAAAATATTTTTTATTTAAAAATATTATTTTATAAAAATTATTTTTAAAATATATTTTTAAACAGGCCAAAGTATCAAATTTAATTTTCTTGATTTTAGTAATGCGTGAAACATAAGCTTTTATGAACATTATAATATGTCAAACTTAACCCTCTAGATGTTAAATAGGCATCAGATCCAGGTAACTGTGAATCTGACATTGAGCTCAACTATTGACTAGCTCCAAGTACCTATGAGTTGAGTCTTCCACGAGAACCAATTTTTTCTTAAGAATATATTTTTTATTTGACTTGGAAAAAAACGGGTTTTATTATCAAATTTTAAAAAATCAAAGCTGCCTTTTTAATTTAGTCCCTCAAATATTCCCTATTTTCTTTTTAAATTATTATTTCATACAAAAAATATCACGCACATTGCTGGAGTATGATTAAATAAAAAATAATTATGAAAACAAAAGCTTATTAAATCCAACATAGCGTATGAATCATGAATTAGACATGGTAGCCCCATTTACTCGGCTATTTTTGTCATGATTTTTTTGTTTTTATTTTTATTTTTATTGTTTTCATATTTAGTATAAAAAATAAGTTGAAAAAGATTGGATAATCAATTTTGTTTTGCCAAAGTGCTATCTCTGAAAACAAAATGAGACAAAGTTCAGACTAATAAATCTGGATTGAACAGCCCCTCAGCCCGCACAATAAATAGGGCTCTTAGGCTATACGAGCCCACTTAATCTCAGCTCTCAAACATAACCAAAAAATATAAAAAGAAAGAAAAGCCGGGTGAAAGCAAGCAAAGCTTAATCAATAGCAGGAACAATAGACAGCAGGCATGGCCATGGAAACTAGCAACATCAACAGCAGCAGCAGCAGCAACGAGGACTTTGCGGTGGGTTGCTTGCTCTCTATCAAAACTACCCTAGGCGAAGAATTCGATGGACAAGTCATGACTTTCGACCGCCCCTCCAACATCCTCGTTCTTCATATCCTTAACTTTAATTTTTCCTTATGTTTCTTTTAAATATCAGTATTTTTGTGTTTTTTTGTTTGGGATTTCTTGACTCTTTTGTTTCACAAGAGGGATCGAAGCACGGGCCGAAGAGAAACATAAGGTTTTTGAAAGCAAATTATATCAAGGAGTTTTCGCTTCTGGGTCAAGCCGAGGATCCACTTGACATCAATAAGTGTTATATTGATCTCCATAGTCTTCAAGCCAGGGAGGAACTTGCTTTAAGGTGATTTTCATTGTAACCCATCAGGGGATTTGTGGTTCTTTTTTCTTTTTCCCAAGTTTTGTGGGAAACGTTTGATTGGACTGGATTTGCAGGCAAGCAGAAGCAAATGCTGAGAGGATTGGAGTAGGAGTTACTGCTGAGGCGCAGAGCATTTTTGATGCCTTGTCTAAGACGTATGTGCCCTTATTCTATTTTTTTTGGGGTTTATATCTCGTTGCTAGCAAGTGTATCTTGTTTCTAAATTTTATCCTGTTCACTGAATTCACGTGATTTCTCAAACGCAAATCGTTATAATCTGGATTGAGTTTTGAGTTTTAACATATATGTAAGAGGCTGTAGATGTCCTTCTGGCATTATGATGATATAATACGTACTTGTAAGTTGGTAAGAAAGCTTATTACTTGATAATTGTTGTATTAGTAGAAATTATCATAGTTAGTCTTGATTTATGCTATAAATTGTTTTTTCGTACATTGCTCTTTTATTGACTCCGTGTATGCTTTTGCTTTCTGAAGCTGCCATATATTCGTTGACGAAGCTGCAGGATTTCTAGGAAAACTGCTAAAAATGGATTTAGTATTTCCTTTGATTGGTTAATTAGAAGGGAAGGATTTGAAAATTATGCACGGGTCAGGGGTATTGCTTGAAGTATGAATCTTTATTCTTACAAGTCATTAATTGATATGAAAACTGAAGAGGAAGCAATTGGGAAAAAAAGAAATGGATTTTTGACTGCTAGAAGATGTGACAGATTAGGGACTTTGACTGGAATTGAGAAATTATAAGCTTTTGTTTTAATTAGTCTTTTATTCTTATATTCACTCAGCCGATATGCTATTTATGTTTAGCTGTTCTTCTCTTTAGATGAGGTAAGGAATCAACATAAAGACTTTTGCCTCATTGTCCCAACTGTTTAGCTGAATACTGGTGCCCATGAATCAGAGTTGGCTGAGCTATGAAAGATGATTGATTCCTCTCTCTTTATCCTTCCTGCTCCGTGGATCTCAACTGGATTCACTACTTATTCGGACTAACTGCTAGTTTTTCTTGAGTGATTTCTTTGTTTATACCAGTGGACTCTTATTTATTAAATGAACTTAATAATATGGATGCTCACATTTCGGAGACTGTGATGTCAGTAATGAACTATTCCTGGATCTATAACTTCTGACATTTTGGGGAGCCAGTGATGAATTACTTCTGACATTAACTATAACTTCTCATGCAAGGCAGCATGTTCTTTTTCACTATATAATTCCTTGATCAACTTATCAACACGTTTTTGGGACTCAGGCATTGCTGTTGTTGCAGTGACTTCACAGGTTTTTGGATGAAAGCAACAGCATACAAATACTGACATTTTCTGTACACTTGTAAACTACCATTTGACTTCCAATACCCTGTGTGTATGGACAATATGTTGTTTCTTTTGTTTTTGTTTATGCTACATCCCCGTATTCTTGATTGAATAGGCTTCTGAGAGATTCTTCATTGCCTTTGTCTTGTTGTGTCATTTAAATTTTGGCTCTGAATTATTGTCAAGTTGCAATATTATATATTTTTATGCAAATTGTAATTAAATCACATCAAGTCACTAATTTTGCGGCTGGTGTCAATGCGTATGACCAGGCTTCCAGTTCGCTGGGACAAAACAGCTATAGTTGTTATGAATGAAGTGCATGTTGGTAGTCCATACTTACCTGAATGTGTCAATGGAGGAACTCCTGCTGCCAATGACCGGGTGAAGAAAGTGGTAAGACACAGAACAGGGTACAAAATTGTGTTATTTTGAGAAATTTGAGTAGAAAAAGGAAAACAATTTATTCATCTGTGCCCCTTTGCAGCTTGAGTTTGAGAGGAAGAGGTTGCAAGCTCGTGGTGCAAGTCGGTGAACATTGTACTTCTCATCCTGCGACTGCCTGGGAAGCACCTTGTAGAATTGGATTGTTACGGGTACCCAAACTGCGGTACAGCCATCTCTGGGAAAAGCTTAATTCCATAAGCTAAGAAGATTCTAACTATATTGATAAGGGAATTTTAGTTTTCACCTAGAAATTAACTCGTAGCAATTCTTTCACTGTGCTCCAAATGGCAATTTAATTGTATCATTGTCAGGTGTTCTGCGGTAAAGCTGAGGTAAGTTATCCCGGTTTCTTTAGCAATAAAAGTCAAGTGCATGTTGCAATGTCCTCAGCTGTGTGTGAAACAAGTCTGCTACCAACTGTCAATAAATACAAGTCATTTTCTTCTCTGTCGGTGTTTTTGAGCTACTACCATTTTAGTTTTACTTGTAGATTTGGTATTGAGGTATGGTGATTGGGCATTTAATACTTTATTCTCAGGTTGAAAGAAGACAGCCCTGTGCTTTCTTTCTTGTAGTTTCTATCTACAGCTATGTAGCTGCGACCTTTCTGAACCAGGTTATTTAGTGGGATACCTTGTTTGTTAAGTAGAATGTAAGTAATTGATAGTGAGCATTGCTGTTAAACCTCGGCTAATTAGACCGAAACCCGACACCTGGACTCGGCTTAAACTGCCTAAAACACTGATTTGTTTAGGTTAAACTCGGATGATATGATATTCTATTGACTAACCTTGATGAGTGGTAATATCTAGAAGAAGGGTGATTGTTTTTTTCTTCTTCCATAAACAAAATAGTATACTGTTTGTTTGAATTAATCGAACAAAATCATATTTAAAATAAAACCACAAGATAATCACATTACAATCTGAAAATAGTTGAGTCTTAGGGATGAAAATGAATGCTTACATGATGTGTTTTTTATCATTCATACTTGAGCTGAACCTGATGGGTATGGACTTCTGGTACTTGAACTTGATCTAGTCGAGTTTCAAGAGTATTTATAGCCCAGATATGAACTTAACTCGAATGCTATAATTCACAATTATTTAGTATATAATTAAATTGTTGTGCATGTATTTTTTGTAAACTTGTTTATTTATTTTCTCCGGGTTGACCAATATTTATACCCAATTCAAAAACTTGATTTTTTCCCAACAAGTATTTATATAGTTTGAATTTAAATTATTATCTTCATTTAAAGAAATAATCTGGAATGGGGTAGAAAAATATTTTGCAAGGAAAGAGAAGTTCCGTGCGAAACCTTGTTTCCAAGGTGGCGTGCGAGGTGAAGGATTGATAATGGCCAAGGTCATCCCTGTCGATGGTCGTAGTGGATATGACAAGACGACAACGTATTAAAATTTGAAAAATTCTCAAAACTAAACCTCCTGGTCATTGAAAAGCCAATCGGTCATTTAACTCTTAAAAATGAATGCATCCCTGCTTTTATCGAAGGAAAAAAAAAAAAGGCTGCGACATAGGCTGTGAATAGAACAGAGCAGACCGAGTTGGTAGAGGGAGAGGTTGCTCCTCCTCTTTTCTTATTTTTCGATGTCCAGGATGACGGGACCTGTATCGGGAACGAAATTTCGGTTTAGGCCGGACCGGGAATGACCTCTGATCATATCATTTCCCGAAGGCAAAAAGCCTAAACGATTGAGCAGTGGTCAAAGGGAGAGCATCATGTCTCACGATCATTTAATTAATTACAATTACAATTTTTTTTTAAAAAAAAAATTGAAGGCATTTTCACCATGCTGCGTTGTTCTTCCTTTACGAGCCATTATGGATGTCGTTGCTTCTTTTAATGTTTTTTCCCTTTCTTTTCATTCATTGACTTTTATCTCTGTACTATTTTATCTTTTTTTAATTGATTTTTGCATCGTTTTATGTATTAATTTTCTTTGTGCTGTCATGTTTGCGAAGCTTTTAAAAATATTTCACTAAATAAAATTTTAGCTTACGAGTACCAGAACATAATGATAATAATAATAATAAAAAAAGTATTTTTCATTTTCAATGCTAGGATATTGATTTATCCACCCTTATATATTTATAAAGCACTCTCTTGTGTATTTCATCTTCATATAAGGTTTCCAAGATTTTTAGAAATTAATTTTTTTTAAAATTTTTTTCTTTAGATGGTTTTGTGGGTCATTTTGATCCATTTTTTTTAAAAAAAAAGTAAACATAAAAGAAGATTTAAATATACAAAGACATGTATAGAAGAGTGAATTATATCTACACGCATTCAAATACAAACAAATTAAAATTTAAAAGACAAGCACACACTACTTATCTGTCAAATAATAAAATCAAAATTGTTTTATTTGCACCGTGTGATGAATAGAATACTATCGTTGAAACTGAGCCTAACTCGGATTGTTGAAAAAACAAAAAGAAATGTAATGTGAGAACATGAAATGCCCAGCGAGCAAAACGAGATGTGTTCATAGTAATGACGACTCCACCATGCATGAACCCATGACAGAGCAAAGGAAGGATACCTGAGTGATGAAAGCAAATACAGGCGAACGACATAGGAGACAAGGATGGTGAAATATCAGTATCTGTAAAGATTCATTCGGATAATTGTTTAACACCAAACCACTATATATATATATATATATATAGTATTTTTCTCACGAAATTGAGTTTAATACAAGGAAACGAATCGACGGAGGATGAACTTGTTGTTAGACTCTGTCGACGACTGGAGATCGAAGTGTCTGCAATTTTCAGATCAGGGTTCTTTTCTGTGCAGAGATGCTTTTTGATCTCCTTTACTTTTTCTAAAGTTGATGCATTCATGTTTATTATTTATTCGCTACTCACGTCTTGACTCTTGAGGGGTGAGGGAAGGAAGGAAGGTAAGGGTGCCTTTTTACGTCAGGCAGCGATTCCTTTCCGTTAGTTCAAAGTTTTTTTTTTTAGAGATATATTAAAATAATATTTTTTAAAAAAGAAATTGTTTTTAATATTAACATATAAAAATAATCTATAAACATAAAAAAAAATTAAAAAAAAAACTCAATTTTCTTAAAATATTTTCGAAATTCAGTGTAAAACAACACTTTAAGAACCCTTTAGGTGGGGTCGCAAAATGGCGTCCACGATGAAAAATTCAAGTCTTTAAAAATTAGCTCGACACCGATGAGTGGAGCCACGTGCCAAGGCTAGACAAAATCTTTCTAAAACAACGTTAAATTCCAAGTCAGCAGTTCTTACCCCTTCTTTCTTTTAAATCAATAATTACTTTAATGAATTACCAAAAAAAAAATAATTACTTTAATGACTTTCATTTTATGGCAAGTTTGTATGAAGGGGAGGCTTGCACATAAGCTCCCGGTTTTGTTTTCAAGAATCCCTCCAGTCTCTGATTTTTAAGCATACATTCATTCCAGACATCAAGCCCTAATCACTTGCTTTATTTTCAAGAAATTGCACTCATATCAGTAAATTAATTGCCTATATATATATATATATATATATATAGGGAGGGTATAATAAAGTATCTAACTAGTAGGAGTGACCCAAGAAAAGGAAAGCGTAGCCAATCAAAGAGCATAAAAACTAATCAACTTTTTCTCCGAATCTGATCTGTCTGTATGGAGTTTAATTACTAGCCTCCTCATCTGATCTGTCTGGAGTTTAATTACTAGCCTCCTTATCTTTTCGTTTAAATAATAATAATTATGTTTTCTTTATTAAATAAAATGAGGGTTATGGGATTTAAATTCGTGATTGTTGAGTTAATAAAGCTTTGATACCATGTAAAAGAATAATTTTATCTAAAAATTTAAGTTATTAGGTGAAAAATTAAGATATAATTTATATTATTCTCTAATAAAAAAAATATATGAGTGGTGAAATATTTGATTTTAAAAAAATATATATAGTAGTTTGAAATAAAAAAACACTATGAACATTGAAGTGGAACATGGATGAATGTATACGATAGTTAAAAGTAACTTCAAAGAAACTGTCCGCATACAGGTACCTTTTGATAAAAATACGAAGAAAGGTGAGTTTTCTTTAATAGTAGTAGAAAACTGAAATTTCATAAGAGATTATAGGGTTAATATTAAGAAATTTTATGCTATGTTAGAGAATAATATAAATTATATTACGGAGTCTTAATTATAAGTTTAAGCTCTTAGGTGAGATGGTTCATTAACATGGTATCAGAACCTTGTTGACCCAGCGGTCACGAGTTCAAATCTTACCATCTCTATTCTATTTGATAAAAACTAAGCACTATGTGCCTGTGCAAGTTTCAAGCCCAAAGGTTTTCATTTGAGGGAGGTGTTAGAGAATAATGTAAATTATATTATGGGGTCTCATTTATAAACTTAAGCTCTTAGGTGAGATGGTTTATTAACATGCTAGAAGAATAGAATTGTAAAGGATATTTAACACAAATAACAAGCTTGGTGAAGAAGACGGCAGTGGAGCTTAAGATTTTATGAAACCAGGCTGTAATCTCTAGACCCGACGTAACATAAAAATAAAAGCAATGTAAGTAAAAAGAAAAGAGAGCTTGAGGGGGAGATTCCTTTGGTTTGCGCAGAGAGAGTTATATATTTTGGTTTCTTTCTCGCTTTGGGAGAGACGAGCTTTTGCTTTTTGCTCTCTTTCTTTTTCTCTGCCTTCATTCACACTCACCTTTATTACGTTGCTTGCTCACCAAGTGGACAGCTTGGTTCTTTTTTTGGTTGTCGAGCTACGCTATATTTAGCACCACCATTTATGTTTCTCACTGCAGTTCCTTGTACCTTTTCTTCTGCTAATTTCACTGCTCCAACCCTGTTTTCTTTCACTAATCAGTACAACTATCATTTCACTCACCTTTCCTTTGAATCAGGGCTTGGCCTCTTAACTTGTTAGCTGGTTTTCTGTGGTTTCTTTTCTTTCTTTTTCTGTTCGTTTTGGGAGATTGTGACATCTGGGTTTGGGTGGTTTGTTATTTGTTGTTAGGGTTTTACTATATATATTGTGTTGAGAGATTTGGGTTAGAAGGAGCAAAAGGAGAAGCAGAGAAAGAAAGGACATGGCAGGAGGTGGAGGACCCGCGCCACCACCAAAGCAGGAGGAGCTGCAGCCACATCCTTCTAAGGATCAGCTTCCAAATATTGCTTACTGCATTACTAGCCCTCCTCCTTGGCGTCAGTCCCTCTTTTTTCTTTTCTTTTTCTGTATATCACGGAGTATTACAATTTTATAAACATTTAGTAGCCCATTGCTATGCATGTTGTCACCCCGTTTGATGTTTCTGTTTACACCTCCCCTGTTTTCCTTGTTACCACCTTTTATATTTTCCTATTCCTGTTTATAAATCCCATATTTTCTTGTTCCCGTGTTGGTTTATTTGGTCGTTATTTTTCTCTTTTTTTTTAACCATTTTCTGGTGCTTCATTACTGGTTCAATTGTTTCGAGTTCAAAATCAGTCGATCTTTACATTTTGAGCAATAGGGTTTCTAGTTTTCTTTTGCTTGTACTGACATTTGCTGTAGCTTTATTGAATTTGATGGAATCCATTTAATTTGCATGTTTATTTGATTCCCCCTCCATTTGTTTCTTGATTTCATGATATTCGGGGCTGTTTCAAAAAATGCAGCTGAGGCAATTCTACTTGGCTTCCAACATTACCTGGTCATGCTTGGGACAACAGTGCTCATACCCACCACTCTTGTTCCTCAGATGGGGGGCAGAAATGTAAGTGATTAGGCAATTTTATTGTTTCTGCTATTCCAGTTATGATATATTTGTTTCTAAATCTATGTGAATTCCTTGCTGTTTTCAGGAGGAAAAGGCGAAGATGATTCAAACATTGCTATTCGTGGCTGGATTAAATACGTTTTGCCAAACATTGTTTGGTACTCGCCTGCCTGCTGTTATTGGAGGTTCCTATAGCTATTTGCCGACTACCATTTCGATTGTTTTGGCTGGTCGATACAGTACCATTGTGGATCCTGTCGAGGTTACCTTTGGATCTTTCCCCTGTGTGGATACGGCCTTGCTAAACTTTTTGTACATTGAACACGGTATATGATTCTCATTCAACTATCCTTTGTGTTGCAGAAATTTGAAAAGATAATGCGTGGAATTCAAGGTGCCCTCATTGTTGCCTCAACTCTTCAGATTGTTGTTGGCTTCAGTGGCCTTTGGAGAAATGTTGCAAGGTTTAATAAATTCTTGTCATTTGATTAAAATCATTGCCTTTGTTGCAGTGTTGTAATTGAAGTTCACCATGTTGGACTGCTCTCCTCTTTCATCTAGTTATGTTTTTGTTTGGCTTATTTTAGCTCTTAACTGGAATGACCTGGGCATGATATGCTAATTTGATTTGCAAATAACGATCAGATTCTATAATCGGGAAAGTCAGTATGGCTTGGTTATACCGAAGAATTTTCTCAAAATAACATCAATCACTTAACGTTTTGTGTTTCTCTTATACTTGGCCAGGTTCTTGAGTCCATTATCTACCGTTCCTCTGGTTGCTCTAACTGGATTTGGGCTCTATGAATTTGGTTTTCCCCTAGTATGTATTTAAGCTCCATTCCTCCTCTTTTTTCTTGTTTAAAACTGCATCTACTATTAGCATTCATTAATAACTTCGGCTTTGGGATTTCTAGGTTGCAAAATGTGTGGAAATCGGACTGCCACAGATCATCTTTCTTTTAATATTCTCGCAGGTATAAATCCCTATGTACTGTGCATTTAAATCCATTAGAGGACTTTAATGAGAACATCAATTTTTGGGCTCACTTTTTGGATGTTGTGTATATTTGAGTAAATAAATAATCTTTGACTGCTTTCGCAGTATATGCCCCATTTGATACGAGGGGAGAGGGCTATATTTGATCGGTTTGCTGTTATATTCTCTGTGGTCATTGTGTGGATTTATGCTCACCTCCTTACTGTCAGTGGAGCATATAAGAATGCAGGACCCACAACCCAAACTAGCTGCCGAACTGACCGCGCAGGAATTATAGGTGCTTCTCCTTGGTAAGGCTCTTACAGAATCTTCATTTGACCTGAACATACTGTGATGTAACATCAAAATTAACTATATGGATGAGTCTAGGGATTTTTCCTTTAAGTGACTAATTACAGTGTTCAATTGTAATCAAAAGTATATTCCTTACAAGTCACAGCTCTGATTATTGGCTTCAGTATATGTTGGTACGATATGAGTAGATGAATAAAAGGTCAAAATGTAGTATAATTTTCTGTGCTCACTGATCCTCATAGTTGTTTATATAATGTTTTTTTATGTAGGATAAGAGTTCCATACCCTTTTCAATGGGGAGCTCCTACTTTTGATGCCGGAGAGGCTTTTGCAATGATGGCTGCTTCATTTGTTGCCCTAGTAGAGGTTGGTTGCTTTTGGCTATGACTCAGATGCATTACTAAATATGAATCTGTGCCTACTCCATTTAGTGTTCCAGATTTCTTTCATTCCTTAAGCTCATACTTACGGAATCAATCCCAACAAATTTTGAAGCAGGCAATTTCTCTTCAATTTAATAATTAGATTGCCTCAAATATGGTATTTCCCCCGCATGTATTGAATTTTTTGGAATCACCTTATGTCCACCTCTTGTTGAACACTAAGAGAAAACCTCTCTGTTTAATACTTCGTAACTTGAGTTTTTTACCCTGTGAAATGTTTAACTTGACTACGACACCTTGTTAGGACTTGGCAGCTTTTCTTGATTCATAATCTATGAAATTTACTTGCTCATTTTTCACTTCCTGTGATCAAACAGTCCACCAGTGCCTTCATTATGTATCTTGATTCTTAATCTGTGAGATTTACTTGATCATTTTCCACTTCAGGTGGTCAAACAGTCCACCACTATCTTCATTGCTGTATCTTGATTAATAATCTGTGAAATTTACTTGCTCGTTTTTCCCTGTGTTCAAACAGTCCACTGGTGCTTTCATTGCTGTATCTAGGTATGCAAGTGCAACTCCAATTCCACCTTCTATACTTAGCCGTGGTGTTGGTTGGCAGGTATTTCTTTTATGTTTTGCAATAAACTTTACAGTATACTTAAAAAGTATAGAGGGTACAGTTATCTTTCAATCAAATTTCTATAGATAATCAATCAAGCTCAAATTTTTATGCGCCCTTTCACATTTTGAACGTACTGTACATGTTGAAACTAAATGATATGACAGAATGATACGATATCATATCACTGAATTTTCCATGGCTGGAGCTGGACACTCTTTGCAACTGCAATCTGATTGGTTGGCCAAGTAATTTTCTGAAGTGTTTTGACCCTTTTTTTTATTATCTCTTTCATGTTGATCTCAGGGAGTTGGAATTCTCTTTTCTGGTATATTTGGAACCGGGAGTGGATCATCAGTATCCGTGTAAGATTCATACGTAGAACCTCCTTTTCTTTGAGCTGAAAAGGCTTTGTTAATCTCCCGCCAAATTTGATCCTTTTCTATATCTTCCTTATATTGGAATCAGAAAATGACTTCGGTTATAACTGCAGTGAAAATGCTGGATTGTTGGCATTGACACGTGTTGGCAGCCGAAGGGTTGTTCAAATATCAGCAGGTTTCATGATTTTCTTTTCCATTCTTGGTGAGTGAATCATGTACCTCTCCCTCTCTCCCTCTCTTATAACAGTACATTACTGCTCACATGCTGTTCTCTGCAGGAAAATTCGGAGCTATTTTTGCTTCAATTCCAGCTCCAATTATGGCAGCTTTATATTGCCTTTTCTTTGCCTATGTTGGTATGTCCTATTGATTTTTTTTCGAGTTCTTACCATATAATCCAGTTCAAGGCCAAGCAATCACAGTTCTTTCATTACATGAACAGGTTCAGGAGGTCTCAGTTTCCTCCAGTTCTGCAACCTAAACAGCTTCAGAACGAAGTTTATTCTTGGATTCTCTGTTTTCATGGGCCTCTCAATACCACAATACTTCAATGAGTACACAGCAATTCATGGTTATGGCCCTGTCCACACTGGTGCAAGATGGGTAACTGCTTATCACTCTCTCCCTCTAATCATATTTTTTGACCAATTTCATCCCGTGGATTGACGATGAATCTCGTGATATTTTATCTTCTGGCAGTTCAATGACATGATCAACGTGCCATTCTCATCAGAACCTTTTGTTGCTGGGTTCTTGGCGATGTTCTTGGATGTCACGCTGCATAAAAAAGACACGGCAACGAGGAAGGACAGAGGGATGCACTGGTGGGACAGGTTCCGGTCATTCAAGACAGACACAAGAAGTGAAGAGTTTTATTCTCTGCCGTTCAATCTCAACAAGTTCTTCCCATCAGTCTGATCTTCCGACATCTAATTTTGAACTTATATATGCGGCTCTCATGCCCTCGTATGTCTCGTTTTGGGCTACACTACATCATGAACCTTTTCTCCTCTTTTCAGATCATCCAAACAAGTAAATTCTAGCAGTATAAATGTGTGTAATTATTGCTTAATTCCTTACTTTTCTTCTTGCTGTCATGTTTCTTCTTAGATCCCAGTTTGTTGAAGTAGAGCTTACAGTTTGGCTGGCATGCTTCGTTTTTTATTTTTTACTTTTTAAAATTTTATTTTTACAATCAGAATGCACAGGAAACTTTGGTCTTAAGGATGAAATTCTCATCCTGACTCATAAAATATCTTACACCACCAGAAAAATTGAAAACTCACAAATTTGAATAATAAAAATATAAATTGATATAATCAATCTACAAATAAAACACGCCAAAAATATCATTAACGCCATGTTTTTGTGATGATTTTGACGCATTTTGAGAAAATAAATAGAAAGATGGGTTTTGCATGATGGTCGGCAAGCTAAGAAAATCACGACACCTGAACGACGCGTCAAAGGCTCTCTGCTTGAGGATCCAGGAGCCTTCTTTTCCTTATTTGTAGCTACATTTGGGCCAGACATGTGCTTACCTCCAACATGGACTGTGCGCGGCCCAGCTTGAACTTTGCTCACTTTTCTCTCTTCTATATCAAGTTTTTATATATATATATATATATATATTGATTTCAGAGCTCACAATGTTTATACGTTATAATTTGAAATTAATTTAAACTACATATTTTTTTTTTAATTTTGGATAAACATATAGCTAAATTTGATACTGAAAATTCATGATCTTCAACTTTAATAATATTTTGTGCTAATAATTCATCAATATATATATATATATATATATATATATATATATATATAAAACTCATTTTTATAAAATACAATCAAGGCTTGGTGATTCGTATTATGAATGTTTTGAACCATTCTATGCCATTACATTAAAGATTTTAAATCTTGCACACCACCATCCATACTATCTAGTTAATTTTTGACTTTTTTTTTTTGTAGGAATTTTATGTTCATAATATGAATCATCTTATCTATAATCTTAATTTTATATTGTATAATTTTAAGTTTTTAAATAAATTTTAAAATATAATTTATATTTTACTCAGATAAAAACCATTCTTTTTCGACTCTATACTGGTTAGGACGGAATCTAAATATCTGAATTGATCATACTTCGGTGCCCAACTCAATCCTAAGTATCTAACCTCTTTTCCATTCCTTTCAGGAGAACTAAACTCGGTGCATATTCTTTGTCCTGCTTCCACTGAGCTTCAAAATCCTTACTGTGAAAGGCCTTTTAAAGTCGATGAATAATCATTGAAGATCTTTCTTGTTATCTCCGTAAATCTTCACCAGTCACGTCAACACGAAAGAAAACCTCTGTTGTTCAGAACACACTGTTCCTCAAAACTCTGTATTCTAACTCCATTTCCATAGCCTCATTGCAAGACTCGAAAGCTTGATGCCTTAATAATTAACCTGTACAACTTCTCGAAGACAGTGACCATGGAACTATTTCTCCATTACTTCAACAGGGGCTACCGTCCGACCACCTATTTTTCCTGTTTCCATCTTCTTCAAGACCCCATTGACTTTAGAAGACCTAATTCCACTGGTGTAGCTGAGGTCCCCATCCTCCTACGGAATCCTAAATAGCAGAATCGAATAGTTGATCAAAATAGCTCTGCCAAATCTCTTTGATGGAGGTGTCTCTCCTGTGATTTTGTTTGAAACTAGTCTGTAACGCACTTTATTTGTTCATTGATCGTTGAGTTTATTTGGCAAAACTCAAGACAGCTAGGAGCGTGTGTAGCGTCCTCGATGACATGTTTGATGAGAAAATCAAGAAAAAAGCTCTCCAGACTGGGAATAATCTTTACGATTTATGTTTTATGAAACATCCTCGGACAAATACCGATGAAAAAGAAAGAAATCACAAGAGCTGATTGTGTTAAAAATAAATTTATAAAAATAATAATATATTATTTTCAAATAAAAAAACTTATACTAAAGCACCTCCCCAGTCTCATCAACACGATATTCTTTATAGTGTTTCCACGCAGTGAGACACCTGGCATTCTTTATTTGATAAAACATGGATGGTATGGGTGACAAGGCGAGCGACCACCACACAGCCGTCGTGTCCATTTCTGATTTCATGCAAACCAGTGGGCATGTCCCTGCCAGACCCAATAATTCAAATTCTGTCAATTACATTTTATCTTCACATATAATGCATGGTAAGCAAAGGTTTCAATCAGCAATTGCAAAAGTTGCGAAAAGTGGTTTTTGTTTTTGTTTTCATGCATGGATTTTCCTCCAAACGCCAGCAAAAATCACGCAAATATAACATATATATATATATATATATATATAATGTCTTGTAATTTCCAGCAAGCGATTTTATTTTTGAATTATGATTTATCTGCACAGAATTTAGAAAGACTATACAGCGTGCCAGAGTGCTTTTGCTTTTGTTTTTAGATGTTTTTTTTTATAAATATTTTATTACCTTTTTAATTAACAAAAAATAATAAAAAAAACAAACATAAAACACCTAAATCCCAAACACGCTTTTTGAAATTTACACTTTGATTTTTTTTTTTTTGAATAAATTTACACTTTGATATTCTATACACTTATAAAAATAAAAGGCATATAAATGTAGGGCTTCGTTTAAAAAGTAGTTCAAACTATTATTATTTTTTTCTTAAAACAAATATATTCATGATTATCGTTCGATTCTTTACCTTCATCTATTTCCCAGTTGATACTTGATTACAAAGTTTCTGCAATCCTTTTCTCCCCTTCCTCGAGCTCATAACCTACGTTGACCCAATTATGGTTTATAAAGTTGCAATTTATGATTATGAAATCACATCACAGTATGATCTTGATGAAAGAGAAGCGTATCAGTATCCACGAATTATAATAGACAATTATTAAAGGGAGAATTTTTTTATTCCCCCATTGATAACTTTAGTGAGCTCCTTGAGAGATAATAATGCCAAGTCTCTCACATTACAAGCTTCCAATATGAATGGCAGCCTTTTTCAGCCAAATCCCAATCGCCATTACTAAGGATTGATTCCATTTTTTAAGTTATAAAGTTGTTTCCACTAGCTGGAAATTGGGTTGCGGAAGAAGATGCTTGCCGCTGCATTGTATAGTTTAAGGACCATTGAAATTCTCCATTATAAAGAGAATATACCAATGCTCGCAGCATTGATCATCACACTTCCATACGTGCAAAGGTTGCTTCAAATGCAATTTTCAATAACTTACCTACTATTGTTAAAGCTATGTATATGATATTAATTAAAATCTTTAGACTCCTTCTTTTGAATAGATCATTGCTTAGTTCATTCTACCTTGCTATTCTGCGAGTCAGATAATTTTCTTATACAATGAAATTGAAGATGGTCGATTTCAGGATGACATCTTTTTTGTGTAATATTAATTTGATGTCATATTGGACTAACCCCAATCAGCCCAAGTTAATTATAAAATTTATAACCCTCTTCGTGAACACGATTACAACTGTCTCTTCACTTTCCCTTATTCTTTATCTCTTCTAAGAGGGCTTTTGTTGTCTTCGTATTGGACTAAATTGAAAATTAAATTAAAGAATTATTAGAAAAATATGAACTAAATTGAAAAACAAAATCTTGGACTCAAGTATAATAAAAATTATGATTCAATTAAAAAGTTATTATAATTCAAGAATTAAACTGAACAAAAAAGTAAAAGAAGATCCAACAAGTGCACACTACTCCCACAGTAAGAATTAAGCTGGAATCATGCTTGAATGAGATTTTCTTATAGAGATGACGGTGTTATCAATGCATCTTTGTGAGCAATTTTCTCTGTTTCCCCCCCTTTATTCTCTCAATTCTTTAGCCAATTTCTTCTTTATCACATAGAAGAGTTATTTTTAAACCCAAGCTTAATTGTAGTTTCTTTAACTTCAATCATCTATTAAACAAAAAATGTGAAAATACAGGAAGAAGACACCATCATAAGCTAATTGAAGCAAAATGGAAAAGCCAATTCTAAGAATAAGAAAAATGTGAAAATGACTGAATTGAAAAGAAGAAACTCATGGCTATAAAAAAAAAGTAAATTCAGAGTAATTGAAACAGTAAAACACCAGGCAAAGTAGTTTTTCTTCAGATGCATGGCAATAAATAATAAAAAAGAAAGTGGAGCACGCCCACATCTTTGACCTTAATTTAATGTTGTTGGTCCTAATCCTATTATATTATTCCTACAGTACACCACTGTTAGCCTTTTACGTTTCCCTAAATGGGACACGTAGGTTCTTGTATATTCAAATCGATCCCAATTCCTCCATCTATCTTAGCGTTAGTGCTTGTCGACAACGCTCTTCGAGCGAGCTTACACTAAAAGCAAGCCCTTTAGTGGCCACCTGGTTGCTAATCATAGAGAGTAATTTGGCTAATTATGGTTTTGAAAACCAGTAGCTTGCAAAAAGAGCTCGAGATTGTTTATGGAACCTTGACCTGGAAATGATCTGGTCAGGGAATTGCATGATCTCATAACATGCACCCCAGCTTCCTGTTCCTGGATCAAAACCAATCAAGTTTCTGTGATCTGCTGTACAAATCGTACTGTACTGGCTCGTGATAGAATTTACATCCATTAACAAGCTGGAATTAAATTTAGTTAGGTGAACGTCTTCTCTTTAATTAAAGTTTCTTTCCTGCAAATAGACATTCCTTCAAATACTGTTGAATATTAATGGATAGTTCGTGGTTTGCATTAAGGGGGGAGAATGTGGGGAAAGCAACTCTTTAAGAAGAGAACCATCGTGTCCTGGACTATAATAAAACAAGAACACAGCGATAACCCCACTAGCAAGACAACTCTTCCGGCGTTTGGGAGGAAAGCTGCAGCCGGCCGGAAAGTGGAATGTTTTCAGGCAAGGCAGAGAGATAAACCAGACCTAATCTCGCTGCCCCCCACAAGGAACTACAATCTCTCAACATTAATGCAAAGTTTGAGTTTCATCCACTCGCAGATGGAGAGTATATAAACTTAGATTTTAATATTACAGGCTTGCCTCACCCATCCTCAGAAGAAGTTAAGGGCCCGCCATTTAAAATTAGAGGGTGAGTCCCCTGCAGAAGCCATGTTTGAACAAGAAATAGTCGCTTCACCATTAAATATGAGATCCAAAAATCCCCGACACCTCACATGGCTGACATGTACTGACAATCGATCAGAGATGTTTACACACATGTGAATCGTGGAAGCTAAACTTTCGTCCATGTTGGGACACTGGTAATTTAGCATGGACCTCTGTGGATTAATTACAGGAGTCAAAGATCCTCGATCGCGAAGATTACCGTCTTTTTTTTTTGTTTTTTTAACACAACCTAGCTAGGTTTATCTCTGGTCATAATCCAGGAACAGATTATTAAATCATAATTAAACAGCCGGATAATCGTGAGTTTTATTTTCGATCGCATCAGATCCCTGTGTCCACGTTTGGCTTCTGCGAGAGAAAACACAGACTGACACTGTAGTTGGTGACTGGCAGGAGGTTTTGCTTCCAGAAAAACAAAGCCGGCAGCCTCCTTCTCGCTCCCCTTTCTTTATAAAATGTTGGTTGGTCCTATAATAATAATATTCTTTTCAATGTATTAAATGGTGTTAAGATGCAGCCTTCCAAAGAGAGAGTCTTCCTTGCTATCTTTTATGGTCCCAAAACACATGTCCAGGTAGTCAAAGAAATTAATTGCGATTTAATTAAATTTTGCTAAAACATAATAATATAAGTGTAACTCAAACTAAAATTTTGTAATTCTATCTTGTATAGCTTAGCTTAAACCTTCATATATCTGGTAAAAAACAAAAAACACCCTTGACTGGATCGTCAGGGGAGCTGATCGAGCCACCGGTTCAGCCGAAAGATGATGGCGGGCACCGGCAGAGATTTGAAGACGAGGACTGGAAGCCGAGCATCGACACCATCCCTTCTTTAATTTTTTTCATCTCAAATTTTACCACCTAAATCAAAAACTTAACTAGCTTTCCATTCCTCCATTCATAAAACCACCTCCTTCCGTACACTTAAAATACATTGATAAAAGCACAGAATATTGACCTTGTACCAACTTTAATTTGAGTCCATTTGAATTGCATCGGACTGTGCTCCTTCACAAAACGTTGTGATTTTCAATTTTTGTAGGAGGTATTTTCTTACACTTTGGGAGTGCTTGGGAGTGGTGAGAAAATGTTTTTTTTTTAATATATTAAAATAATATATTTTTATTATTTTTGATTTATCGATCTAAAAATACAAAGAGCAATAATTTATAGATTTTATTTATTTATTCTTTAAAATACAAAAAGTCATGTGTACCGTATATTCAAACCAACGTATAATTTCTTTTAAAAAGATAATCGGATTCCTAAATTGCCTATACGCATTAATGCCCTGCGTATCATTTGTGAAAATGAGAGCATCTATAGATTATTATGTAAAACTAAGATTCAAGTTCCGATGCTCATTTTTTTTCCTTTCAATAATGACACTATGTGACAGGAGGTAATTAATTACCCTCTATTATATAACTCAAGAAAACTTTGAGCTTTCCAATTTTATTTTATCTTATTTAAAAAAAAAGAAATAAAAATGTGCCACGTTAATTTACAGCATTTACAAAATCTAGTAACCTGAGAACACATAGTCAGACAAAAGTAGAAACAGTGTTCAGACAAGCTTTATAACCTAGGATAAAACAGTAACAAAATACCAGAACTTTTGACGGCCTTTATCTGCAATTTCCCGGCAACTAAATCCAGGATTTAGGTTTACAGATAGAAGGCAAAGAGCAAAGGACGTGGATAAGATGATGGGGCTGTCCTTGTCCATCCAAAGGAATCTCCCTCACACACGCCTAGCCTAAAAAAACTATGCCTCGGGCACTATATTCTTAGGCAACAAACCGAACCAAGATAGCAACCTCTGTCCATCTATATTTCCAAGTCTAAAAACCTTTGACCCCGTCTATACCGGAGAGGATGCCCGGCCATGCTTCCATCTCCTGACATCTCTCCACGTGGCGACTCCACCAGCTTCCGAGATCCATGCCGGTGCCGATTATTTTAAACACCAGCACTTATTTTAATTAATGATAGTATACACAGTACACTAACAAGTGCTGGTTTTTAATATTGAAGTTGATTTTTGTTTTATCGATACCAAAATTTTTAATGTCGATATTTTTTTATATTTTTAAATTGACCCACATGGAGAGGAGAGTTAGTTGGGAAATGAGAGATGGCCTGCTGCTTGTGCCTGATGAATAAGGGCTTTATTACTAACACCAGTACTTATATTTGTAGGGTGATGGGAGCTGTATAGAAAGAGACTTGTGCTTGGCTCACCTCACCTCCTTCCTACCCTCCATCTTCCTCATCTTCTTCCTTCATTCACACCCAACCAGAGGGACAGAGAGAGAATACAGGGATGGGGAATTGTCAAGCCATAGACGCTGCAGCTCTGGTTATTCAGCATCCAAGCGGGAAGATAGAGAGGTTGTATTGGCCGGTTAGCGTCAGCGAGGTGATGAGAACGAACCCTGGCCATTATGTTTCTCTGATCATTCCATTGCCTGTGTCTGGGGAACAAGAAAACCAGGACCAGATCAAAACGGTGCAGTTCACCCGTGTTAAGCTTCTCAGGCCGAGCGATAATCTTACACTTGGTCATGCTTATCGCCTTGTTACTACTCAAGGTTAGAATATATATATTTATATGTAGCTAGCTAGAATGCTGCCGCTTGTGATTATTAGCTGGTTTCTCGATACTCTCCGTCTCTGATGTTTATCTTTGATCAACCAAGATCTGTCGTATATGTATGGGGTGAAATTCTGATTTTCCTTTTCCCGATGTGGTTGTAGAGGTTATGAAGGTGATTCGGGCCAAGAAGAACGCAAAACTGAAGAAACAGCAGCAGCCAGAATCGGTTGACGAGAGCAAGTCACGGCTGCAGGCATCGCCGGAGAAGAAGCGGAGCGCAGATAGTGAGGCAGAAAAGAAGCCGAACACAGAGAAGGATTGCAAGGTCTCTCTCTCTCCCTCGCCTGCTCTTGGTTTCTTAACACACCACTCTTCAATGAAGTTTATTTCACAGCAATAAATTTTACAAAATATCAAACAATATACTCTTGTTTCGAGAGCTTTATCATCATTGCTAAAATTGTTTTTGCTTGTGTTCTTGGTTTCTCTTTTCCACTCTGAAATAGTAACTGATTTTTATATAAAACGCACAAATTAATAAAAGTAATGACCACTCTAATGATATGCTGTAACGCTCAGGAACCCAAACATGAAAGACATCGGCACAGGACGCCATCAATCAGCTCTGCTTCACTAAGGTCAAAGTCATGGCGCCCCTCTCTGCAGAGTATCTCCGAGGCTGCGAGCTGAAGATATGTCAGATTACAACCTGCCGAGATAATAGCCAATGAAAAGCGCAATAGATTGCTTCATCATCAAAAGAACTTGGCCGTAAATGGACAGATGTACAGCAAAATAGAGTCAATCCTCCAAAGGAGGTGGATAATTATCTGTGCATTGTCAACCAAATCTCCCAGTAGCAAAAATATTTTCCAAGTAATAATCTCCTGTACAGTTACAAAAGAGGCAATGGATCTGATATTGTTTAACAATAATATTTCATGTTGCCTCCCTATTCTGTCCCTTCAAGGCTAATAATGATCAGGGATTCGAATAAAATGCCAAGACAACTTGGGAAAAACGATCTTAAATGCAGTTAATAATAAATAAAAATCAACTTGGTAGGTTTGAGTTGCTTGATTCGCGATCCTGATCGACAGAGGTTTGAACCCATAACAGGGATGCCCTTGCTGAGGTAGTTTCTTCCTCTTAGGAGAAACCAACTCATCTGGGACTGGCTCCAGCAATGAAGTCACAGGTCCTTGTGCAAGAAATCACTAAATATCTGGTCCCATCACTGCAAGCGAGTTAACCTAAATGTGAACCCACTTGAGGCATCAAACAATCAGGTAGCATATACAGACACTGTCAACGATGGCCCAAACAAGCACAAAAGTTGGAATCAATTGATGGAAGTTGTCTCGACGTAGTCCTTATTCTGTTGCGAGGTCAGATATTTCTTCTGGGGGTCAATTATTAGCTGTTATCAGGTCGAGCAAATGCAAGGCTCCTGCAAGATCAGAAAAGGAACCACGCCTGAAGAAACAAAAAAGAAAGGAATTAGGAGTTGATGAAGTTAAGCAAGTTGTATCGAAGCTTATTAAACATTAGAGTTTTTTCCAAAATCATTATACCAGATAGAAAATTTTACTATAATGTCTGAAATTTGACACCCAGCCCACCAAGAGATCTGGGGAGGGGAGGCTTCTTTAAGCTGATAGTGTCCGGCAGTTTAACCATGAAACTGCACCGTATGTGGAAGGAACACAGTTCTGATGGCTTACAAAGCTGTCTGAAACTAGCTTTACCAGAAACATGCAAACCACTACCCACAAAGCTCAACAAAGAAAGCAAAATTCAACTCATTTTGTGCCAAATTTGGTTTTTTGGGTTGAATTCTTACCACGACCTTTCCTGCCCATCACGTTGTAACATCTCTCTCGGTTTACAGGAACAAGAAAGGCATGGCTTCGTTTTTCATACTATTTTTGAACTTGACTTTTCACAATACGGCTATGTAAACCAAATCAAATTCAATTTGAAACCGGGAGGCACCCATAACTGATTCTGTGGATGATAATCCAAACACGTTCAAGGTAGAGAACACATAACGTCAAATCCTAGGACCACAGGATTCACATCGACAATCAACACGATCAAACGATATTTTTTTCCACAGAAAGTCATGATGAATGAAACGACTACGTCATCGTATTTTTAGCGGGTGTTTGTGAATGTATTTGCGGGTGTTTGTGAATGTGTTTTTCGTTCAAAATTGCATTAAAATTATTTTTTTTTTTTAAATCATTTTTGATATCAGCACGTCAAAATAATAAAAAAAAACACCAAATTTTGTTAATTTAAACTTAAACATAAAATAATTTTTTTAAAATTTTTTTCACAAATGCTTTCGAAAAGCACTCCCAAACACCCTCTTAGTAGGTGTTTGTAAATGTGTTTGGGTAGTGTTTTAAAAAAAAAATGATTTTTTTTAATTTTAAATTTAAAAAATTTGGTATTTTTTGATCATTTTAATATGCTGATATCAAAAATAATTTTTTAAAAAATATCATTTTAATATATTTTTAAATAAAAAACACTTTTAAAAACAACTTCAACCAAACTCCCAATAACACCAAATCAATCCTTAAGTACCTTGTACCCTGCGAGCAAGAAAATTCAGTGGACATTCTCTATGCGTGATTTACCTTTTATTGTAAGAATGCTTTGATTAATGCTAATTTAGGCACAATTTGAATGCTAATGAAGAAAAAGACTATCGTCTCCAACATAAATGCATGTTTTCAACTTCAATGCGAGGATGTTGACCATGAAACAAGGCCTCCTGTTTTGTTGAAGTTTTATTATGTATGGCGACAGGCAGGTCCATGTTTTGATCCTCTGCAATCAGACATTATTAGGTTAAATTTGCTGTGAATTTCAGATCATAGCATGGGCCATTCTCACCATCCCAACCTTCCAGCTTTCTATAATCTCTTACAGCTTACCCACCATACTAAGTGACGATGAATCATCATAAAGTAATCAAGAGAAATTGTGGCTGTGATCTGTCTTATCATCAACCCATAAATTAAAATATATATTCTCCAGAAGAAATCTTTTAACAATACAATGCTGCTAAGGCTCACCTGAAGCTGAAATTATAGCATTCAATTCAATCAAGCTCCTTCCTAAAACTTGTATGATTTTCCATGAAAGAAAAATAATAGCCAGCCTCGCCCACTTGAGCATTTTCCCAAACAGGTTACGCTCAAATTTCGTTTACATGTATTTTTTTTTAATTATTTGCAACCCATCAGAGTCTTTTGAACTTATTACTATGGCTAATTAAAAGAACTACCTCGAGCAAGAAAGATTGAGCTCCGAGGATACGCTACAAACCTGTGGGCTTGTAGCCCAAAGATAAAGGCTGGATTGTGTCAGCCCAGATAAAGAATAATGGGCCTCTCAAGCTCAATGGATCCTTTTCTCTCATATGCTTTGCCGCTACAATGTGTGGGCTTTAGATCACCCGAATCTCTTAAGAAAATAAGAGATATTTTCATCACTATACATGGAAAAATACCTTAGATGTAAAACAAGCGAATACGCATTCGAAGATTTAATTGTTTTTTTTCTTTTTCGTATTGTATATATGTCGAGGCACGTGGAAACGTTCAGCCAGCACGACGAAAAGCAGGCCCTTAATTGCATATATGGAAGTTTAGTTGAAATTAATTTTTGAAAGTATTTTTGTTTTGAAATATATTAAAATAATATTTTTATTATTTTTTTAAAATTATTTTTGATATTAGTATCCGAAAAATATCTAAAAATCAATATTTTTTAATTTAAAATGATTTAAAAAAAAAAAAACATTTTTGAAATGGAATATCGTGTAAAAAAGCACAGGTCAAACCTAAACATCTTGCGTAGTTTACTACCATAGATGAAGTGTCAGCACTGCATTTTAAAAGTATTTTTGAAAAAAAAATTATTTATATTTTTTTACTTTAAATTAAAAATTTATGGTGTTTTTAAATAATTTTCATGCTCTAATATCAAAAATAATTTTAAAAAAAATTAAAAAATATATATTTTGATACATTTCTTATCAAAAAAACATTTTCAAAAACTATCAATATACTAACTAAAAGTCAGGAATACGAATACATTTTATGCAAGCATAGAAAGGAGACAACTCCTTTGAATGTATTGTGAACAGTAGCACTAAAGGGAAGCAACCAAGCAGGGTTTTTTGTTTTTTTTTTTTGTCATAATTTATAAATGTCAAAAAGGGAGTGTGGTAAATAATAAACACACCCTTTTCAAGAGAATGTGAACATTTTGCTTTTTAATTCAGAGAAATCAAACCCCAAAATAGCTTTTTTGTTTAAAGGGTAGCTTTTTGCATAGTTCACCAAATCTTTCATGTATCCATGGATATATCAGCTCGAGAGAATGAAATTTATTCGTCTTTTCCGTCACGCCTTTCTCTCTTTCTTTACCCTCTTTTCTGAGGATGGAAAATAAGGTGACGTGGAGGGGGCGCTAGCAAGGATTGTCGCTTCGTGCTCTTGTTATTTGCTCTTGAATTAATTAGCAACGAGCACAGAGCTCATAAATGCCCTCGAAATGTATGCCTGACTAAAGCCACAGTCTGATGGATGAAAGAAAATGATATTTTTCTGTAGAAATAATACAATTAAAATTTTCTTTATTTTTTTTCAATTATAACAGCACTATAACATTGCTAAATCTATAATTTTCTTAATCTTTTTATTTAGAAAACATTTTTTTTCTTTTATATTTCTTTTCTTATAAGAGTTGATATCTTATTATTCTACACTTGCTCTATTTATCACTATTTTTTAAGATTTATTCTACACTTTTATTTTATTTTTTATACTTGCTATATTTATCACTCTATGTTTAGGCTTTTTATATAGTTATTTTTATTCTTATCTCATTCTTTTATAATTTGTTTTTAAACTTTTAATATTTTTTTTCATAACACTTTTTTTTTTGAAGAATTATTATTATTATTTAAACTAAGAAAATTGTGTTTCAATATAGCAAATGCAACATTATTCTATTTTTCTACTATTTTAAAAATAAATTTGAGATCTTACATATCTTTATTAACACACATGATCTTAATTTATTGTATTTTAGTATATATAAGCATCAACTTTTTAATTTACAATTGTATTTATATATATATATATATATATATATATATATATATATATATCTGCTGGAAAACCCAGATGCAGCCCTCCCTCCTCCAAGGACAAGGTTGTTTGGCTGTGTTGATGGGAGGAAGCCGTGTGCCCCACCTGATTACTGTATCGGAACAACAAAAAGTAGAAGCAATTTCCTGATAAAGCTTCCCTCCTTCCTCGATTAATCAATCTTATCCTATCTTTTTTCACTGTCCACGCTTGGTTTGTTCGTTGTTCTTTTCTGAACTTTGTTTAAAGAAACTGCGGAGTTCATTAAAGCTTTCGGCTAAACAGCAATGTCTTTTTTCCATCGATCAATCAAATAACCACGCTGCCATTTTTGGAAGCCTCGGCCTTCTTTTTTCTTGAAATTACCACTCGGCTTCCCTTGATCGAGTTTGCTCATGAGCACGCATGCCCTCCCTCGCAACATTATTTTTTTCTTGACGAGACAGCCAGCTTTGTTGGTTTTTACACACACACACACACATATATATATATAAATAACAATGTCTTACAAGGTAGAAAATATAGTAGCACACGTGCGCGCGCGCACGCTTGAAATAGCAAAACATGGGGCGGTGGAGATGGAGGGGGTGCGGTCATCGATCGGTGGTGCTGTTCAACTTGGTGACAGAACAGGACGCAAGAGAAGACCCTTTTGTCTCCACTCCTGGCATGGAGGTCCAAGCACTAGCACAAAGGCAATAAAGGATAACACGACAAACGCGCAAGACGCTCCCTCGAGAGTAGTAGTCACTCCCACCCTTCCCTTCCAGTTCCTTTTTCATGGCATCCAAGGAAGTAAACGTGAGTTGGAAAGCAAAAGCCATCCATCCAGCCAGCCCTAGCTAGGTTCCCCCTCCTTTTTTTTATACACTCAGCTTAATTCTCCATCATAATTAAGCAATATTCAACTATAAAATCATGATCTAGCTAGTAATCAATGGCTGCTACTTACAATAGAATACTCTACATCGATCCAAGACGTTTTCAACGAGCATATATATATAATCGATCATGGGGTAACGTTCACTCATGGTATCGATCGATCGACATTTTTATACGCAAATTGCCAGTGGGAAGCTACAGATTCCGATGGAAAACGTACAGGAAGGAAATACTCTGATAGAAACAAGAGTAGCTAGGCGTACGTACCCAGTACGTACCTGTCTGGGAATTTACTACTATTAGAAAGACAGTGATGATCTTTGGGTGGCTAGCTAATAGTTTTGATATCAGATATTCTCTTCTTTTTAGCTTTTCTTTCTTGGCTAAAAGCTTGAGAGGGGATGGGGACTTTTGAGTGGGCTAAGGACTAGCTAGAGAGCGATGCTGTCTTGCATTCAGCATAAAATCACAGACGACTATATCTGAGATATATTGCGTGCATCATTCCATCTTTTGAACTCTTTAGCTCCCGATGGGCCAATCTACAGGAACCTTTTACAGCAACCCCACGAGGCACGATGTTAACACTAAAACTCATCTTTAAAAGCCGATTTCAGGGACCTCCATTTTTTGTCATGCCCGCAAAATAAAGTTGAAATTTCCCGGAGAAAGGGGTAGGTAAAGAGTAAGATTCTGCCCCCTTCAGTACTCCCATGAGCACACCTTTCACAGGGAGGGATCGATAAAGAGTTTTTGGCATTTGGTTTATACTTAGGATTCCTCACTTTAAAGCATTTTCTTGTGCGGAAAAAAAAAAGAAAAAAAAAGAAGAGAGGCGTGTAGGAGGGCTTGGATAAGAGAATGAACGGTGGTTTTATGCAACTCTCGTGCAAATAAGACCGCGCGCGCGCGTTGGCTGCTGCCTCCTCACTTTTCTAGAAACCCCATTTCTCATCTGGTTGATATTAATATGCTAAAACAATTTAAAATATTAAAAACAATAAATAGAATTTAATATTTGATTGCAGCTAGATATACCTTCTTCTTATTGGTCCAAAGTGTGGTTGCAGCTCATGATTATTAATAGTTGCTGCTCCTAAATAGCACCCTTCCATTCTTTGGATATACGCTATTATAGGTGAATTATCATAGCTACCATTTACTAATTAGTCAGCAAACACAAACTCTCATGGCATAAAAATATGTAGCATGATGGGGGATAGTGGCGTGATCAGCCAACCGCTAACAAAATACATATTCTCTCTCTCTCTCTCTCTCTCTCTCTATATATATATATATATATATATATATATATATATATATATATAGATACAAATATCTAATGACAGTACATGAATAGGAAATAAATCACAAGTACACAAAAATCAAACAATGAATCACTCATATCTATAATTAAAGCTCATCTAAGTGGTATTTAAGCAAAAAAAATCTTATGTATGAAGGGCAATACCTTAAGAAAATACAAGGGACAATGCATGCGAAAAATTTGTTAGAAACATCATATTGTAAAGGGAGAAGTGCTTCAAATGATGTGTGCAGGTGTCATGGTATCAAATGATGATTATCCCTTCTAGATCAATGGAGTTGCAAACGTTTTAGGATTAATCATTATGATTTTAAAAAGTTAGGAGATGCCTTATGATATCATAGTCCCTAGAAAACTTATTGATTCATAAGAGTCTCGATAACAAGATTAATTATGAATGAGAAAGACATTCATCTTCATTACACCCCAATTGTAATGAGTTGTATTATTAATTAATTGTCTTTCTAAATCATGTTTTTATTCATTGGACCGCCTATTACTTGGAGGAGAAACCAATAAATTCAATGTCAAAGCCAATGAGATTTGTCAACCTCATCCATAGGACGTCGTCTAATGACTAGTAATTCATCACAAAAAGATTTGAAATCTCGATCGAGAGAATTCATCATGCAATAGATCAATACACCCTTTTTTCATTAGTTGTAACTCGTCTTTGAGATTAATTATTTTAATTACGTCCTTGAAAAAGTGATGATTGAAAGTACCAAAGTTCTACTGCTACACCCATTATTACCTCCTCAAACTCAAAGAAGGAAGGAAGAAAGAATAATTAAGGATCATAATTTGCTGGTCACTTCCATTGTAGAAGTTTTAGGTTTTGAGTTGAAGACGTTTCCTTCAATGATGGGGCTGGTTTTGGCAGACAACCATCAACAAAGCCAAGAAAGTTTTGACATGTCTACAACTAAGGATCAGCTACTATAATCATATCGTGGAGAGAATTAGGGATATTAATGAGAGCATTCCGGGATTTTCTCAAGCAGCCCCCCATTTTACTGGTTGCGTCCCCGGCCCGTGTTAACTCACTCCTCACACGCAATGACTTCTAACGTTAATTAATTACGCACTTATTAGTGTATTTCTCTTGGCAGCACCACACAGTACATGATTGCTTTTAACGATCAACAGACCTCAAAGAACTTGAACAATACACAAGTTTATTGGGATTTCTTACATCTGTGTATTTGTAAATATAAAGGTCACGTAGACGCAATTATGCACTAATTTGTTCCATTTAGAGATAGAATTTTGAATTTTATATGTCTGTGTCAAATAAAAATCTCCACATTACATAAACTGACCAAGTACTTACGTACGTACACGGCTACCATGTAGCCAGTACATTGATTCGAGATATTAAATCACCAATTTGATTCCACCATGGCTTCTGGGATCCACTCACGTCGCTGGATTAGTATATTAATCATGGACTGGTTTTTCCTTGCCCCCGCCAATAAACATCAAAATGTATACCAGTCGGAGTCAGGGGCATTCCGAAGTAATTCCAAGGATTGTCGCAGTGGAGCTCACTTGAAAACTGTCAACATGCATCTTGCTATTTGATCTTCTTTTGTGGTCCAGCATTATTAAAGCTGAAAATATGATGTGATTTATGAGGTCGTGATATACAGAGGATGCTTCCTCATCGGTCGATTATGTGGATATTTGAGTGATAAGGTCAAAAGCTACCATGAATCATGGGGGCATCGCCTATATATATATATATATATATATATAGCTTGGTTGCCCTTGTACAAAAAAAACCTAAAGAAGGGACACTGTACATGTTATATATTAATAATATTCATGCAAAAAAGATAATATATATACCCTGTGTCGGAGATCAAGGGCTAAATGACAACCTTCTAGCCGGGCTTTTTTCTATTTGTATTTATGTAGATGATGTAAATAAATATGTTTAGTGGGAAAAGGAGCTTTCAAGGTCTTGGACGTTTCCCACGATATTTGATCATCCCTAGGCACACACCCTGAAAACTTGTACCCCCTTGTGGAGTGTGCATACTCTGACAACACCATGACCTAATTAATTAGGCTACACTTAATTTCTCCGGGGTAATTTGAAACGGTCAACAAATCAGGTGGGAATGCCTAGTAATGTAAGAAAAGTCATGGATTGGTCACAAGATGCAGCATTCTATATACAATAGCTAAAGATCAAGGAGTCGTATTCATGACAGGAACGTATTTTTATTACTCGAGGGACCGACCAGTCGCTTCAATCTGCTAGGCCCTTCACGGCACCGGGCAGTGGCCTCACTAATTCTTTACCTGTTCGTTAAAAGTTCTTGTACGGTGATAGAAACAAATCAGAAAGCTACAAAATTACTATTGCCAATCACATGCCATGCACAGAGAGGAGACCGGAATATCAAAGGAATCTTTTTATTATTAGATTATTATATTGATCAAAATCGGATACAAACACGCTTGAAAGGCCCCAAAGACCTTTTGTATTGTCGAGCCACAACTCAGGCCCTGAAACAGGTATTCATTTTCCCGTCTCGAAAAAAAAAATAAAAAAATAAAAAAAGTTTACACGCGGGTAACGGCCACACGTGCGGACAAAGTCTATGGTATGGTTAGGCCAGGGTGGATCGAGGCCATCAGAAGAGGCAATTCCCGCAAAAAAAAAAGCACACAAACACACAAACCACTCTCTCGAAAATCTATAAATATATCAACATGTGTTGGCAGCCATGTTATCGATCTCCTGTATGCCATGCCATGAAAAGAAACCTGCACATCTCGTTGAAGCAATAATGGTGGCCAAAGATTTCAAAGTTCAATTCAACTCATATCCATGGAGCGCTCATCAAATTTCAAAGTTTGCCAAATCCTTTTTATTTTTCTTCGCCTCTCTTTCCGCGAAGCTTAGTAGCAGGGTCCCGCCATCTCCATCCTTTCCGTCCAAAAATCAATGCTGAAATTGAATTTCAGCGCCCCACTTCTTTAACACTCTATGGCGACTCCACGATATATATATATTAAACAGAAGCTTTTCTTTCTCTCTCCTCCCTTCCTCCATTCACTCTCTCACACAAAAATATTAATGTAACGATTCCCCTTCCCTTGGGAATCTGCAATGCCATTCAAATGATGAACGGCGAAGCCCACTGAAAAAATAAAATAATCTCCATACCAAACTCTCTCATTCATACGTACCTATATACACTGAGTAATCTACATCACTCGAGTCAATTCTCTCTCCAAACCCTCGAAGAAAATATTTGAGGATTTCAGACAAGTATGACAACCTTTCTTTTATTCCCCCCCCCCCCCCCCCACTTTTCTTGGTTTTATTGCTCTCCCCCCCCTCACTCCGAATTTCCCTTGTCATCATCTACCCATAAGCAGTTATTTAATTTTCTCTTCTTATAAGATGATGACGAAGTAGAGGATGATGAGTCACTACCACTGGACCTCATTGTGGCCCGAATTGTTACTCGAAGTTGAGGTAGTAAGACTTTTGTGGATTTCCGCCGGCTATCGTCAAGCACAAGATCTTGCATTAGCCGGTAACAGCTGATGATTTTATCCTGCAAAATGTTTGATATGTTTGGGAGTTGGGATACTAGCTTGTACTTGTTAAAAAAAAAAAAGCTTGCCAGACCGCAATCAAAATCATTAATTCTTACCTTGCTTAGCCCATCACACCACGATTCAGCATGTTCAGGATTAACAAGAGACAAGTTTGGAGTGTCATTGGCTGCACAAAGAATCGCTGCTGCAGCAATGCTGGATGGCCCATACTCAAGAAAGCTCGCCTCTGCTCACATTATAAACCAAAAAAAAATATAATATCATTTCATTATGTGCACGAAAACATATAAAACGTATGTGAGATACCATGCATGCATGTAGTGTTTGTATTAACCACCTTTGATATTCGATAAGATGATTTCGGTGGCCCTTGAAATCAGAAACCCAGTATAAGCTCCTGCTGGATCGAGCTTGCATGCAAAGAAACCTGTAAAACTAAATGGCGTTATAGATCTTAGCCTCCAATCTAAAACCCCGAGAACCAGAAGTTCCATCCTCCGAATTGTTCTTGGTTCAAAGATATACTTGGCCCCTTCGACCTACAAACAATTATAGCTCACATCACTTAATGCAGGAATTAACTTAGTTAATTATAAGTTTCCTGGGTCGTAATTATGGACCACGTACTCATATCAAAGATAATCAGGCAAATACCTGGAGATCCAATAGAGAAGGAACCAGAGGTTCCTCCATTTTAGCAGCCAATGATAAGCAAGCAACAGATAAGAGTTGCAATGGCCAACCGTCGGTTTGCTGAAATGATATAGTAAAAGCAACCAAAAACAATTACCAGGATGCATTTAATAATCATCGTTAAGAAAAAAAAACAGTTACCACAAAAAAAAAGATAATGATGATGATGATGATAAATGTTTAATTATTACTCAACCGTTAATTTATTTATAAAATAATACTTATGATTACATTTCTAAAACATCCAATTTACACACATGTTCCACGTACGGACAGTGTAATAAAGTCTAAAACAAAATAATGTATGGGGTACAAAGCTTTATAAGAGTATAGTAATAGATATCATGGTTTTATTTAAAGATATATTAAAAAACTATTTTTAATTTATTTTTTAATATCAACATATCAAAATAATAATAAAATATTACTTTAATTGTTTTTTTTTAAATAAAAACTTTAAAAATCCTATGGGACGGCAATGCTAAAACGATCATAGAAACAAAGCTACCACTGCTAAAGTTAAGCAGCAAATAATTAACACAATAATTGTTTCGGCCGGTTCATGTTTAAAAGATGGACTTATATTCCCACAGAAAAAAAAAATCAAAATTCCCCCCCTCCATCCGTAAAAAATTTACCGCAGCCCCTCTTGTTTTCTTTAGCATGTGAGGTACTTGCGTCTTTTTCATTGTTTGAAAAGTCAAATGTATTTACCTCCATTGTCAAAGTCGTTTACTTTTATGTCCCTCGATTTATAATGGTGTATTTTATTTCTATATTGCGCTATTATAGTATGAAAAAGTTAAACAAGCAATTACCGGTAATCGGCGAGAATACAGGAACCGGTCCAAGTAATTGACAGATAGATACGCCGTTAATGGCTGGAATCCATAATATGCCTGCACCTACGGTAAGAAAAAAAAGAATTAGTAAGCACGTGCTACGTGCGCCGCAAATCCATCTTTGAAAACAGCTCATCCAACGGCTGATAAATGTCTAGTTGTGTGTACTGATTAGCTCGACGGCACAGATCTCTTTGAAATAGTTGATTAAACATGATGTAGAAAAATATCAGAAAAAAAAGGTAGAGATTCTTTTAAGAAAAACCTTGAGAATCCATGCAACAGATTGTTCTCGAGCGGATGCATCGAGAGACTGAGATTGAAACCGGGAAAAATAATCGTAACCAGGCACGAAGTTCCTTTCATCTTCAATGAAACCTGCAATGGATGATTCTTCTACAAAGTCGTGCGATTCGAGGTCCGACGAGCATTCCGGCGACTCGCCGGATAATATATCGGAAGAGTCCTCGCCGCAGAGAAGGTCTGATAAGCAATCAGAGTAGGACATCTCAGCCGTTGATGATAACAGCTTCTCATTCTCCTCTCATCTTGCCGGAATGATGGCCGGAGACTCCACTGGGTAGTGATCGGGATGCTCTTGTGGAGTGAAGGGCTAAGCTAACGAGGCCTTTGTGGTTGAGCTAGGAGAGAGAGATGGAGAGGGTTGTCCATCAGTGTTTGGTATTACAGCCATATAAATACCAAGGGAATGCAGTTTTTTTTTTTGTTTTTGTTTTTATATATTTTAGAATGGAAGTAGATTAATGAAAGAAAGGGGAGCGAAGGTAAGAGAGTGTGGGGTTATCTGTTTAACCGGGAAAATTCATTTTCCATTTCAAGACGGAAGTGAAGCGACCTGATAAGGTGGCATATGATTTATTATCGCTTCACCTAGCCCCTACTCTACTCTTTTTTCCTTCTTCTTTTTGACATCTAGTCTTTTTCCAGCTAATTTTAAATATATTATTCACTATTAAAAATGTTGATTTTCTTTAATTTTCACTATCAATTGCTAATCAGCTGGTCCTGTGGTGATTTTTAAAAACTTATAAATCAAAAGATGGTCGGATGATTTTCAATAAAAGATAAAGTTGGTGAAACGTAAATGTATAATTTTTCATAAATATGTTTTTTCGAAGTTTTCATTTTATTTATGGGTTGTTCTATTTTTCCAGTAAAATTTATTTCCCTGCAGTCTCAATCCTTGTGTTTCAAACACGAAAATATATAAAATCGCAGTCTTAAACGATGCTTAGAGAAGGGCCAAATTGCAGTTTTAAAAAATACGGTGACTGGATCGAACTTTTTATAGCACTTCCAGCAGCCTCGACGCTGGGATCTTTCTGTCCCGCGCGCTACCAGGTTGATTTCGTTCAGGAATGATTATGAGCCACCGAATAACCATGAAAGCGAGTGCATGGGTTTTTTTTTATTAGAATCAATTCAGTACTCGTATTTTAGAAAGTGTAATTTAGTCCTATGATAAGGAATTAATTGACCATCATCTTACCAATTACGATGTAAGAGACCGGAAGGATAAGACGACTTTGATTTCAACATAAGGAACAGTAAGTTAGTTTCAACTATGATTAATTGGATTTGTAAACATATATTAAATTAATGGTTTTTTCAGTGTTCTAACCTGCTAATGCTATTTTAAAATATAAATAAAAACTATTTTGTTATATTTTCAAAATAAAAACACTTTTAAAAAGCATACTCTCCATTATATTAGATACACATGCGCATTAATATTTCAGAAAATATAAAGTAAGAATACTGTTTTATTTTATTGAAATAAAAAGTATCATGAAAAAAGATAATGCATGTGAAATAATGAAAAATAAATATTTGACATGCATTACAATAAAAAAAAAATGTTTTTTTTTATCGAGTAGCTTGCACATAGAGGAGGAGAATTGTACTGTCCAAGTTTAAATAGGTGAGAAATATTAAATTAAATGATAACTATATCGAGAAGAAGAAGAAAAAAAGGAGTGTAAAAATCTGTCCAGTGGAAATCTCAATAATGGATCTCATTATTTATTCCGGTGGCTAAATAATGAAACCCCAATAATTGGAAAATTCCTGACAGGAAGAGCGAGAAATCACTGTTCTTTCCCGGATTTAGACGCCGATACCTAGCCAGCCAGCCATCACGGTGGTTTCTACATGTAAGGATTCAAAAGGACGTAGGAAGACTACAATATCAGTATCCGTTAAGTATCCCATTTCCATAAACATGATTACCACCACAAGATCACAGAATCTATAAATCTATCAACTGTGGCTCGTCCGCTTTCCACTTTTTATTTTTCTAGTCTCCAATTTCCCAGTCGAGGGAGAATAATTAATCAAAAATGGAAAACACAGGACATTGGAAGGACTTTTCGCCCTAATTTTGGAGGGTTTTACGTGCTACCGGCAGCCTTCTCTGTCATTATTCGTCATGTATTGTCAAGATTACAGCTAAAAGAGCCAATGCAAATAAACTTGACTAAAATATGAAAACTTACCACCAAAAGAAATGTTAATGGTCACATAATTCATGGACGGACATGTGTAGATGTCAAATTTGTGGGCTAGCCATCTCACTCGGCTTGGTCTAGCCAAACCTACTACTGAAAATTTAATAGGGATTCCCCCCCAATGATGGAAAAGCTTTTGGGTATGGAAACACATTCAGCACTTTGCAAATGGAAACCGGAATAAATTCCACGCTGTCATTATTACTCAATCCAGTGATGAAGGGAATTTGATGGCACGACAACGAGCAATATTTCGATAGTCTTCCGCCAATGAGATATCTGCGGTGCAGGAAAATATTAAATGAAAACTTTTAGAGCCTTTCGTGACGCAATAAGTCAAGAATCCACCAGTCCCATGGCTAGACGTGGCACATGATGATGCAGTTTTTATTACCACCATGCTAGGGCTCATTCATGCACCGTGGACTTCATTTCATGACCGTCCATTCCTTGTTCTTTTTCATCCCAGACCTGTCGTTCGTGGGCAGTCTCAAGAGATTACGTATTGAAATATCTTGATGTACTCCTCTAAGTCTTCTTAAAAGGAGGACTTGCAAACAGCTATCGTGACAGAGTCAATAATTTTCTTTTTTTTATGATCACGTAAACAGTAAGTTACGAGTATTTTTCTTCGAATTCAACCCTTTGATCCCTTTTACACACGCGTTGAATCCTCTGCTGGAAATTTAGTCTATAACAGAGGAGATTAATGTAAATCATATTGAAGTCTTATGTAATAGTTTAAGTTTTTAGATGAGATAGTTCTTTAACATGGTATGAGAGTTTTGTTGATCTACCGGTCACGAGTTCGAATCTCACTACCATTATTTTATTTGATAAAATCGAACACAAGGCAATATGACCTGTGCAAGTTTCAGGCTCAAAGGATTTTCACAAAAAATGGTATTCCAGAGAGTAATATAAATTATATTCTAGAATATTATCTAATAACTTAAAGTTTTAGATAAGATAATTACTTATAATAGTATGTCGCATTACATTTCAAGTTTTGAATTTAGAAAGCAAAGTTATATGACCAATTGCACAGCTTTGATTTTTCTTTTTTATTTGAATATGATATCGATGTAGAAATTGAAAGGATATATACAAATCAATGCTGAATACTGTAGAGTGGCTTTTATCAGAGAGAAATTGAGAAGAGTTCAGGGTGTCAGTATCAGCAGCTGCCCCTCATGAACTGTCAATCATAGCTTTTTTTTCCTTGTCTATAATAATAAAATGTCTTGTATATATTTGACTCTGTGCGTCAGAATAAAATTCATTCAATAGATGCCCAGCAACTTCCATGAGCTGATGAAACTTGTCGGTCACCCCCAGGAGAGATACCTCCATCATTGTATCCCAGTTGAAAGTTTTTAGCTCCAATGTCCCTGGATTGACAGGTCGTGTACACCGACGATGAGAATGGTTCTAATTTGGCACAATTATTCCCTGAGTCAGTAAGATTCGACCGAGTTTCAGCAAGTTTAACAATGGAGGGGTGAGTGAGAGTTGTAGCGTTAAAGAGAAGCAGTTTCTATTGTAAAGTAAAATATTTTATGAAAGGTGAAATGATAAAAGCTCGCCGGAACTTCTCTCAAACTTTTGGCGAAACATTTGGCAATGATATCGCATAGTGAACCCTCGAAAAGTTTTTGCACAGTCAGTGAAATGATATAAAGTAATCCATGCTGTTCAGCTCTCCATCTCTCTCCTATCTCGGATGTGATTTAACATTTTGAACTCCCAATCAAAAGTTGCACGTAATCTGTTTGAAATAATTGAACTCCCTTTCCCCGTCGATGATTACAGAATTGTCCCATTCGACATTATTTACAACCTGCTAACCTTAAATTAAGGGCCAGTCACCGTATTTTCTAATTACAGGCCACTCTCCACTCTCGCAGAACATCTCAAACGAGGTGGTCGTTCACTGTTCTTCCAGAGTTTTTGCGATTTCCCCCCTGAATTTCGAAGTGTATTTTTAATCTGGGAAATGACAGCCACTCGATCCTCTAATCCAACGGTCGGTGCAGGGCCTGGACACATAAAAAATTATTTTCATCTGTAGAGATACAATTTCAAGGAAGGTGTTGCGAGTGTATCATTTATTTACAAAGGATCAAGTGGCAGGCATAATGAATAATCCCTTTTCGTCACATCACTTCACCTTTCTTTACGACAGGCCTCTCTTCCTTTAAAAGGATGATAGGAATTTAAATCCTTGTTTTTTTGTTCTGTGAGAATCAATTATTTATTACCAGAAGGGTAAAATTGAACAAAATGAATTAACAGGCCTGGTTAATCGAATTAAAATCACGATAGGGATATAAGGTTTAGTTGACCAGTTTTTAAATACAGAGATTAAATTGAATAATCGAGAGAAATATAAGGATATAAATTCTACCAAGAATATCTATGGCTAGCAGATGGGTTTCCTGGGCGTGTGATGACTCATCAACTCGAGAATATTCTGTTAAACAGGCAGAGCACACGGTCTCTGTGTGCTGTTACCTCGCGAGTGGAAATATTTTGTCTGTGCTGTTTTTTTGGGCAGCTCGCTCTATATAACTCATCATAATATGTGATCATCGATAAAATAAATAAATAAATAAAATAAAAACAAGGAGGTTGTGATACGAATAAAAACGGGTTTTTTTATTCTTTGTGCAGTGATATAATTTATAATTGAAAATATAAAAAAGAATTATATAAATTATATCACGTGACTTGTTTAAAAACTAAAATCATTTAGTGGAATGATTTTTAAATTAATATAAAAAAATTAATAAACAAGTGATTTTTAGATGACAATGATAAGTGTCACGAGAGCATTGCTAGGTGGAAACATCATTGTCGGCATTGTTTTTCCCTATCTATCTAATTAAAGGGGTATTTGGCCGTACTTTTAAAACTGTTTTTGAAAAAAATTAAATTAATTTTATTTTAAATTAATTTTTTTGATGTGTCGATGTCAAAAATATTTTTTTAAAAATCAAAAATATATCATTTTGATGCATTTGTGAACGAAAATTATTTTAAAAAACAACCATAATCACACTCTCAAACCGACACTAAATCTTGTATTATTTGCCTCTCAAAGAGACTATCAAAAGTAGCTTAACATTTTTTTTTCCTCTTTCGGTTTTTTTTTTTTAAAATAAAATCTTTTTCTCCTATAGATAGAGAAAGTGAAGGGGGATTTTTAAGGGCCTCCCTGGATTGTGAAATAAAATCAAACAAGTCCTGTTTTGGAGGGCCTTAGGATTCCGGTACATGTTCCCGTCCAACCCTAATGTTCACAGAATAAGAATGTATAGGACCCATAGCCAACTTTAGGACGTTGTTCGGTGGTGCGGTAGATTGAGACACTCAACTAGCCATCCAACTCTCTCGTCCCGTTGAATCGTGGTTTTGAACGTCAGGTTTGATGAGTGGTCTTGATTTTTTTGTCGAATTAAATAATCACAATTTCGGCAAAGTATAATCAGATACCGCATTAGCTAGTCTTTTTTAGTATTAAAATCATTAAAAAATACATATATAATTTAATATATTTTTTTAAGATAAATAAATTACCAAACAGCACCCCTCCAAAAAGAAACTAATGTACACTCATACAACTAGTTGGAACAGGTTAACTTGTTAATATATGGTTAGATCTAGTTATCACCACTAGTGATAATATTTTTTTTTCATTAGTGTGAATGTGTCAACTAACTTATATATATCCCCATTAATTTTAAAATTAATGATAATGTAAATTTCAATAATATCTAGAAATGATGACGGAGCTACGCTCACGATGATTATTAAATCCATGCTGGCAAGGAGGGTGGAATTTGTAGATTCCACCTAAACCCTTATTTAGTGGCATGCATGTTGTCGTGGCGCTCTCTTGATTATTAAATGCGTTGTCAAATTTCTAATCAATATTTTATTACATAGGGTCAATTTCTATTTTTCTTTATGTTCATGTCAATTATTTGTCATTTAAGATACTGCCAGCACAAGGACTAAGGACGTGCAGTTGATTGTGATCTTCCAGCGCACGTGATAAGACGTGTAGAGAATAAATAAATCAAGAAGTTGTTTGGGCTCTGAGGTGGTACTTGGGCTTAGTAGTTGGGCTGTGAAGACTTTGATATAGGGAAAGAGGCCTGTTTTATATAAAATACCAAGCCCAAGTCAGTCCAGTCAAAAAGAAAAGAAAGCCGAATTGGCGTCGCCCGGACTCGAACCGGAGACCTTCAGTGTGTTAGACTGACGTGATAACCAACTACACCACGACACCAAGGCTGGAGACCGGGTTGGATAGATGTTTAATAAAGCTGAACCGGAAAGAGATATGGCTACTGCTGTGGTGGATATGTATGGGATATGATAGCAAAACTGTCGCATAGAAAGAGGAGGGAGGAAAAGGAAATGTTGAGGATGGTGGTGGGCTTGGGCAACCCAGCGTCTTCTATCCATTCTTCTTACTGTTTAATCGAAAGAAATCCGAAGAAAACTCTTCAAAACCAACAGCTAGTCTTCAAAATCAATCACACCCATCATTTTCATTTCCAATATAGAACATCTGCTACTAGTTTTACGTTTTGTCGACTACATGCTCGACGAAAAGAAAGCGTTGCTTCTCCAGCTGTCGTGAGCGATTTCGATGATGATTTTGACGATGACGAGCTTGATTACGACGATAAAGATGGGGAGGAGGAAGAGGAAGAGGAATTTATGCCATTTGGGAAGATGAAGAAGTGGCTTGAGACAAAACCAGGTGGGTTTGGTGGAAGCAAAGTTTATGATACTCGTATTGAAGACAAGCTGCTTGAAGAAATTGAGCAGAGCAGACTTGCTCAGGCTGCTAATATCAATAACCTCAAATATCCTAATCCTACTGCACCCAACAGGACTCTCCAACAAGCTAAAAAGGGTCAGTGCTGCTCTCTTCTTCTTCGTTTTCTCACTTTTTCCTTGAGTTCAATCGTCTGTTATCGCATCCATGAATAATTGCATCCTTATGTGCATTTTCCCTGCTCCTACGTAAAAAGTAAGATTTTTTAAGGTTGGAAATTGGGTTGTCCGTCTAGTTGTCTATATTGGGTTTGTGCTGTAATATCAGCAAATGAAGGAAATGCTGCTTAATAATATACGTCCTCAAGTAAAGTTGGCCTCGTACTGAAGAAGAAAAAAAGTTCCAAGAAACCATGTCACCAGCACTGCCTGGCAGCTCAATTTCCTAATTGATGAATTCTAGGACCTTGATTCGAGACAACATAAAGAAGCCCTGCCTTCGGCCGAGGAAAAAAACAATTTGCTGGTGCAAAATTCACTTACTAGATACTTTTTTCGGGATTTACTATGAGATGGCAATATACTAATGATGTTCAATAAATAATGTCCCGGTGGGACGTCTGAAAGGTCTTGTTTTGGATGGACTTCTTAATTGCAGGTTCTCATTTTGAGGTTCCATTGAGATGAAAATGGGGATACGGGTTCAAAGAAAATGTTCCCTTGTATTGTGTTCTTTTGATGCCCAATACTGATGTTTGTTTTTAAAAAAAGCAAACAAAGAAAGAAACCCGAGTCTTTTTACTGTTTCTGTTCTTTTTTTTATCAAAACTTGGACACGCAATGATTGAAATATACAACACTGAAATATAAATTAACCTTTTTTTATCAGTTCTAAATACTTGGACAATTTTATGAAATGTACACCGAGAGAATAGCTTTATGCTTTCAGCTTTGCAATTAACAGTTAGCTGACAGTATACATTGATAGGAGAATTTTCACAGACATTGCCTGAAGTACACATACTGTTTAAGTATCTGGCCTCTGCACTTGAAATGGAAATGTCTTCGATTATGCTTTAGCGGGACTTTCATGTGAATGCCATCTCGAACAAGCAATGTGGGATTTAGAACAATGAGTCCTTGGCTGCTTTGAATAACTTGTATCTGCAGCCAAAGTTGACAATGAAAAGGGGTTTCAAAACTTAATTTAAAGGAGGATGCTAGGCTAATAGTCAGCCTAGCTCCGCACCGGGGCTGGGATTCATCCCACCTATGATCTTGTTGTTTGATTTTTACAGATGCATAGAGTATCCTAATTTTCTTGTTTGGCTAATAAAGCTCTAGAATTGTCAAAAAAAAGAAGTAAACGATGTACTATGAATAAGCTAAATGGCAGTAGACATCCAGTAACTCTAGCTTGCTGGATATATTTGCCGGCCACATAATTGCCCAAGTGCCTGCATCCACTTTCCAGAATTCCCATAAATAGCTGTTAATGTTGTTCTTTTAGATTTCATTTTATTGTACTTCTTATTAGTGTTTGGAGGAGCATGGTATTGTAAATTGCTAGGTTGTTTTCAAAATGCATTTAATATCATTAATTGTTTTTACATTATAAAAGTGGTAAGCAATATGTAGTCCATTTAACTCGAGTCTGATTTTGTAAAACTATACTGGATCAATGCAGCATCTGATGTTATACCAACTGGCATTCGTGTGCATGTCATCAACCTTCCGAAGAAAAAGAACATCCACAGAGATTTGAAAACAGCTTTTACAGATGTTCGAGGTATTATTAATATAATCCCAGCTGTTTCTGGAAACAAGAAGACAAAAGACCCTGTTTGCAAGGGCTTTGCTTTTGTTGATTTCAAGTCAGAGGAGGATGCAACTAGGTAAATATATGTTTTTTGTGGTTTATAATTAAAAGATCAGGGTAGGAAATTCAGCGTGCTTTTGGTTCATGGTATTATTTCTATGACAATCTAATGAAGGCTGTGATTTTTATTCCTGGTCCTGAATTCCTTGCTCTTAGTTTCTACAAATGGTAAATAATGGGTGTAACATTCGGGGGGGAAAACCCCACAAGGTAGATGCTATGTTGCAATGGATGGTGTTAAGTTTGAACATCGTAGGCAAACTCTCTTCTCTCTTTCGCTTGGAAAGGGTGGGAGGGAATTTATGATGGAGAACCAAAATTTCACTGTACATTTTTAAAAATTAAATGTTTTGTTTCATCTATTGAAATTCCTAGAAAGAGCGTTAAACATGTTTTGTAGTCTGAAAAGTTTTCAACCAAAACATGGCAAAAAATCAATGGTTTAACTGTATGGATAAGCCGCAACATGAAGTTTTAATAGTCAATCCATTTTGCATTCTGGGATCATTGATGTATCAAGAAAATTATCCCGAAGTCTTCCAATACACATCCTGTGTAGCACAGTTCATCTCATAAACCTGTGTGAACTCATCTGATTGATTAGAGCAAACTAAATTAGTTTTATCTGAATTGTATTCCTATCATGACAGGTTTGTGCAACAATTTTCTAAGAAAAGTATAGCATTTGGCAAGATTCAGAAGCAGATAAAATGTGAGATGAAAAATTCAAGCTCTTTATCGTCAGCTGGCAGCTTCCCCTCTGACATATCTAAATCTGATGGCATGGATGATTCTTTTGATGATCCCCTATTGATGAATTCTGTCACAGGAGAGAAAAATGCTGATTCCAAAATGGATGATTCTTTCTTTGAAGAAACTGTCTCTGACATAGATGAATCTGATGACCTGGATGAGGAGCTAGAAGATGAGAACGTGGAATCTGTTAGCAAATCAGACCCGAGCAGTTATGATAGTTCAGAACCTAGGATGGAAGCAGCTACTGATTCACTTTCCTCGAAGAAACAACATAAAAAACAGGCTTCCAAGAAAAAGATAGTAGCAAAGGGAGGGGGCAAGAAGGTTCTGAAGTTGGACATCCCAGGATCTGCAAGGAGGTGATTTCCTGCATCTCGGGTTCAACTAGCGGCATTACTTTTTGTTTTTATTCTATTTTTAATGTATTTTTTAATCTTGATCAAAATGCAGGTTGAAGATAAAGGAGAAGGCGGTGCTAACAGATGTGTTCGCTAAATATGGATTGAAAACCCCTACGGCTTCAGCAAAAGAGAGTTGAGCTATGGTATTTCCACTATTGGAACAGCAATGCGGAGTTTGGTAGCTTCACTAGCAGTCTTGTAATTTGTGTTCTTCCGACCCCTTTCTAGTTCATCTGGCACACTAAATCTTCGAAATCAATCAACTTTTCTGGTCGTATTAATTTCAGTTTCAATTTTGTATGGTCCCAGCCTTTTCACGGCTTCACGCGTGTTGCTACCCAAATTTTGACCTACTTATTTTTGTGTTTCGGAAGAAAAAAAGAAAAAAATAGAAAAAAACAAAAAAATCCAAAAATATCTTGTTACAGGGGCAAAATTGAATAAATTGAGAGTTTAATGGGCGATTGAGGCTTAAATCGCAAAAATCAGAAACCAAAGACCAGAATAAAAAGGGCCGCGCAAAGCTAGGGTTGATATTGAAGTTCTGACAGGGTATAATTGCACAAAATCATAAATTCAGATCAAATGGAGGTTCAATTAGAGAAAAATTATAAATTGAGGGACCAAAACACACTTTGACCTCTCAAGGCAGCAGACATAGCTGCCGACCAGCCGCTGCATGTAGCCACCGGCAAGCCTGTCACAGCAGAAAAAGAAAAGAAAAAGAGAAGCTTACCGTTGCTTGCAACGGTAACTTCTGCAATGCCTATAAAATGGCGAGAACAAAAGAGAAAGGGGGGAAAAAATGGAATAAAAGAGGGGGGAGAACTGGAGAGCCAAGTTTGACGCAAAATAGAAACAGAAGGGAGAGAGCGAGATTAAGAAACAGAGAAGAAGATTGAAAAAGCAGAGGGAAGATAATCGGGAGATTTATGAGCAAGACACAGAAAGAATAGAGAGATTGCAGAGCCAAATCCACATACAAGGATTGATTTAATCTTCGTCCATTTGTCCCTCTCGGTCTGCTCTTTCTTCCCTCTCGGTCTGCTCTCTCTCTCACTAAAACCAGCAAGCTCTCTCTCCTTAAACTCTCTCTCTCTCTCTCTCGGCCGGCCAACTGGGGGCACCGTCGACCACCCATATCCCTCCTCAGCACCACCGTCGTCTCCTCCATCAAAAACAGTATCTCAGCCATCTTCTCCGACGAAGAGAACAGAGCAGCCCCGACGCCAGCAAGTGCAGCCCGTCACCGTCCAACACGTTTTCCGGCCGCCACAGGCGACCATTTCCGACGAAACCACGACTGGAAGAATCACCTCGACGTCCTCTACCCAAAGGTGTTAACAGGTATACCATTCATCACACTCCAAAATTTACTGTGCATCGTCCCTGTCATCCCTGCATGCACCAGCGAGAGTGAATTCGTTCACTCTCGCTGGGCCGTTCGGGCCTGGCTTTACGCCCGGCCTGCTTCTAGAAATGGGCTTCCAGCCCACTGAGCTGGAAGCCCGAATCGAGAGGAGATGGGTTCGGGCCTGTTTAGGCCGTAGCCCGGTCCAGGTGCTACCGGGCTGGCAGTCCAGCCCGAGATAGGCTGGGCTGGCAGCCCAGATTCCCATTTCCTCCGGGCTGGCAGTCCAGTCCGAGACAGGCTGGGCTGGCAGCCCAGATTCCCATTTCCTCTGGGCTGACAGCCCAGCCCGAGACAGTCTGGGCTGGCAGCCCAGATTTCCAAGGGGTGGGCTGGCAAGCCCAGCCCACCCGTAAATAATAATATAATAATAAAAATAATAATATAATAATAATAATATAATAATAATATAATAATAATAAAATATAAAAAATAAAAATAAAAATATTTTATTTTATATACAAAAACCTAAAAAATGTGTTGTTTTTCTTGCATAAGGCCAATACACTAGCATATTTTTAAAAGTTGTGGTTCTTTTGAAAAAAATATATTATCATGGGTTTTGAAGAGAAAATGAGTTTTAGCATGGATTTTGCAAAGAAAAATCATTTCTTGCATTTTGAGATTTTACAACATGTTTGTAAAATCCAAAGGGTATTGGCCAATATTCAAAAAAATATAAAAAAACTTTTTCGGTGATTCATATTATTCACTATCGGTGTTTGAGTAGATAAATTCTATTCAAAATATTCGGCGGGAATAATATGTTATTATTCACTATCGGTGTTTGGGTAGATAAATCCTAAAAGGGTTGCTATCCAAAATATTCGGCGGGAATAATATGCTATTATTCACTATCGGTGTTTGGGTAGATAAATCCTAAAGGGTTGCTATCCAAAATATTTGGTAGGAATAATATGCTATTATTCACTATCGATGTTTGGATAGATAAATCCTAAAGCGTTGCTATCCAAAATATTCGGCAGGAATAATATGCTATTCACTATCGGTGTTTGGATAGATAAATCATAAAGGGTTGATATCCAAAATATTCGGCAGGGATAATATATCATCAACATTTAAATATATATTATATATATCCGTATCCTAGCAATCATAAGACAAACAAAAACGTCAAGCAGCTTACCTTAGGTAGGGCGTACTAGGGGTGCTAAAACCTTCCATTTACGCAACCAGTCCCTTACCCTAGAATCTCTGAAAGACCAGTTTAGGTTTCCTAGTAACCATAATACTAGGTGGCGACTCCTTTTTTACGAAAATAGATAATACCCCCGACATTGATATTCCCCGCACACGGGGAAAGTCGTCACGACGCCGCGACCATTTTTGGGGTGCGACAACGCGTTACATTTTTGGGATGGAAAGAATTAGTATAGAAAGAATTGAGAGTTTTTAGTGTAACTCTCAAAACTTGTCTCTGTTATGAAGCATTAGCAGTGACGTCATGGCATTCACCGTTGCAAATATATTTTAAGATTATTTGCCCTGTTTGGCTAGTTTGTTCTCTTGATTTATTTTACACCTTACACCAATAACTTGGCGATGAACCTGTCGTGGATTAGCTTGATGAGAGACTCTCAACTTTAAATTTGGTTCCATTTTTTAACTATAGTACAGTTAATGGAAATTATGTTTTCATATATTATGGAAATTGGATAAAATCCTAAAATTCTAGAGGGAGGAAATTGGATCACTAGAATTAAATCTTGCAAACAGGTACACATTGCCTAGTATTTAATTTTTTTATCAAATAGAATGAGAATGATAAGATTCAAACCCGTAACTGTTAAGTCAATAATGCTCTGATACTATATCAAAGAATTATTTCAGCTAAAAATTTAAATTTAGATAAGATCTCGTAATATAATATAATATTTTTTAAATCATGGTTGATGGAGAATTGTACCATTCGCAACAAATGGAAGCTGCATAGAACGGTGTCTAAATATGAAATTATAGATCTTTGACAATGCGCACAAGTGGGCATGTCGCTAAAATTATGCCCATGCTTGTCATTGTAGCTGTATATGTGCTAATCTTGCAACAAAAGACAAAAAAAAGTTCAGCAATGAGCTCCGATCCTTGCAACTGCAACTGCAACCATGAGTAGTGGTTTGATCCTGCCTCGACGGATTCTGGAGAAATCTTGTAGCCCGAAGAACAATGGATAAACAAGAAATACAGTACTTAATTTCCGGTTCAAATGAAATGTATGTATTAAGTGCCACAATTAGACAGATATTACTCAAACTCCTCTTGAACTTCACCATCTGTAACAGAAGAGCCTGTTAATTTAGCAAACTAAGAACCTAAAGTAATATATAGATAGATTGGGCTATAAGGAATGAGATGTGAAATCTTACTGGCAAGTTTGACGGCCAGGTTCGCTTGAGCATCAGCCTCAGAATTATATTCCTATAGAACATAAGCTTGAACAAGGTTAGAAAATTAAACAACAAGACTGAACAAGCATCTGCAGCAAAATCTTGATCTATGCTGACTTGCTGATAAGCATAGTTTCATTACTAGTGTACACAATGCTCCAGTTCAAATTCACAGCAGTGGTTCATTTTGTATTTCAAAATCAACCCTTTATGCAGAAGTAAATACCGTGAATCTTAAAACCTTGGATTAAGATGTTTGATCAGGGTTTCTTTCTCTGAAAAGAATGATTTTTGGCAGGTCTATCCAGCCAAATTGTAAGCCTCAAACCTACCCAGAACACACGGATTGGATAAAACAAACAAAAGTCAACATTACTTGGATCTCGGTGGCACTATACCAAATTGCATCCATGGTCAACGCACACTGCACACCATTATGCAGTGGCGAGATCATTCGCAAGACAAGTAGCCTGAACAGCTAGCACACTAATTCTCAATGCAGTTCAAGATCATTTGGCACTATTCCAAATTGTTTTCATAGCAGATATCCTTTTAGATAGAGATGCTGATAGACTGAGACAGCATTTGATACACATTCTATATGATCCACAAAATACTAATATCAGCCCCAGAAGCACAGGCATAACAATCTGCACTAACCCGCGGGACATGACTGATGTGGAAAGAAAGAAAACTATTCTTTAGCTTTTTAGCTTCTTCGTACAAGTTGGTGATGTTCTCATGTCTGGCCTTCCATGAACCCTGAATCTGCTCCAAGTAAAATTATCAAAGTCAAACTAAGGAAGAATGAGTCATATATATGACCACTAACATATAAGAACCAGGTCTTAGGACTGGAATAGATGAAATAAATCAAAAAATGGATTTTTGATCAAGAAAGAAATCTTATTGGAACTGTCCATATCCAGTTCATCCTTCAGAATCACATACCGGAAGCAAAGCCAGAACTAGCTTTAAGAAATTTGAGTTAGGTATGATTCAGAACATAGCATCCAAGCTCAGTCGATCTTTAGCCAAGCTTAGCCTCCTATGCATAACTCATGAACAATTACACCATACCCATGCTAGATTTGGTTCACGTTCTCTAGTTACATAACCCCACGACAGTACTCAATGTTGGGCTTTTCTTGTATAATATCAAATCATCATTGCCATTAAAAATATGATGTTATATTGATCCAAAAAAAATATCTTGAAAGGATTGGATATTTATAAAGTAATAATGGAACTCTAAAAAGAAAGAAGTGGAGTATTCTAAAAACAAACATGAAACAATCACATCACAGATGAGATTTTATTTTAGCTTCCTTATCAAGATTGCTCACGAGCCAATTGATGTAGGATAAGGGTAGGAATTGAAGGAGATGGAAAAAGGAATAAGAAAAACAAGAGGGGATCCACCTCTCAAAGTTCACTTTGAGCAAAAGTGTGAAAAATTAGTAGCAGATTGAGTAAAAAAAAAGAAGAGGAAAGAACAAGAAAAGGATGTCAAAAAATGGTCACAGAGGAAAAGAGAAGGCAAAATCTTGAAAGTACGCTGTATAACCTTCCAGTTGAGTTGAAAACAATGTTTGTTAAGTTTATATCATCAATATACTCAAAAATGTATGCTTGAAAAATTTGTGTCTCAGCAATAATTAAAACAGTGATATCATGGTAGATATTGCCAAAGAAATAAGTTTTTCACAAGGAGCATAAAGAACCGCCAATCATCAACAATCTATGAAATTATGAATATCTTGAAATATTCTTCTACCACATCACCAGCTTTGCCACTCTTAAGGATAATCTGGCTTTGTTGTTTATTGAACAGGTCTATTAATGAGGGCCAAGTTTTGGTTCATGTGTTCAAGAAACAGATGGAGTTAAACCCAAACTTCTTGGACAAAAAATTGTCCACGACCTACATACTCAAAGTTGGGAAGAAAAATACAAGGTTGGCGATCAGTGACAGGAAAAACATTAGCATCTGGTGTCGTTTAATGATGTCCAACCTCCTCTACTCCTGCTGCTTTTTCCCCTTTTTACATACAATAATCATTATTAATCACCAAATCAACTCCTTCAAATGGAGTTGACTTTAGTGAACCATTCAAAAAATTGGGCCCAGAATTTCCACACAAAACATTAAATAAATAAACAATAATAAATAAGTCAACTGACATGAGTCATATGAGGAAACAAGTGAAAGTTGAAAGCAACAACTAGATTGAAAAATCAAAATAATATTTTGATAAAGAAATAGCATGCTAACAGACAAGCTAGGAGGAGGGGGTTTAGATAGGTAAGTGATCAACGACAAACCAACCTGCATACATACAAGCTTGGAGTCTCCTTTGACATGAATTTTTGTATAACCTTTTCCAAGAGCATGCTTCATTCCCAATAAGACAGCTCGATATTCAGCCATATTATTGGTTGCTATGCCCAGTCCTTCCCGTAATCTGCAGATCTACTTGAAATGAAAGTTGAGAAAAATATAAATATTACTAAAGATAATACATGTAGATATTATGTGAGTGAAAATGCATACCAAGCTTCCATCATCATTTCGTAGTACAGCTCCTGCCCCAGCTTGTCCAGGATTTCCTTTTGAAGCACCATCAAACTCGAGAAGACATGATTTCTGTGAGTAAAAAATCAGGGTTTCTATGTGCCATGAATTCACAAAAACAAGTATTTTGAAGTGTTTACTAGCTAATCCTGGGAAGACAAGATTACAAGAAACCTGACAGTATGATTTTCTACTATCAGACTATGAAAGACAGACTGGCTAATAAAAGCATACATCTATTGTTTTACATCCACATACACTATTGGAAGTCTGTGCTTGACACTCAGTTTGAATATCCAACTTGGTATGCTTGTTAATGGTAGATGCTGTTTCATCTATGCCCTGTAAGCAATTGATATTTCATTAAAAATATATTGGCCACTAGTAAGAAGAGGAATTTCATAAACAAAGATTAAAAAAGACACATCCTCCAATGCAGCGAACCAAGTAGACCGGCAAACATCAAACTTACTTTGATTTCTGATCCCAGGATTTCCTGTGGTCTCTTTTTGTTTGCATCACTTTGGTACGTTTCAGCATTGGAAGAAGCAGGTTGCTGCCAAACACTATGGTAAGTTTAAGTTTGTATTGTATCTCCAACTCTTTTAAGCACCACATCTTCACCGAGGAATATGAAATGCTTTCCAACTCAAGCTCTTTAAATGTCATTTTTGGAATAATCTTTCCACAAGGACCTCATTTGATCATCATAAATATGAATTTGTGGCCATGCATAGCACTCTGCTAATTGCTTTGTCACTTTGAAAAATTTCTTCATGACTGCTCATCAATTTTAACACATGGTGACTTGTTTGATGAAATCAAGATATTTCTCAGTTTATAAGGTGAAAGCATGCCATAGGTTCGAGGTAACACAAGCATTGCCACTGTGACAAAATTTCAGACATTCTCAAAGCCAACCAATTCAAACTATTTATAAGATTATAAGCGTAGCTTAAACAATAAAATCCACTCCCTTCCTGAAAGTGTGCAAGCAGAAGTGTGCTCAGAAACTGTAGTTGAAAAGATCTACATCCAAGTTGCAATGATAAACAGATTAATTTCTATTCTTAATTGGATGCTGCTCGCTTGCAACTGAAGTCAATTTTGCAATGAAACTGATATCAACTGCATGCAGCTAGAAACCCAGCACCATGACAAAAACAAATTGGGTTCTAGAAGCTGACATGGTGGTGTGCATCCTTAGTGCAACAGTTATGTAAAGCTCACGAGTTGCAATCATAGTTAATCTTCATAATACATTTCAAGATGTATTCAGGTTTCTGTGAATATTTTGGATAACTTACGATAAGCAATAACTTTTTTTACAGAGGTATTCTTTTCTAGTATGGTATTTTTTAACTGTCTTTAGAGTTATAATATGCTCCACCCCCTCATTCCCACTTCAACTGTTCACATTTCTTTCTTGGGATGTCCCATAGTGCTTGTCCACTTTATAAATGAAGAACATGAAAAGATATGATTTTCTTATCTTATCCTCAGTTATTTGATTAATTACAACTCTATTTAAAAAGTAGATGGACTTGTACACTTTCTAAGATGGATATATTTGAGAAAATACAAACCACACAAAGCAATAGATAATATTTGATAAATAGATGGAAATGCATGAGTGGATTCTAAAAGTGTGGTGGAGGGAGCATCATATATCTTTCCTTAATTGCCATGGCAGATAGAATTAAAGTTGTTATATTTTCTGTCTTTTAACTTTCCAAAGTAATTAATAAATAAAGATTACAATCACATATAGTCTAACTAGTAAATAGAGAAGTTATTTCAATTTTAATGGTACACATGAGGTGATGATTGAGTTCAACACACCTGGAAAGGGCAAGGGATGAGCATGCCAAAAATATCCTCTTTCAGATCTGCAGCTCTGATAGTGTACAAAGCATTCTGAAGCCCATGGGAAACAAGATATGCCTCAGAGTCCTTGGATAGAGAGTAACCTTTATAGACACTCGCAGGAGGGTCCAATATCTAGCAACAGAAAAAAAGAAAAAAAAAGCCACACATCTTAGAAACTATTCCAAGCTAACATCTATATAGTTTATAAACTGCATCGGAATCTAATTCTAAGGTTATCATTAAACATAAATCCAGGAAAAGAAGAAATAAAGAAAACATATTATTATCACCATACCAATCAACTGCTCAACAAAATGGTACTAACCATAATCTTTCAAGCATGTCGGTGCAATGAGGAGGCTTGAAACTAGAGAAAGTAAACGGCAAACAGTCGTCGGCTCAAAATAAGGGTTAAGGATTGTGGGTGATACTTTATAACTTTTCAAGATATACCATGATTCAGGGACTCTACACGCAATAATTACCAGGTTTGAATATCCATAGAAAACAATTTGAAGGACTCATGGTGTAGATAGATAACAAAGGTGCTATTTTTTTTCCCTTTATGATATAAAAGAAGAACTGATAGATGTTTGACAGGAATCACTATATGAACTAAGATTACTAGGGCTATAATTTCTCTTATATGTCATGCAAAGCATGGAGTGAATGATATGAGATGGGGCATCAAAGCCTCCCACTGAACAATGCAAGTATTTTAAACCGTCACCTGTAAGCCTCATGTATCATGATTACTCTATACACCACCAAATAAGGAGTGAGCAGTAAGAAAAGCACAAACAATACAGAAAGGTGCGGAGAGCTGCGATGCAAATCCAATTGGACATATATTTTGAAAGATTAACGAATGAAGAACAAGGCAGAAATACCTCAAATGTGAAACAGAAATTTGAAAAGGATCATGGAAGAAGTAGCAGAAGTGAAGTTAAACTGGCTGGCCCAGATCATTCAATGCCCTAACATAAACTTTCAGATGGTGCAAAACGCAACGAGGAGTGATGTTTTAACCTTCCATAAAAATCAAAAGAGAAACGAAAAAAACAGCACATTGGCAACTCCTCTTTCTGATACATCTCAAAATAGTAAATGACATACAAGAGCATCTGAAATGAAAACATATAGAACTTGTAGCACGAGAGCGTTGCGATTGCATAACTTAAAAAAAATAAAACAAATTAGCCAACGTGAATAAGTAGATGATAGGGTGACAGTTGAAGAAAATAATTACCGACGTTCCAAGTTGGGCCTCGCAATCAGCAAAATTCTTATAAACACCGGCAACATCTCCTTTCCGCACAACAAAGAAAGCATCCTTCTCGTTTTCCATGGCTGTCGTTGGCTGAGAAACCTTCTTTCTCCTAACCGAAGCTTTTAAACTCGGCTTTCGAGACGAGTTGCACTGAATGCGAAATCCGGTGGAGATAAATGGCTGTCGTTGCCGGGCTGTTCAAAGCTCCTTCTCCAAAAGGGAATGCGAGATTGATGTGAAGGGTTAGTAGTCCTCGTCGCTATGAAATGGATTGTCCTTCCAAATATAAAAGCAGTATAGCAAGACAACCGAGAGAAGTAATCATTCCAGTGTCGTTTTCCCTAGATTGTCTGAAAGACAATAGTAACTTTTATTAGACCTATTTAATCGAATAATATGGGGGGGAATGCCTAGAGAATTCAGTCCCTGTTTAGTTACAGAAAACACTAGTCAACACTACACATGGTTTGACCAGCACTTGAAGGTTATATTCAATGAAGCCACATAACACTCCATTGCAATTACTGTCAGCATAATTAATGGTGGGAAAACACTGTAGCAAGAATAGCTACAGTGTTCATCCAATTTGCTTTCTGTTAACTTTCCAATTTTCTCTTTCATTTCCACGTTTGTACGGAAAATAAAAAAATAAAAATGTTTCAACGAGAGTGCGTTTAAATTATTTCCGCTTTCTAAAATCCAAAAACACAAGATAGTAGTTTCAAATACAAAGCTACATGCTTCTCTAATTTCTCGATGTCGATATTCAATTTGTTTGCCAGTCAGTTAGATGAATTTGACCAAATTAGAGGATAAATGGCCCTTTACAGGTGAAATCTCATTTTCACAAGCTCTATGCCAATGAAAGGCGAATAACAAGCATTCCACTCTAGGAATGATCACAATAAGTGACTAGTTGAGCCAGATCTTGTACCGGAGCTGAAAAACAATGGGGTCTGGACTTGTTGAGGAAAAAAACAAAGTGTTGGAACACGGGGAACCTCTAGGAGACAAAACTTCAAGCACTTGGTGTGCATGGTTCAGGATCACAGACTTTTTGCCACAATTCAGAATATATATCATCGATCCCATCTTATCTTTGTCAAAACCACCCGAAGAAAAAAAGCTCATCTTTACAAACCCGAGTCAGTTTTTTCACTTCCTCCTCTCTCAATACTACAGACGGTTGTAGCAACACCATCCCCGCTATAGCTTGGATGGAAATTTTTGTGAGACAATCAAATAGTAGCTTCGGTTTTGATAACGGCATGTTTTATCAATTAACTATGGGAAACGACATGTCTTTCAACAATTTTGGTTCTGCTTTTGTAGGGTTATTTGTGTACGATTCATGAATCATAACCGGCAATATGTTTATTTTTTGTGTTTTTAATTTAAAAAAAAATGTATTTTCAAGTAATTTTAATGATTTGATTTTTAAAAATAATTTTAAAAAAATAAAAATAATTTTATATTGATATTTTTTTAATAAAAAAACACTTTAATAAATAACTTCTTTTAACACATTTGAACTCTCAGATTTTCAAACAACTCCTCGTTATTTTTTTCAATTCTGAATTTTTTATTCTTGGATTTTTTTTAGTTTTGATTTTTTTTTCTTATTTAATTTTAATCTCTCATGCGTTGCTTTTCCTTTTAATCCTCGCTTTTTCTCTTTGATTTTTATTGGTTCTTAATTCATTACTTCAATTCAAGTTTATTAATTTGTCCTCATTCTTTTAAATTATGTTTTTTGTTACAGTTAATTTTAATTTTAATTTCACTTTTTAATACATATATACATGGTTGCTATGTCATTTATTTTTTATTATGATTTGTATCATTATCCTTTTAATTGTTGTTTTTTTTGTCTTGAATCATGGAGGGTTATTTTTTAATAAGGATTTATTATTCAATGATTGATTTACTAGAGATTAAGTTTTGTGGGCTTTTTATGCATGGTACTTATGGTCTGATTACATCTTTGAAAGTTTGATATCTTAAAAAAATATTTTTTTATTTTTTGTTTTCTAATTTGAAATTAGAATTTCTTTTTTTTTATAATGGCTCTATAAATTTCATTGGTTTTTTTATTAAGTTAGCTTGATCTCTTGACATGAATTACAAATTTAATCCGTTGATTAGGGTTATTTTTTAATAAGAATTTATTATTCAATGATTGATTTACTAGAGATTAAGTTTTGTGGGCTGTTTATGCATGGTACTTATGGTCTGATTACATCTTTGAAAGTTTGATATTTTAAAAAAATATTTTTTCATATTTTGTTTTCTAATTTGAAATTAGAATTTTTTTTTTTTTAATAATGGCTCTATAAATTTCATTGGTTTTTTTTATTAAGTTAGCTTGATCTCTTGACATGAATTACAAATTTAATCCGTTGATTAGGGTTGCATCACCCTTCTTATCTATATTGTATGTTTATCATTCCATTTTGGGTTGACACAAATAGTTTTCTCTCTATTTTTTATTTGATTTCATTTTCAATGAGTTTTTTTTCCCAAATTAATGTAATCAATTTTAAAAAGATATGTGTTTACTATCATTTTTTTTTTTATCATATAATTAAAATAAAATCAAAATATTATATATTGTCGGAACTATAACCTAAGTCCTTTTTTTCTCTCCTTAAAACACAATAGTGGCACTAAACATAGATTTTTACAAGAAAAAATATAGACACGAGGCATGACATCTACATCTAGTTTCATTCCACATATCAAAAACCATGTATATTGATTTTAAATTATTTTTATAGTTTTATCATTCGATATTTTATTAAATGTGAGCTTATCGCTATATTTTTTATTATCATGTAATAAAATAAAAATAATTAAATTTAGTTAAACTTGTGGTCTAAATTGCAAATTTGGTGGATTAACGAAGATTAATCCAGATTTTTTTTTCTTTTAGCATGACAAGTCAATAAGGTCATGCTTAGTCAACTTTTAAACGATATAATTTGAAATTTAGACTAAGTAGAGAGTTGTAATAAGAGTTTTTTAATCTGACATGTTGTGTCGAGTTTTATAAAAGTGTTGACAAAATTTATGCAGTCTATATATCATCTTTTATGTATATTTTTAAAAATCATGTTCCAAACCATAACATAACACATCAAATAAACTAAATGGTTTTATAACAAAGATACTACAACTATCTATAATGTTTTTTTATTATTAAAAATTATATGTTTTATTATAATCAAATATATTTTTTATATATAATTTGAGTGTCGTCCTTGTTCTGCTTTTAAGATTGACCATGTATCCGGTGATTTAATCCTCTAATGACTAATCTTTTTGGTGAGTTATATTTTAACTCTCTTGATTTGATAATTTTGATCTTCTCATCTTATACAAAAAAAATATTACATTCTAAGAGTATTTTTACATGATTTATCAAAAATATATTTAGATAGTTTGATTTGGTTGCATCAACATAAACTAAGCCACTTAAGAAAACAATTGTAGTCTAATAAAAAAATCACTATTTATTAAATAAAAACTTAGTGATGAATTTAACCTTCTCACCAAACAACAAAGAGCTTTCTATGAGAGTTACTCGATACTTTCACATGGTTACAAACACATGAGAGGTGGCTAGATTTTTATTTTTTAATACACTGAAGTTTCTTAAATATCATTGAAATCAAAATGCTTGTTTTAATTTTTAGATTAATGGCTCAGTCAAAATTTTATTTTTTAAAACATGGTGTGATGACTATATAGCTCTTATTTAAAAAAATAAAATATTTTGAGGTTTATTGGTACTTTCATATTGATTTTTTTATATTTTCCATATAGTGTTAAAGGGCAAATTGATAAATTTCCCCTACCTCTAAAAGAAAATCGCAACAACCCTTCAATTTTTTCTTTTAGGATTTGGTCCCTTTTATTTTAACTAAAATTATTTTATTTTACTTAATTATTTTCAAATTGGAAATTGTTTTTCATTTCATAATTCTTTAATTTTTTTCATCTATAATGTATGGCCCTTTTGATTGTAATTTTCATAATATTAAATCAGATTCGCCTTTTCTTCTTCATGTTATTGAAATAAAAAGGCTTTTCAAACTAATTAACACAGTGACCCAAGTTTAGGATTTTTTTATCGATTTCACTCTTCAACGTTATATTAGCTGAGCCAGACTTGTTTATTGAAATAGAGTATGGTATTCCACGAGCTTTGAATTTAAGAGATTATTTCGTACCTAGAAGACCTACCCGAGTTTGCTTTATTTTTCATAATATTAAAATAAAGTTGCATTTTTACATGTTAGCGAGTTAAATGATCTTAAAAACTCAGTTGACTCAATGACACGGGTCTCTATTTTTTTTTAACATAATCAGGAACACCATTGTTGCCCTAACCTTTTATTTTACATCCATTTATGTATCACTAACCACCATTTAAGGCATATTTGAGTTGTTTTTTTATTCATCATTGTCCATTAATATTTAGTTTATCCCGATTGATCTTTTTGATTTGTCTTGGTATAGGTTTCATAGGGTTATCATGTTATTTTGCTTCAAAATACGAGTTTTGCAGGTTAATTATAATTAATCAGGGCTGATCCAATATGCCACTATTTTAAAAAATAATAATATGCCATTCAATATGCTAATTTTAATATGCCATTAAAAAAAATTAGCCTATTGCCTACATATAGATTTAAATAAAATAAAATCAAACGGATGACAAGGCATTTGGTTGAAGAACAAAATTAAGAAAAATGACAGTTTTGCACAATGTTTTTTTTATTTTTATTTTAGATTAATTGTTTTTGGTATTTTAAAATAATTTTAATGTATTGATAAATATAAAAAATAATTGAAAAAACAAAAAAATATCATTTTAATAAATTTTAAAATGATTAATAATTTTTAAATACATTGCCAAACAGGTCCAACATTATTTCAACGTATTTTTTCGACTAACGTGTTCATATTTTTTTTTTTTGGTAAAGATCGGGGCGAAAGCCTTTCTAAATTAAACGCGGAATAGTAGACCCAATAAGATCATAATACAATAAGGAATAAATCCCTGACGGAGGATCGATTAAAGTGTCCGTCTCCCTACCTAATAAGTCCCTAGTTAGCCCAAAATTAGCCAACCAATCAGCCACACAATTGGCCTCCCGATAAACATGAAAAATATTAATCTCCCAATCCCTACCCAAAATATTTTTAATTTGCATAATCAAATTAAAATTTCTATCAGCTCTCACACACTCCCCATTAATTAGCCCAATTACAACTCTGGAATCCGACTCTAAAACCACTTTTCTAAACCCTTTATCCCAAGTCAAATTTAACCCCACATAGATAGCCCATAATTCTGCCGTTACCGACGAACAAATTCCAATATTTCTTGCAAACCCCCCGATCCAAGTTCCCATATGATCTCGGATCACTCCTCCCGCACCAGCTATCCCTGGGTTACCTTTGCTGCATCCGTCCACGTTAAGCTTGATCCATCCTTCTGCTGGATACTTCCATCCTATGTCAACAGCCTCCGCTGTATTCGCATTTCCACTCCGCTGAATTCTCTTACTATCTTCAACCATCCGTTTTATAGCCAAAACAGTCCCATACCAATTACCTTGGTCCCCACCAAATATAGTAGTGCATCTCTCCTTCCAAATATACCATAAGGTTATACCGAAAACTACATGCCAATCACCATATCTGGATCTTTCCTTTCTGGGAGCTAAATTAGAAACCAACCATACATACCAATTTTGGCTAAAAAATATCCCTCTCTCCTCGGCCCTGACAAAAACCTCCCAAATTTTACGAGCTTTAGGGCAATCTCGAAGTGCGTGGATAACAGATTCAACTTCATATTCAACCCAGGCATTCAAGAATTCCCGTAAAATAATATGATCCCGAGAGTACCTGACCCTTGACAGCGCCTCCATCTCAATTAAACAAACCCAACACAAATACAACTAATCACTAGTATTTGCGTTCTAGAACTAGAGATCGACAGACTCTGATGATGTCGATGACGATGATGGCCAGACGGAGTAAAAAATTGGCTCCATTTTTTTCTTCTTCTTCTTCATCACCATTAAAATCTGGCTGCGGCTGGTTTTCATCAAAATCATCAACGGACGTCGCTGCAGTTGATGTTGCCGACGTCAGCGCAGAAGAAGAGCTATTGTACCCATCCGTTGCTTCCACCGTGAAGCCAGTGGCCACACTCCCCACTCTCCTTCAGCCTCGTGTCGTCGTCTACGATGGTGTCTGCCATCTCTGCCACCGAGGTACACTCACGACACCTACTAATTATCTGTTCATTATTTCTCACACTGTATACGCCTTATGCGCATTTCCATTATTATGCCGAGAAAAGAAACCTCACCCCCAATCTCTATTTCTTTCAGTTTACTGTGTATTATATTGTATCATTTGTTGTGGAGTAATGCCATCGAATTTTTTTATAGATTAACATCACTCTGTATTGAACGTTGTCCCTTTCTCTTTCGTTTCCTAAATGGATGTTTGTTTTTTTATGCTGTCTAAATGTGCCTCAAGAGCCTGCTTTTAATCCCAGCTCAAAAATCTAAATAAAGAAAATGCTTGGTTTTAATCAGATTTTAATATCCCTTTATTTTAATATTGACAATTACATGCTTGTACCTATGTTCATTAAATCAATTGCTTATGCTGCCGTTTTTTCCCTCTTTTTTTTGCGTGTTCTTCCAAAAATGTGGGTCCTGAGTCCCAAGTATTTAAGTTTTTTCATGCTCTCCCTCACACCTTCCAGTTTTACAGGGGTGAAGTGGGTGATTGAGGCAGACAAATACAGGAAGATTAAGTTCTGTTGCCTGCAATCTAAGGCTGCTGAGCCTTATTTGACACTCTGTGGTCTTAACCGAGAGGATGTTCTCCGTCGCTTTCTCTTCATTGAAGGTCCAGGATCATACCACCAAGCTTCCACTGGTTAGTTTTCTGTCATCCATCCCATGCCAGCTTCTCCATTGCTAGTTTTCCGTGTTCATGGAAATTGATGTGTATTGATAGCCCACCCACTAAGATGAGAAGTAGTTATGCTACTTTAGTGAGATTGTACTGTGCTGTAGGAAATATTCACACTTACACTCTGCAATGCCATTTCATTTAGTTTTTCTTCTTTAACCACAGCTGGTTAGTTGGTAACTGAGTTACTCATGTTATTACTTTACAAGAGAGCTTATTCCCTATATAAATGTCGGGGCTTTTCAATATGGATAAGAAAAAAGTCACTTTAATGATTGAAGACTCGTGAACATTGCGTCATTGGATTTTTCATATTTAGGCTAGTTGGAATGATCAACATTTGAAAGAGGATGACCTAAACTGAATCTCTCATTGTATCCCATTTCCCCCCCTTAATGTAGTCCAAGTTCTAGTTTTTTCATAGAAGAGAGTTGAAAGACATAACAATCTTCAAAGACAATGCCGATTGAATATCAAATACAGAATAACAGATTGCTGCATTAATGAGAACTATCAGAAGTTCTTGTGAATTGATACCCCTGACCAGACAGTGGTGAATTGGTTATAGTTTTTTCCTGTTTCATTACCTTACCCTCGTAACACATCTGAACAGAAGCGAGAATGGTTTGCACGGTTGAACTGTGGATTTTTTTTCCACTGAACAACTTGTTACACCAGAAATTGAACATCTTCATTTCTTTAAAATGCTAGAAGTCCCAGAGAATGATTTCATCTACTAGTGATTTCAGTTCCAGTGACTTGTAAGAAACCTGTGCTATTTCTTTAACGTGGGATTTTTTTTCAATATCGGCATGTGAATTCATGAGTGGCTTCAATGCTCACTACTTTGTTTTTTTCAAGCTTCCCTCTATTTTTTCCCTGACAACAAAAACTTGAGTCTTAACTTTGCTACTTTATGTATGTGGCCTTGCAGCTGCACTGAGAGTAATGTCATACTTGCCCCTGCCTTACTCTGCTTTGAGCACACTCTTGATAGTTCCAACTCCTCTCAGGGATGCTGTCTATGATTATGTTGCCAAGCACCGCTATGGCTGGTTTGGGAAGGCTGACGAGTGTTTAGTTTTGAAAGAGAAAGAGCTTCTTGAGCGTTTCATAGATAGGGACGAGATTATTGGCAGGAGAAGATCAGATTTTTGATTAGCTCTTCTAAACCACAACCAGCTATACGATTTGGTGTAAAGTTGATGAACACTAAGATGATAGAGTTGCAAGAGCAATTTCAGGTAAACATGCAATGAAGGTTTAACAGTTTCATTGCATGCTAATGAAGATTCTTCCGTCCAAAAAACTGGCAATGTCAACCTCCCCCTTAATATATACTTGTTCGGCATCTTATTTTGTAGGATTTCGAAAATGCAACCTGAGGATTAATATTCTGGCTCCGGGATCAATATATCTCATATGCACATGGATCAGAGATAGGGCATTGAATGTCCGATTATCCCCCCCCCCCCCCCCTGTTGAAGGATATGAACTGTTCAAACCTGATCAACTGATTGTCTGATTATTTATCTTTTACTATAAAAAAACTATGCAATGACTTGCATCTGATTCGATTCTCTCTTTTATTGCTGGAACGTGACACTTTTTTTTGTGGGATAGCATCCATATAGTGTCGTTTGACGAATCACTGGAAAAACTGAGGTGTATTTTTTTATTCAGTTTCATAGATTTGAATAATATAAACAACAACATGAATAACTACTTGTCTAATCTCAGCAGCTACTCTCCTCGTGTATTTTTCGGATCTTTATTCTAGTTTTTTTTCTTCTAAATTTGATTTTGATATTATTCAATAATTTAGTTTTTTTTTTTTTTTTGTTCCCCCTGCAATACACATGATTTTCACATATTTCTTATATATTTATTTGTTGAACCGAAGAAGCAATTGTTTGAAAGTATGATCGAAATTGTTTTTATAAAAGTTTTTTTTTGTTTATAAATACATTAAAATAATATTTTTTTTATTATTTAAAAATTATGTTTGACATCAGCATATGAAAATGATTTAAAAACATTAGAATTTTCAAAAGTGCTTTGAAACGCAATGCCAAAAAACCCTAAAAAGAGTGTAAATCTAAACATACAATAGCTCAATTGCTTATTCTAAAAAGAGTGTAAATAAATAATCTTCAAGATATGTACATCAAAATAACAATAATTCAATGGTTTATTTTAACATTTTTTACGCGCATGGTTCTCACATGCCTTTTTAAATTTATAAATAGAAGGGGCATAAATCTAAATTATTTTTTAGAATAAAAAAATAAAATAAAAAAAGAATGTACCACTATCCCAATTTTATACAACCAATAATTTGATTTTGAAGGGGGTGTGACGCCTAATCCATTTCTTACTATAAAGTCCGTCCTTTGGGCTAAAAACTTTTCGAGAATGAAGAAATTTGTATTTTTGATTTTTTTAAAAGTACATACTTTTTAATAGAATTTTGATATACTAATAGTAATAATAAATTAATAAATTCCACACCACAATACTGAAAACAATTAATTTGATTCATTACTGACCTTTTGGGCACAAATCGTCATAACGGGAGCTATTTAGAAAATATAAGCACATTTTTGAAAAAAAACATATTTTAAATTATTTTTATATAAACTATTTTTTAAATAAAAAATATTTAAAAAACAACCTTAACAATCTCCAAAAACTCGTAGGACCTGTTTGGGAGAGCGGTTGCGGTAGCTTTTCAAAGTTCTTTTCGTGCCGAAATACATCAAAATAATATTTTTTTATTTTTTAAAAATTATTTTTGACATCAGCACATTAAAATGATCTAAAAACACCAAAACATATTAATTTAAAATAAAATAAAAAATTAAATTTTTTGAAAATGCGTTTGAAACACTGTCCCAAACAGGCACGTAGTAAGTCCATATACAGTAGTCCGTGGTCTTGGGGAACACCCCCTGCGACTACGTGCTCGCAGCCTTAAAAAAGCTTCGAAGCCTAAACCCAAATCTTTAAAAAGAGCGGGGAAGGAAGGTGAAGTAATCATTAAAGCATCGCATTATTGAACCAATCATTCCTTCTGAGCTCATGATTTCTCAGAAGAGCAGAAGACTTGGTTGGGTCTTCCCATGATGTCTCCATGATTGAGAGAGTGATGATGAGTCAGAGGACACTTGCCGGTGTTTCGGGAGATGGGGTGAACGGTTAGGATTGAAAGTTGGCGAGGAGCAGGATAGAACTCATCTCTTCAATCTGATGCCTGAAAAATCAATCCTGCAACATAAATAGACAATAATGCTGAAGATCTAGCACGTTAAGGAGACAAAACCCAAGTCCAACAGGCACAATCAATGTTTTTTTTTTGACAAGATCATAATAAAAGTCATTTAATTTGGACGATTTAGAAATTAAAATACAAATAAAAACAGCATGTGGATGGTAATGAGGCGAGAGTAGGTGAAGTATTGCTGCAAAATTGATAGCCCCATCATTTACTTGCCATGATTCACAGCGTCTCTGATTTGAAGGAGATATTATGCTCTCAAAAAGTGAAGGGCGCGTGTTTATTAAGCAGATTCTCTCTGCGATTCCTTTTTAGTATTATTAAAAAGTTTAATCCTCCAATTAATTCATTTATTAGAATTTTGGGATCAGCAGGAAAATCTTGTTTCACCAAAAGAAATGAGGGCTGCACTCTTAAAAGTTAAAACCTTCTACATAAAAAATATTACGAAAATACTTTAAATATATTATATTAATATAGGAGATATGCTTTTACAATTATTTGATAAGTTAATTTAATCTTAATTTATGTTCAAGTTGTATTGCCATTTAATAAAATAAATATAACAACGCATCAATCAATCACGCACCCCCCCAAAAAAAGAAAAGAGATTGGAATATGGGAAAATAAATAAAGTAAGCATGTGGCCTCCCTTCCATTCCTTTTATAAGTAGTAAACTTTGGGTGTACCTCTTCATTAGGTTTTTGAGGGTGTCTCTCGCTTTCTCTCTCTCTGTCCCAGAGCGCTTCTCCTCCTCTTTCCTTTATCTACGTACTCGAGTGATTTTGTTTTTGTGAGGAGGGAGGTTTCTAGGAGCTCGAGCAAGAGAAACAGAGGTCGGTATGGCTGAAGAGAGTTTTGTTGGTGATTTGCCAGTGAAGAGGCCAAGAGAAGATGAAGAGAACGGGGCCTTTAATGCCAATGAAGCCATGGAGACGGAGACCAACAGTAGCGAGTATATTTCCTCTGTTATTCCTGGCTGGTTCTCTGAGATTAGCCCAATGTGGCCTGGTATTTCCCTTCTCTAAACCCCTTCATTTTTCGCCTTCCTCTCTTTTGATTACAACCAAGAACACTATGAATCTTCAAAAGTTAAACACCTCCTCTGTTTCTTTGGAATACAAGACGATGTACTCATGGTGCTCTGCGTAACTGTTAATCTATACGAATCATGGGTCTTCTTTTGTTATATCTTATTGCAAATTATGTTTTATCTGAGCACTTCAATTTCGGGCTGTTAAGTGAGTTTGGTTTGTGCGAGAATTTTGTTTTTGGTTTGGGTTTACCTGGTAATCCCGGGGGTCCTTTTGTTCGAGCATTTACAATTCGTTTGGCTGTTCTTGTTCATGGCTTCACTCCAGGGGCACCTCTTCCTTTTCTTTTCTTCATAATTATTTTTATTCTTTATGATTAGTCCCTGTGATGGTAACTGTTTTTTTGTTGTTAATGCCATCTAATGTTCTATTACACCGTTAACCGCTGTTTTAATTAAAATCTCTTTCATTTTTATTAATCTAGGTGCTTGTACCCGATGCGTGTATCTGCTCTGTCCTCTAGCATGTGTCTGGATTTCATTCATGTTACTCTGAATGATTCTTAAAAATATGGTATTTCTGCAAATGTTGGGAGTTTTGAGTTTTGATATTAATAGGATGAATGAGAAAAGAACTAGTTTTGCATTTATTCATAAAATGATTCCTTGTGCTGATTCCCTAGAAATGTCCTTGTGCCACTAGACCGAGGCTATTTCTGCAATATTGAGCAAGGATACTTTGCAGTATTTAGAATGCCATCTAGTTTGTCGCACCATTCTCTGTTCTGCACTTTAATGTAGTAATATTTGGTGTTTTTCTATGTACTGTTATGTACATCTGAAGTCTCATTATCTCTGCCAACTTAACCGTAACTTTTCTTATTCATGGTCCTAGTCTTTCTCAATCCCCACGTTTTTGGATTTTATTTCTTCTTATGAGATTCACTTTTGAAACCTGTAGGAGAAGCACATTCCTTGAAAGTAGAGAAGATCTTATTTCAAGGGAAGTCTGACTATCAGAATGTCATGGTCTTTCAGGTTATTAATACCCTGGAGATGTGCTACTCTTTTTGTTCTTTATTTGTGCCAATTTTGTTTATAACATATATTGATGCTGAATTATGCACCATGATGCTCTTTTGCAGTCATCAACATATGGAAAGGTTCTAGTTTTAGATGGGGTGATTCAGCTAACAGAGAGGGATGAATGTGCATATCAAGAAATGATCACTCACCTTCCTCTTTGCTCAATTGTAAACCCAAAGAAGGTATAGAATCAAAGAATCGTATGGAAATGCATTTGCATACTTAAGTGCCATTTGAGCGTTGCTACATGTATTATGACACATTTTAGTTAGAATTTCATTCCTGGTTGAAATTTTACACCTTTGATGTTGTTGATGCATTTTGCTTAGGAAATGTCGGAAGGGAATGGGCCATTCAAATGCTCATATTTAGTTTAATAGAATGGGTGTCATCAGAGATGAAATACATGTTTTTTTTTCACCTAGAGCCTTTAACAACAATTTGGTGTGGTGGCAATTTTTAGAAAGCAGCAAGCATGTAAATTGAGTCTCTCAGAACTACAGTCAGAGGATATGGAATTTAAAACTAATGAAAGAGAAAATCAAAAGAATTTTGACTTGCGAGAAGTGCCAATCTTTAGAATAAAAAATTCGGTTCCATGCAGTTGAATATGGATTGGAAGATGCTGAGCTGATTGATCTAATTTTATTCACAGGACTTCTTTTCGGTGTTTTTCCTTGGTAATATTGTTTAACATAATTGCATGATGCTAAATTTGGTTTCTCTTTTTTCTTTCTAATTCTTCCTACATTTTTTTCTTCATCAGGTTTTGGTTATTGGTGGAGGAGATGGTGGAGTCCTACGGGAAGTGGCTCGGCACTCTTCTGTTGAGCAGATTGACATATGTGAAATAGATAAGATGGTTGTTGATGTGAGTAGGAAACCTGAATCCTCTTTCATACTTTGGCTATTTTTCCAGATTTTTAATAGTTACTAGCACGGAGTTTGATCTCAGTAAAGAAGTGGATATGACATTTTCTGATTGAGTTTTCTGTCTCAATTCCAATTATATAACATTTAGGACCCAAATTTTCAAGTATCCTTGAAACAGCCTCTCTATATTATAACTTATTCCCCCTTTGTTTTCCAGGTTTCTAAAGAATTCTTCCCTGAAGTAGCAGTTGGGTATGAGGATCCCCGAGTGACTCTCCATGTCGGTGATGGTACGAACTGCTGCTTTCTTCCCTTTTTTCTTCTCTTGTGAATTTATTCATTGGTTGAATTTTTGAACTTGCAGGAGTTGCATTCTTAAAGGCTGTTACTGAAGGTACTTATGATGCAATTATAGTAGATTCTTCCGACCCAATAGGTAACAGCACCACTGCAAGCTCTGCAAATTTGTACTTGTTAAGTGGGAACTTGACAATTACTTGTTTTAATTTGGTAGTCTGAATTCCTTTTAACTTTCTAAGAATTATGTTTCCATAACTCAGGTCCTGCTCAAGAGCTTTTTGAGAAGCCCTTTTTCAAGTCAGTAGCAAAGGCTCTTCGTCCAGGAGGAGTTGTGAGCACACAGGCAGAAAGTATATGGCTTCACATGAACATCATTGAGGATATTGTGGCAAACTGCCGTCAGATCTTCAAAGGCTCTGTCAACTATGCATGGACTACTGTTCCTACTTACCCAAGGCCTGTACTTATCCCCTGCCCTCTCACTTGTAGCACTGCTGACGTTCACATATAACAGCGACCTCACTCTTAGAATTAAAGGCCCTTATCATTTATCTAAACATATCTTTCCAGCCTGATCCTTACTATCAGAATCAGTCTTTTATTTATTCGTTGCCCTTGATGTTATGCTTTTTGGTGGTAAGTGGACATGATGTATTCTTTGTTTCTAATATTTTTGGAGTTATTTTGTTTCAGTGGGATGATTGGTTTCATGCTTTGCTCAACTGAGGGACCCCCTGTTGATTTCAAGCATCCAGTTAATCCTATAGATGTCGATGGTAGTCAGAGAAATTCAAAACCTTTGAAATTTTACAACTCAGAGGTGAGGGCTTTATAGCAAATTACTTTACTTAAATGAGCCCATGGTTCTTCCAATTCGTTTCACTGAATACTACTGTTCTGCTCTTACAATCACTCTCGTTCCCAATTCCAGTTGCATACAGCGGCTTTCTGTTTGCCTTCTTTTGCCAAGAAAGTGATTGATTCAGTGGCTAAATGATAGAAGAATGTTGAAGATCAGTGAAGGAGCAGGCAAAAGCTATTGTCAAGGGCTTGGTCCTCATCCTCCCCGAAAGGTGCATTTGGTGATGAGCTATGGAATAAGTTGAAGTTTAAATTTATGTTCCCAGCAATGGTTTAGTTGAGAGAACTTGATTACTTTGTTTTTGATGGATTTTAAGAATCTGACCCACCTTAAAATTGTTATCGAGATTATGAAAATCTCTAAAGGTATCAGGAAAGACCTTTGATAGATATGTGGTTTTTCTGCTTGCCTCGTAAAACCTACAATTATAACCTTTCTAAACCTCTATGGCTGTCCGAATCTGCCTTCGTTCCCGTCCATTGTCGGATTTGTTTCCTTTGGTACGCGGATTTCAGCAACAGGTATTTTATCAAGCGTTTGGATTATATCCAAGGACGAGGCTCGACGTCGCGTCAGTCCATCAGAAAAAAACTACCTGACACTTGCGACTATCGAAAAGCTTTTGCTTCCTGCACATTTGTGGGTGGGTGGCCACTAGCCACCCCAAGAATGATTCCTCTCCGACCTTTCCAGGGATGCCTTGCCTTCCTAAAGCAAAATTTACAACTTGGTCCCATCTATAAATTGATTTAGGAAAAGAACATTCCCACCATGCTATAAATAAAATAAAATAAAATAAAATAAAAATACAATAACAAATTCAAACTTGATACAACGAAATAACTCAGAGGTCAGGTGAGAGACAACTATAAATCTAGTTCTAACTCGCTAGAGACGGCAGTCCATACTCCATACTTTATTTGACTAACCTTTTTTTGTTATAATAGTTAAATTACGATTTTTTAATATTATTTTTTTAACAGGAGCTGTAAGGCCCAGTAGATTATAAATTTTTTTGACTTTTCAACAGGAGCTGTAAGGCCCAGTAGATTATAATTTTTTTGACTTTTCAACAGGAGCTGTAAGGCCCAGTAGATTATAATTTTTTTTGACTTTTCAACAGGAGCTGTAAGGCCCAGTAGATTATAATATTATATACCCACACTTGCATAAAAACAACTAATAATAAGGAGGTTATGATTTTTTATAGGTCAAAAATTATAATACTAGATTTAGCTGCATTACAATACAGAAAATAGAACTCGTGTCTGGAAAGAGCTTGACGGGAGATGTTTTCAAAATAAATATAGATTAATTAAGCATAAATGAGTTGTCATTAAATTAGTAATTTTAAAGAGTGAATAACTATTGTGTTTCGAAATGTTCAAAATTAAAATTGAGATTAAATAGAATCTTCAACTTAATAACTTCTTTTTTTTGCTTTTTTATATTTTTTAAGGCTCAAAATACAAATTTTAATCTCCTACACATTTTCAAATACATTTTAAGAAGCCACCTTAAAAATATTTGCATTTAAAATTGAATTTTAATCTATTTTAAAAATGTACTTGACTTGAAAAAATATATTAAAAACACACTTTAAAGGACAGCGTGTGCCCGTTACGTTGCATAAGGGTGCTTTTCTACTGGTGATGTCTGAAAATAACTCTGCTTCTTGTCCTTTACTTATTACTGGTTTGTTTTCTTCAGTTCTTCGTCCCTTTCTGCTAATAAATATTATCAGCAAGCAATGCTAAAAAATCAGTACTGAATATCACCTAACATCAAGGGCTGATAACAAGGTGTTAAAAAATAATATAAATTACATTCTATAATCTTATTTCACAACTTAAATTTTGAAGTGAAATGATTTCTAAATATGGTATTAGAACCTTGTTGATCTAGCGGTCATAGATTCGAATCTCATCACCCCTATTTTATTTGATAAAAATCAAGCACAAAGTAGTATGAGTTTTTGTAAGTTTCAAGCACAAAGAGTTTAGAGCTGGAGAATAAAAAAAAATTATATTCAAGTAACTTACCTAATTGTTTAAATTTTTAGATGAGATGATTATTTAACACTAGTTACTTATCATATGATCTTACAACTGGTGGATCTCTATCATCCGTTGATCACCGTTTAGAGCTGGAGATTATTCGATAGTGAAGGTGCAAGTCAGCCACTAGCCATGGGATTTTTAAAACAGTAGATATGATTCCACGCAGGGATGAAATTATGCGAAGAAAGAGTTGCCTGTTGGATAGATCATGAGTGCTGATTCGTTGAAATCAAACCCTATCTGATAATATGCTAAATCGAAAACAGAAATATAAGGAGTAAGAATCTGGCATGAAAAACAATAGCAAAAACTAGGTATAACGCACTCCTCATGCCAGGTCTTGCAAACTTTAGACAAATCTCAAGTCCCAACCCCGACGAAAAATATATATATATTTTTGGCATCTTTTCCGCTTTCAGTAGGGGCTTTGTTTTTTTAATTGAAAGAAAATATTTTGATTTTGAAGTATTTTGACGCGTTGTTTGAGATTTTATATATATATATATATATATATATATTGATTAAAAAAATTAGTTAAAATTTAAAAATAAATTATTTAGAATTGTGCAATTTAATCTAAAAATAACATTATAAAATGATTTTTCTAAATAAAATTATGAACATATATAATGTTATAAAAATGTCATTATCAATCTCGCAAGGTCATTATATTATCTGATTACTCTGAACTTTTAACATAATATATATAAATATATTAAGAAACTCGTCGTAAAATTTTATCTCAATATAACGGTTGGATTAAGAGATATAATTGATATTATAAAATTATTCATTATTTAAAAAAATATTATTTGGTCGAAACAGAACAAGCATAACGAAACCGGAATGTTCCAACTAAAATTTCGACAGAATTTTCAGAACGAGCTAAAATTTTAAACAAGATAAAAACTATATTATTTTATTTTTATTTTTTTAACTGATATAAAATATCTCAGCAATTTAGACCAAAACGAAATAAAATAAACAATACTGAGATGCACTGCATAGTGCTTAGAGATGTCTTCATCATTCAAGTCTTCTGACACGCCCCCGGAAAACAAATTTAATGGCAATCGAAGCGGTGGTTGTATCACCGTCAATTTACACACAATTATTTGTTTTCTTTTTGTTGTAATTACGTTATGTATCATTTAATATGCGGTCCGAAATTGCCCTGCGCTGACCTTGTGTAAAGGATGTTTTTTTTAAATTTATTTTTAATACCACCTTAATTTAAAAAAAAATATCCAAGAAAATAAAAATCAGAGAGGATTTCAAGAATCTAAACCGCGTTCTCCTCACCATAGTTGTTAATTCCGTTCCGTTCCGTCCGTAACGTTCCGTTCCGTTCAAAAAATCGAGACAAAACGGCGTCGTTTTCATCTCGGTTTTAATTCCGGTCCGTTCCAGAAATTCCGGCCGGAACGCCTCGGTTCTGTTCCGGGCGTGCCGTTCTGGGTTCAAAATCTATTTTTTTATTTTTAAAAAATTATTTTTGACATCTATACATCAAAATAATTTAAAAACACCAAAATATTTTAAATAAAAAAAAATTCAAATTTTAATTATGCTTGTTAAATTAATATATTTTTTTTCATATATATATAATTAATTATATATGAACAGTACGACACCGAAACGGTACGCCGGAACGCTCCGAAACTGGAACGTTCCGTTCCAATCGAAAAACCGGAACGGTATTAATAACTATGCTCCTCACTATAGGTTAAAATAAATAGTTGATCTTCTTTTGTTCTCCAAGTGAGAAAACAACAATTCATCAAACCCTTTTATTTGTTCAAAATATTTCCAAGAAAATATACTCCAAGCAACAAATTGTTTATTGCTGCAGAGGCTGCTCGGAGTTCAGAAGGCCGCCACGTAACATTAAAGAAAACAGTGGCGCTTCTTCACACGCACACAAAATAACTATATAGGCTCATCAGACCTCAGTCTGGCCTTACATTTTATTGTTTAAATGATTCGGTAAATGATTCGCTATGGCGAACAATTGACCTGGATGATTGCTTTGTTGACTTTTCAGCTTTTTTTGTTGCGTTTTATAATATCAATTATTTGTTGTTGTTTTCTCCCCCCACGGCTTCTTTTATTACAAAATGTTTTATGAGAGTACAGTTTCTTATTTTGACAATAAAATGGATTACAATTTCTTGTCTTGAGAATATTTTTTCTATTTTATTTAATATTAAAATGGCTTCAATTTTTTTTATATGAAAAACCCTTTCCAACTTTTTTAATACTTGTTGAGTATTGAGTCGTGACTTCAAGGGTGATAGAGTATTTCAAGGCAACTTCAATTCATCTCGCTACCCCTTCACGGTGATATGACGTGATATTTCTCTCTAACCTTGAAAAACATTTTGCCCCTGGTGTTACTCGTTAATTCTATAATATTTGCCTTTTCATTCTTTTAATTATATCAATTTGTTTTTCAATTTCATTAGTTGCCGTTTGATTTTTTATATCAAACATATCCTCTTTATTTTATAATGTTCCAAATTGAACCCTCGATGTTTTGATTTTTAATTTTAATTCCGGACTCTTTTATCAAATCTTAGTTTATTTCCAATTTCATCATTGGGTTCATGATCTTATTTTTAATATTTTCATATTTAGTCCTCATTATCTTGATTTTTATTTTTGTTTTGCATTCTTTATGTTGATTTGATTTCTCTGTTCATTTTTTCCCTTTCATTCAAAATTTAATTATTTTTAAGGTCTGGTCCTCAAATTTATTGTTTTTACGCTACAAAAAACTAACATGGCCGCGGTTCATCGCGTGCTAACTATCGAGTTGAATACCAAGGCATCTGCCTACCATTGTCGATTTTTCTTCACCAGCTATTTGTTGAATAAAAAAATAATAATTGACTTGTCAAACACCAACTCCAACGCAAGTTACATAAAGCAAGGCAAGAGGAGATGGAAAGGATAGAAGCCATGATCGGATTTCTCAGTCAAAAGATGCCAAACGCTGTGTTATGCGGGCTCAATTGGAGAGCACGTTGGGGCTTCACCACCTTTCCTTGTAGAGTTTTCAATAGAAAATCTAAAAATAAAACAGGCAAATTGTTTTTACTTAGTCCCTTGATTTTGAACATGTTTACAACTTGATCCTCGTATTTTAAAACTACAACTCACTCCCTTACCTTGCCTTCTTATTTTCTCCAAGTCCTCTAAGAAAGTAATAGATATAGAAAACCAACAAATATGTTCACAGGACAACAGTCAAAAAAAGAATGAAGAGAGTAACATATAGATTAAAAAGGACTAAGTTACAGTTACTATAAAAATACAGGGACTAAATAAAAAGGTAGTTTGCCGTAGAGACACCCTCTTGGACTTTGGAAACAGAAACAATCCTCGCCAGTCACCACCTGATTTTTTTTATTATTATTATTAATTGTAATTATTGTTATTCCTGAGTGAAAACCATTACCTAATTTCTGTCTCTCTCAAAACTTTGTCTGTCTTAAAATAACGCACGCAACGCAACACATTGATTTCAGCTCTACTTGTTTTTCGAGTTGTGTCAGTATTCGTGGTTGTTCACCTGCTGTCGACATTCAGCGCTAGTGTTCTGCTCAACTAATTAAATTAAACTGGATTAGACCATGTATCTATCCATCTTTATCTCCCTCACTGCATGCTTGTGATTTTTTATTTTTATTTTAAAAAAATAAGTAGCAGCACTCCATTTTTATTAGTTTTGCCAGAATGGGTCATCGTCAAATGGAATATTTCAGCCTCTGAGAGCTCCCCTCTCGGTCTCATCATGGATCTGGAAACTGGGATTTCTCAAAACCATGTTAAGGTGAGTTCTTTTTTCAGTATTATTAACCTTTGTTGCTGAAGAAGAATCATATTAATACATGTTTTTCTTTTTCCTTTTGTGTGGTGTGTTTCAGAGAGAATCATGGAAGACAGTATTAACTTTGGCATATCAAAGTTTAGGAGTGGTGTATGGAGATTTAAGTACTTCGCCGCTATATGTATACAAGAGCACGTTTGCTGACGATATTCAACATTCTGAGACAAATGAAGAGATTTATGGTGTCCTGTCTTTTGTTTTTTGGACTCTCACTTTGATCCCTTTGTTAAAATACGTGTTTATAGTGTTAAAAGCTGATGATAATGGCGAAGGAGGTACTTTTGCTCTTTACTCCTTGCTCTGTAGGCATGCCCGAGTCAGCTCACTCCCCAATTGCCAGGTGGCTGATGAGGAGCTTTACGAGTACAAGAAGGATGCTGCAGCTACTTGTTTGACACCAAAAACTACTTTTGGTCCAAGATTGAAATCTACTCTTGAGAAACACAGGGTTTTGCAGAGGTTCTTACTTTTGCTGGCTTTGATTGGGACTTGTATGGTCATTGGTGATGGTGTCCTAACCCCTGCCCTTTCTGGTAGTCATCACTTATTAGATCTCTTCCAGCTTTTAAATGTTTTATTTTTTACTTTTTAGGCTCTAATTGAATTGCTTATGTGATCACCGGGTCATATATACAGTTTTCTCCGCGGTTTCTGGCCTTGAGCTTTCCATGTCAAGAGAGCACCACAAATGTAAGATACTTGCCGCTTCTTTTCTCGTTTTCTGTATCGTAATTCCAATGCCCCTTCTCGGTTCATACAATTCCATTCTCTATAGTATATTAACTATGGTCGACTGGCTTTAGGGCTAAGGTTATTGCTTTTGCTTTCTCTGCATGTTTCTTCCAGAAATTTCTTTCCATTCGAATAACTTTTGGTTGGAATTTAATGCCAAGGCAAGCAATTTTCATTATTCTTTTGAACTTCTGAAACTTGCTTGTATTCATGTCTGGTAAGCATCTTGGTTTTCAAAAAGAACTATATTATGGAGCTCGTGATGCTACTTTGCCAATTATGCAAAATTGTGGCCAACTGGAATACTAAAATAGCATTTTTTTGGGTACAACTCTAGATTAGATACTCAAATAGAAGTGATGTGCTTGGTTTGAAAATTTTATGCAGTTTAGATACTCAATAAGAAAAAAAAATAATGATGTTGAAAAACTCAATGTAACTGCGAAAAAGTAAAAAGTATTAAAATGTGACTATCCTATAGAAAATGACTGCCATAATTTACAAGTTTGAAAAGCAGTCCCTTTCATTTAAAGTTTAAACACACCTGTGACAAGATGGATGTTATATTTCAATAATCTTCTGGTTGGGGGGTGGCAGGGGTTTGCTTCCATGTGATGAACAAAACTATGGAATTGAGTCCAAATCTATGCTTCATTGTACTCCAGCTAATCCCACTGTTAGTGTACGATGCTGCTTCTTTTTGTATTCATACTGCTATTATCACTGATTGCTTGGCATACTGTAAATTTCACGCCTCTTACTATATGTCATTGCCTGCTGAAAAATCAATAATTTTGCAGATGTGGAAGTTCCAGTTGCATGCATCATTCTCATTGGCTTGTTTGCCCTTCAGCACTATGGCACCCACAGGGTTGGATTCTTGTTTGCACCGGTGGTTCTAACGTGGCTTCTGTGCATCAGTGCCATTGGGATATATAATATCATACACTGGAATCCTCATGTTTATCAAGCTCTATCACCTTATTACATGTACAAGTTTTTGAGGAAAACTCAACGAGGAGGTTGGATGTCCTTGGGCGGGATTTTGTTGTGTATAACAGGTGATTATTAGATTAACTGTTTCTTTTAGGTCATATACCAGCAAAGTGCTAGCATCTTTTGCTAACCACCCTCTTATCTCTCGTTCATGTTTATTCTTTTTTCAAAAAACAGGCTCAGAAGCCATGTTTGCTGATCTTGGACACTTTTCTCAATTGTCAATCCAGGTATATATACTTTAAAAACTCTCTTCTACTTAAATGAGGCTTTCTGTACTGAGTTAAGTTGGCGTGCCTGTCACAATAATAGCTGGTAGATGTACTACTTTTATGTTTGTATCAGTCACTGTTATAGAGCAGCGTGCTGATTAATGTGGTTTGAGTTTTTTGAGTTCATATCATGATACCTTACAAGGTTTCTGATCCTGCTAGTACCAATTAGTAGCATCCCTCCAGGTTAATGAGATTTTGGATGTTCAAGACCTGATGGTCGTGTCCTCTTCTCATTAATGTATATCGGCATATGTTATGGATTACTTTCAAACCGCTTTTGCTGCTTCTTTAACAGAAAATGAATCTTTCATTGGATGCAATCATAATATCTATGCCAATTTTTCTTTGTAGCATTTTCCATTTTTTTCTTGAAATGTTTCATGGAAAACTAAATTGTTCCCATGTTGACCCAGCCAAGAAAAAGGACCTATTTTAATTTAACTTTCAATTCTATCTATTTTGGTCTTCCTCACAGACATGGGATATTTAGGAATACATCTTATTTAGGGATCCTAATAGTATTTAGGAATTGAGGTTATTTAAGAACTATAACATTAATAGAGCTATGTATTTTTTCTCTTCTCTTATTTGAATTTCAACTTGCAATTTAGCTTAGAGCTATTAAGGCTTTTGATGATGTAATCATGAATATTTTTGTTTGGTTTGAGATTCTGGCCTAGAGTATTCTTCCTCCTCCTCCTCTTCTTTGCTATAATAACCTTGGTTACTATTCACAGTTACAGTAAAAATCCTGATTTCCCCCTAAATCCTGAATCTTCTGTCCCAGCTATCATGGGACACCTGCAGGACACATTAACACTGTCCTGCACCAGTTTGCTATCAAAGCTAAAGTACTTTATTCCCTGTCCTCTTATCCAACTTTCTTTCTTGGATACCATCTTCCAAGTTATCATGATGGTTATCTATGCCCAACTCTCCTAAAAGTTGCAGACGTTGCAGAAGAATTTGAAGTCGTAAAAGACAAGGTTAAAAGTTAAAACAATGAAATCAATGATAAAACAAATTTGGCAAAGCTGGATGAGATAAAGCAACATTCCACAAGCTCTTGGCTGCAACTGTTGGCGATTATCTAGGGCTGAAAACATCTAAAGCTGGCTCAATCTCTACATGAATGCAACCAGCAAGTAGTTTTCACTCTCCCTTCTTCATTACCCATGAAAACAGCATTGCTTTGCCTCATTTACAGGAGTTGCAAACTGATTTTTATGTTTCTATTTCATATTTATTTTTGAACGGGTAGGGCTATTGGTGCCCATGGAAGGAACACCTATTCTTTGTAACTGCAAGTGACCAACGGAATTGTTAGTATTTTAGTTTAGTTTGGGGTTGCAATCTAGAGTATTCTTTTTTCTCTTTTCTCGAAGTTCTTTCTTCTTCTTCTCTTCCTCCTAAATTCTTCCTGCAAAGATTCTTATCATATTCATAATGACATACCAATTTCTTCTAAACATTTTTCTAATATACTTTATTTCACACATGCTGAGCTCAAGCAATCTTCTATGACACCATACTAATTTTCATACTCTTTTGGATAAGATACATGAGTATTTTTCTTTAATAATGTCAGGAGAAGCACTCATAGTCTTGTTACCCAGCATAGTGTATCAACTTAAAAACTATCCCCATTCAAAATATAACATGGAAACAAATTATTGTATAAGTAAAATAATCTAGCTATGGTTAAATGACATGAGATTTCATTAGTCCATGCCTTATTCTAAAAGTCATTCATTTCCTGCAGATAGCATTCACCTCTTTGGTTTATCCGTCCTTGATTCTTGCATACATGGGACAAGCTGCTTACCTATCTCAGCATCATGCCATTGATAGTGATTACCACATTGGATTTTACGTATCTGTTCCGGGTAGGTACCTTTAAGATGTCTTCATGAAGGTTATTATTAAGAAGTTTTCTGAATCAATTTTCTAAATAATATCAAGTGACCATTTTTTTTTTGGAAACATTTTTGTGACAAATAGCATCATTCTTTGGATATTATGCAAGTTTTGACTGACCAGAAGTACGCAACATTATCGTTCCAGGTAAATTACGATGGCCGGTTTTAGTTATAGCCATCCTTGCCGCAGTAGTTGGAAGCCAAGCCATCATCACTGGAACATTCTCAATAATCAAACAGTGCTCTGCTATGGGCTGCTTCCCTAGAGTCAAAATAGTTCACACATCATCCAAAATCCATGGTCAGATCTACATCCCAGAGATAAACTGGACTTTGATGCTGCTGTGTTTGGCTGTTACTATTGGTTTCAGGGACACAAAACGTTTGGGTAATGCCTCAGGTATGACTCTTTACAGTGCTGAACTCTTGTGTACGATATCTTGCTATACATAGAAATCTAACATGCGTTTTACTTCATTAAATATCTTTTGTGCTGTGAGTATTTTAGGTTTTAGCCTCAGCTTGAAGCATGTTATTCAAAGAATTATAAATGGATATCATAGGTACTTAGTTGTTCAGTACCATTCACCACAAGGCTTTTGCCATGAGATTTTCCTGATGAACACAGCCATCTCTCTATAAATTCGGATGGAATCTTTGTTATGATAATTTATGAGTACTATCAACTGAGTGAATTGAATTTTCCAAATCCAAGTACACAAGTTATCAATGATTAGACTATCCACCAGCCAATTCATGGTACTTGTAATTTGTGCTAAGAATGCTGTATTGAGCAGGAAGCCCCTTATCTTACATTTAAAGCATGCCAAGGATCATTAAACTCTAGCATCATAATGATAGGGTCATTACATGAAAGTCAATAGACTATTCTGTTTGTACAAGGAGCTACTCAAGTGTATCTGTGCAGATGCATGGTTGGTGCGTTACTGTAACAAACACATGCAGAGAAAGAGAAGCTGGATTTATCTATTTGGACTCTTAAGTAAATTTTTTTAATGAAACCTTAATGTCATTAGAAAGACTTTGCCTAGATTAGTTTGGTAAAATGGTAGAATTTGGGTATCATGCAAATAAATTCCAAGATGTGGATTCACTGTTACTTTCGTTGTTATGAAATCTCTTGAGAAACAAGTGTGCTTGAAAGCATCGACTGAAATTTCATCACTGCTTCTAACACCTTGCTCGTTTTGGAACAGGTTTGGCAGTTATAACCGTCATGCTGGTTACTACATGCCTGATGTCTCTAGTAATCGTCTTATGTTGGCACAAGAGTGTCTTCTTTGCAATATGCTTTGTGTGCTTTTTTGGCACAATTGAAGCTCTTTACTTCTCAGCTTCCCTCATAAAGTTCTTGGAAGGGGCCTGGGTTCCTGTTGCCCTCTCATTCATCTTCCTGATCATTATGTGTGTGTGGTACTATGGTACACTCAAAACATATGAATTTGATGTCCAAAACAAGGTCTCCATCAATTGGCTACTTGGTTTGGGTCCTAGCCTTGGTATTGTGCGCGTCCGAGGAATTGGCCTCATACACACGGAGCTAGTTTCTGGAATCCCGGCAATCTTCTCCCACTTTGTTACCAACCTACCAGCATTCCACCAAGTCCTAGTCTTTCTCTGCATCAAATCTGTCCCTGTTCCACATGTTAAAGCCAAGGAACGGTTTCTGATAGGGCACATTGGCCCGAGAGAATACAGGTTGTATAGGTGCATTGTGCGATATGGATATCGCGACGTTCACAAGGATGACATGGAGTTTGAGAAGGATCTTGTATGCAGCATAGCAGAGTTTATACGCTCAGGGAATGATGAAACCAATGGCGCGAAGGATGACTCGGAGGGTGAAGATAACAAAATGACAGTAGTTGGAACATGCTGTACTCATACAGATGGAATCCAATTGAGGGAGGAGGATGTTGACAACATAGAGTCAGCTGGCACCTCAGAATTGAGGGAGATAAGGTCACCGCCGTTGACTCAACCTAGGAAAAGAGTAAGGTTTAGATTACCAGACAGCCCAAAGATCACAAGAGCTGCCAGGGAGGAGTTGCAGGAACTAGTGGAAGCTAGAGAAGCTGGGATTGCTTACATACTGGGACATTCCTATGTTAGAGCCAAACAAGGATCTAGCATGCTGAAGAAGCTTGTAATTAATTATGGGTACGAGTTTTTGAGGCGAAACAGCAGAGCACCCGCCTGTTCACTAAGTGCACCTCATGCATCTACTCTGCAGGTGGGGATGGTATACAATGTTTAACTTTTTTGCTATACGTACAGGATATATACTGGCCATGTACATTCTGTAATGTTTTGTAGTCGATCATATATATATATATATATATATATAAAACCTCATACATTTTTTCTTAACAACGAGGTCGATGAGGAAGCTCTTGCTCGTGAACGGTTTTCTTGTCAAGGTCTTCAAGAAACGTGGCGCGATGATAAAGAGTTTTTTGAGATATGTATAGTAGATATCTTTTATAAAAACTTGGAAAAGCCAGAATTTTACTTATTTATTGGACTCTCAAAATATATTTTCTAAAAAATAGAGTTTATTGAATCCAAAAAAAAAAGTTTTCTAATCAAGGACAATTTTGGCCTTGCTCGTGTCCGTCCTCCTTCAAATATTGGATTTCCGAATCACTGAAAGTGGCATGACCACCTGAGCCCTAAGTTGAGTGCGTTGGCACGTTTCCACCTTGTAATTCTTCTTCTTCATGGTGTCATCCTTTGTTTCTGTCATTTCCGGTTCTTCTTTTTTATTCTCCTTAACCCTCTATTTTTCTTTTTGAACACCATCTACTTTATCAAAATGTTGGACTCTCATTTCCCACGTTTTATATGGATCAATGTTTTTAAAAATTTATTTTTGATAATAAAAAAAATATGGGTAGTAGTATTATATGTTCCTAAAACGAAAAAAACATTTAATAATAATGATTGTTTTTAGAAATAATTTATATATCATATTATTTTTAAAGATTATTTAACCTATCAAAATATTTTGAAAATATATGTAAAAAAACTGATTTAATAAAAAAGACAATTTAAAACCGCTGAACCAAACGGCCCCAGAGTTCAAACAGGACTGATCATATCATCTTATCCTCCTCCACTGGAGTCAGAAGACAGGGGGGTATCGTGTGTCCTCTCAAGTTTCTTGTGAAAACAAAACCATGGTTTATTCTTCTTGTACTACAATAGTCCAACCACCATTATCATGCCTTGCTCAATCTTCACACTACTGTCTTTCGGGTTTCCCGATTTTAGTCAAACGGACCGGTTCTTCCCTTCTTTCCTGCAGACAGAAAGTAGTTCTGCTGAGGCCAAAGCGACGTCGGTTAGCTTCTTCAATTTATGCTGGAAAGGAACCCAAAGCCAAAGTTGAAGCACGGGATAAGGGATTGGAATGGCCAGTGATCAAGCGATGGGACGTACCTTGGCCATGGCAAACGATTTCCTTAACCTCACTTGCCTGTGGAATAAGGTTTCTCTTACTTCTTACTATTGCTTTCATCTGTGCGGTTTTTTTTTTTTGTTTTCAGCTTCTGATTCTCGGCAGGCAGCTTTATTCTGACAGGTTTGGTTGAGGCAACGGCCATACCATATTTAGGAATTAAGATTGAAGAGCTAAGTTTAGACGAGAAAGCGGAGATACTGCTTTTGGACCAAAGGTATACTAATTTTATATTAATCTCTTGGTTTTTGTGACTAAGTTCATCTCTGTGGTCTTGTCCTGCAAAAGGGTGGCTATCCAATTATTTCTGATGGCTTAGGAATAAGGATGTAGCATACCCCCTTTAAACTCACCTCACCAGTTCCAAATTTATAATATTGTATATTGATCACTTGTAATAAACAATAAAAAGATGTCCAGTACATTTGTTAATTTGTTTTGGCTTTTTTTCATATTGTTTTGGCAGCTTTGCAACTGCCGTTGTGCTTGGAGTTCTTTATGGTATCCTCAACACTTTCCAACCTCTTCCTGAAGATGTGTTTCGCTATGGTACTGATCAGTCTTTTACCAATGATAACTTGCTTCCTGTTTTTAGTTTTTATCTGGGTTTTGGGTTTTCTTCTTTGGTTTAATATTGGGTGCTGTTGTGTCAGATTTAAAGGAACCTTTCAATCTACAAAAAGGGTGGCTCTTATGGGCGGGTATTGGTCTTGGTAGTGCTCTGCTTGCTGTTGCATTGACCGGAGTTGTTGTGTCTACATTAAGTGGTGAAACCCCGCAGAGAGAGGTCAGGATTAGTTTTTAGCTTCAATTGTTTTCTTCTTGGGAGATACCGAAATATATAGATCGGTCTTTCTTACTATGAATGACTATAAAATGATGCCCTACAGCCCACCTCATAAATGGACTCGCTGTGTATCTATATGACTGTAATCAGTGATAATTCTGAAAGAAGCGCCTCTGATTGTTTCATGCATGGTGTTTCTTGCTGAAAGAACTAGAGCTAAATGCCAGGTTTAATGTGCTTAACTTGAATGAAAGAAGTGACTTGGTTGATGTTCTGTTTGGCATATGGTAATGAATATCTAAGCGTTTGTGTGTTTTCTTCTATATTAATTTATATGACATGGTTGCAGACTGATGCTCTTGTTCGACTTCTTCCATTGATTGGATCTTCCAGTATCAGGTATATAGATAACAGGTTGTTTGCAGTTCAATACGGTTTGATTGCGAACCTGCCTGGCTGGTAAAGAAGCTTATCTTTATAGTGTGTGTTCTTGCTATCTCTGCAGCACCGCTTGCTTGATTGGTATCACTGGTGTCCTTGCTCCAGTTTTGGAGGAGAATGTCTTTCGAGGATTTTTCATGGTGTCTCTGACAAAGTGGTATTTTCCTTTCTCTGATAAGCTGACTTCTTTCCCTTTTGATAAAGGAACTCGTACTTATTAATCACCTTCAGTTGAGAGTTTTGCTCAGCTCAGGAGATAATATTGTGTCCTGCATAACATTTTGCGGTTGAGTTTGAGAATTCAACCAAAAGCAGTGTATACTAGTAGAAGTTGACAGTTAGTTGGAGAGAATACAGAAAGTAATTCAGATGCCTGATGTTTAGACATGTCTCAAATTCTCAAAGCTGTGGCATGTTATATGCCATGTTCTTATAAATGGGGGGGGGGGATAGCTTGCAAGACAATATAAAATCAGAAATGATAATATTATTATGAAAAGAATGGATCTGCAATAGCCACTAGTTGAGGAGCAGCTGAGATTTTCTACTTCCCTCGCAAAGTTTGTTGGTCCTCATATTTAGACTACTTTTACTGAAGTTTGATGACTGCTCTGGTGACAAGTCTGATGAAGTCCTTGTTGAGGGTGTTATAGCATAGCTACAGCGTTGGTCAAGATTGAGTGGCCCAATGTGAAAGGTTAATACCACGTCATAATTGTGGGTATTTTCAAAATTACATGTCTGAAATAAGTTGAGTTTTTTACAGCCCGGCTTGACTAGCATTACTGGTTGGAACAGGCTGACTCAGATTTGTCGAATTTTAGGATCAGTTGACCAAATTGGAATAGCTGGAATAAGTTGGTTATTTAACACGAGCAAAAGGGGGGGATGTGGTAAAGTCTTATTATATCCATCTATTTCCATGAAATCAAAATGTGCTTGGACATTTGATCTACAAATTGTGTAATTTTTTGCATTGGTGATTTATTTTCCAAGTTCTATTTCTTTGCTTTTTCTGCAGGGTTCCTACACCAGTGTCTGTCCTAATTAGTGCAGCTGTATTTGCATTAGCACATTTAACTCCTGGAGAGTTTCCCCAACTATTTGTGTTAGGTAAGATGTGTAGATTGGTGACTAGATCAAAAGTTTGTGTACCTTCTCTGAAGGAAATGCCCATCCCATGATGAAGCTTTCTTTTTGAGGTTGATGGTCTGAACTTTCTTGATAACATTTTAATCTTCAGTTATCTGATGATGAACGAACTGGATTTCCTATAGATAAATTCAAAACATGTCTTCTTTTGGTGAAAACAAATCAACTCATTCATATCTGCAGGGACTGCGCTTGGATTTTCATATGCTCAAACTCGCAACCTTCTAACACCAATCACAATTCATGCTTTCTGGAATTCAGGAGTAGTCCTCCTTCTCACCTTGCTTCAGGTATATTTCTTGCTTTATGATGGTTACCATTAAGCTTCATGAGAACTCAAATTTAGCTTTCTACAGCAGCCAAAAAAGGAGTTTGCATGGAGTGATAAATATTTGCCCCTTTAAGTTGTCGAATGAAGATATAAAGCTAACACCGTTTCTGGTTGTTTCTATCCAGCTCCAAGGATATGATATCAAGGAATTGTTGCAGGCAACCTGATAGGTATAAAATTTATTCCTTCACTATTCAACTCTTGCAAGCAAGACTTGTTCCCTTGCGTACCATTTCCATGTTCTGACGCAAGACAGGATGGAAAGTGATCGAGCTTGAAGTTGATCTGTTAGCTATCAGATCGAGAGAACATGATCTTAACTTTTCTGCAAGGTTTTGCAACCTAATTTGAGCATCTTCATCTCTGTCTGTTTTGGACAGAATTTTTTCTAGTTCAATACCTGTGGTCTTCTGTGCGTTGTCTGAAGTCGTAGTTCTTTGAACTTAGATATGTTATTCGACAAAGAGCCACAAAATGTTCATGGAATTTCGAGGTGTTATTTACCGATTACCATACTTGAATAATTTTGTATTTCTTAAATTTATTTATTTTTAAATAATTTAAAATAAAAATAATAATATTCTTTTAAAAAATACTTTTAAAATCCAAAAACAAATTTTAGTTTAAAAAACATTCAGGCCTGCGAATATAGCTGTCTGCGGAACTGTTGATACCTTATTGGCTAAAAAAAGCTAGGGGAGATGCCTTTATCCCTACGTGGTGACTTCCAGGCCATTTACGTCTCAGTAGGTGGCTAAAAATCACCGTTCTGTCCTCTACTTTCTTAACTCAGTCATATTGGCCCCTCAACTTCTAATTTGGGGAAATTTAAACCATCCATTAATCTCCTTTAAAAAAGGACGTGATGGCGAGGTTGATCAGGTAGCTGCCTAAAGGAGAAGGACGCGTGTGAATGAATATTAGCCGAAATTAATAATTGATAGATATTTTAGTTAATGTACACTTGAGGTTATTAAAGCATAAAAGCTTACGAAAAATAAACTTTCTAAAGAATACATTATATATATATATATATATAGAATAAAAAAAATATATATATATATAGAATAAAAAAACCTAGACCCACTCTAGAAATTTGCCGGGTTTCTTCCTCGTCTACTTTAGCTACAGAACAGAAGATGCTGGAGCATGAACATGAAGTTGAGAATTTAGAGTCTAATTGGCTAACAAGAATCTAAACAAATGCTACGGTCAAAATGAGAAATGAAAGTTGAGACGGACAGTTATTTTGATTGCAGCGGGAAGGGTCATCAAAGTATGCCGTGCAGATATGAATTCACAGCTGCACGGCCCTCATTTGACACTGATAATCAGAGAAGCATTTCCATAATATATCAAAATACCAGGTAATACATCAGGCCTGTAATATTTTTACCGAACTGAGTAAACCCTAAAAAGTACTAAGCAGCTCCCAAAAATACTGAAGCACTCATATCAAGATGGAATGAACTTATAGCTCCAAAATATCAGAATGACACATACTTAATACCCATTAGCATAATGCAGAGAATTGGTTCGAGAACGAATGTTGTTGTGGTAGTGTCTCAGATCTCCATAATCAACGGGCTTTGTCACCGTAGTTTCATACTTCCCATCCTGCTCTTGAACCGCCCCAAATATGATTTCATTGGTTTTCTCATAGCTTTGCTCATAGTAAGTATGTGGTGTAGAGGTTTGACACCGATTATGATACTGCTGTTTCTGCTGCTGCTGCTGAAAATCACCATCCCACCCACCACTATAGATGGAACGACCTTGCCGCCATTGATGCATCTTCTCCGTATCCTTTGACATGAATGGGTAGGTTTTCCTTGGTGTTGGGGTTCTGGATTCAATTGAAGGAGGCTCATCTTCATCTGGTATCACAAAGCTATCTTGTACAGGCCAAGAAGACGATTGATTCTGATGCTGATACTGATGCTGCTGGTAGTTTTGATATTGATAGCTTACTGGCCTCTTCCTAAAACCGGGGACTATACCTCCGAGAATTTCCATGATCGAAGCTCCGGTGCTGGTGAAAAGCTTGCCAAGTGACCCAAATAGGCCTTCTTCATGCTTCTCCTGTTCATCTTCAGTAGGGATTAAAGGTGGCCTGGTCGATATGATAGGCTTCTGGTAAGGAATTCCTGTAGTGCTCATTTTCATTGCAACCTGATCAGGAGCACAACAAAGGAGGTTAAACAATTTATGTCCGTTGTGCACTAGAAGTTGCTAACCAGGATATGAGAAATGTGATTGATTTACTTTCAGACAAGAGATGGCATTGCAATCTTGGCATAGAATAACATGAATGAAATAGGATTGCATGGCTAACCTCACTGAAGTGATTGCCAAAAAGAAATTACTTTTAATTTTCATTTAAGTAGATTTATTTCCCCCTGGCAATGCCATGAAGCGTAATTCTGCAAAGGCTTATCTGGTCTAGCCATCCACTCACCAAACAGAGGAAAAACTATTAAAAAGTTAACTATGCAAATAAATTAAACAAAAGGAAAGGAGAAAAAAACAACAGAAGAAAGTTAGCTTAACAAATAAATAAAAGAGGAAAAAAGAAAAGAAGAATAGACAAGTTCAGATGACTCGTGGAGAATAGTCTGTTGAATGTTTGATTATAAAGTATCCTTTTAATTATCCCACGGAATAAGGATGCAAGAAATGACACTTTATTTATTTATTGAAAAATAAGTCAAAACTTACATTCTGAGGAGAAACAATCATTCCCACCCTACGTTGCAGCAGAGCTAGCATGTAACCAAAGAATCCAGCTGCTACTAGCACTGCAATTCCTGCAAGGAAGGAATATCACATAAACATCAAAGCATGTTAACAAATAAAAGAAGATAAAATTCCGATGGATCAGTTTACCAAGAGGAAAACCACTTCCATATTGATAAGCACAGTCGTCAAAATGCAGCTGGATCTCCCTGATGGCTTGATTTCCTCTGTCAATAACAAGTAGGGAGCAACTGCTTCCTATGTAAACCACATCAAAATCATTAGAGAAGTTTCCATCTTCACTTGCCCCATCAACATGGCTCCCTCGGCCCCATTTCCCTCCAGCAATTGTTGTAACCCCTGCATGAAGTTTTTTCAACCATATCAGCAACTAGCACCAACAGCCAACATCAGTAACAACCTGATATTGATAGTAGTAATTTTCAAGCTCTACAGTGAAGCTGGGAGAAATTTAAGGTTGCCTTTAAACCCCCTCCCAAACAAAATACTGATAGCATCTACCTGCATCACTTATCTTTCTGATTGCCATATTCATGGTGTCTGCAACATAAATGTTTCCTCTGTCATCAACTGTAAGCCCTTTTGGGTGGTTCATCTTTGCCTCTCTTAACTTCCCATCCACATGTCCAGAGTATCCTTCATGGGATCCAGCAACAAGCTTAGGTCTGCTGTCTGCAGTTTTCCAGTAATTTCCATTAAGAAGATCCAAAAAGAAGAGAATGGAAAGTGCCAAGAAACTTCATCCCTGTCAAACTAGTTATTGAGAGAGGAGTTCGTAAGTAAAATGTCTTCAAACATACAAAAGATGCATATCAGATACAGGCACGAGCTTGACTGGATGGAATTCTCACATTAGGCACATAGGTACAGGTCATACAGATGTATATCGGATAAAGAATTGGCTTGCAGGTGTAAGATATGATATCAGCTCTAAGTTATCTTACTTGGTTTAGGGTCGAGGATATGTAGCAAATGGTCAGGAATGAATGCGACATCATGTTAAGTGCAAATAAGAGAATTTCTCAGTAAATTGCAGCATGCTCAAAGTAGCGATCCATCGCAGTGCACGGTGAAGGGAAGAGGAAAATTTCTTGATAAATGAGTTCGTGCTAACATCTCTTCCTGGACCCTTTTTTTTCCCCACTAAAATTGGCATAGCATTTTTCTTTTTAAGATGAAATTGATATAGCATTTGACATTCTGAGAAAACAATGGATGCGACAAATTGAACAATCTACATCTTAAATACAAAGCTACTAAATTATGGCCTCGAAGATTTCTTTTTAGATTTAATACAAAGTTCAAGGGAAAAAAGAATAGAGTTCTGAGAAATGAGCTGAATTGTAAAAATAAATAACACTCAAAACAAGTTCATCAAAAAACAAAAGAAGCAATTCATCGAGACAGGAGCGTTAATATCTCAAGACATCACAAACAACCCACTTACAGAGAGACAATGAAGTAGATATCCTGTAGATATTACTGTTAGCAGAGTCCAAAATCAGAAGCTCTCCGCTGGGCAACACCTGCACAGAGTAAGGTTCAATCCCAAGTTTGCTTCCATCAAACACTGTCTCCACAGTATACCCACTCTCAAACTTCATCATTGGACGACCAGAGATCACTGACCACGAAAATTTCATAAGCCCGGAACCAGCACACAAACAAACAGAACAGAACAGAAGGATAAAAGGTTGTGCTAGAATCAGAGATCCAAACCTGTTTTGGTAGTGGCTTTCAGAGACCACAACCACTTCATGAGAGCAGACACGATATTTGAGAGAAGCCCACCAACAATCTCTACGAAAATAAAGAAATTTAGCTAAAATTTTCAAGACGACAAACAAAAAACACATGAAACAAAAGCAGCTCGCTCACTTGCTGGTGAAGTAGTAGTGGGAACTGAAGTGACACCTCCAAAAAACAAGAGCAGGATAAAACACAAAACCAGCACATTCTTCCCCATTTCACTCCTTACTTCTATTTTCAATGCAAGCTTGAAGATTCAAGCTCAGTGCATTGCAAAAAAACCCTAGTTCATATCTGGGTTATTGTTAAGCAGAAGGTGAGGGGATTAACGTTTCTATGATATAATAAAAGGAGAAAGTAGCTCCAGAGACGGGAGGATAGGAAAGGTAAAAGGAGACTCAGAAAAGGATGATTTAAAAAAAGGAAGGAAAAAGCGAGGTCACTAGCTCAGTGACAGTTGGTGCTGACGTGCTGCGCTGCTACTCTCTGCTATAAGACATAATTTTAAGCTAGAGACGAGCTAGAAAAGGAGATATGGGCATGGTGATCCCTGTGCTATTTTATTCTTGCAAACCTGTCCCTCTTCGTGTAATATTTTTAATTCAGCCCTGTAATCATCTTCTATCTGTTAATATGATCCTTTTGTCCATCATCTCCTTGGACATTATTAATGTGGCCCTTGATGTTAACTATAATACCTTTTGGTACTTCAGAAATATGAATAAAAAATAATAATTTCTTTCTGATTTTTAATAGTAATTCTCTGGTTTACTTGTTTAAACAAGAGTGCAAGGGAGAAATTAGGAAAAATATAGGATGGGTATCATATTAACAAGATTTAATAGTACAAGGACCACGAGCTCATTGCTCCTGAATCCTGTTCGTCAGTGCGTTGTAAAAAAATTTCTCTCCGACTGGATGATCGTTATGACCCCATCCTCTTGCAGCATCACATTTATTCCATATTTATTAGGTACCCCGAGTGGCGCACGTGACATTCGTCTACCGCCTCTCTGTTTTTTTCTTTCGACCAGGTAAACATTAATCGGTTAATGTTGATTTTAAAATTGTTTTTATTTAAAAATATATTAAAATAATTTTTTATATTTTTAAAAAAATAATTTTAATATTATCATACGAAAATGATTTAAAATAATTTAAAATTAAAAAAAAATAATTTTTTTAAATATTTTTAAAATACCATATCAAAACAATGTGACTCGGAAGCAATGGAAAACATAAATAATTTGAGATATCAATTTTTATCAATCTTTGCATGACTCGTTCTTTCTTTTCTTTTTATCTTTATGAAACTATCTCGCATATAATTCTCCATGCTGATCCGGTGCCGGATTTTCAATTTCTCATGTCAATCGATGAGCAGGCTTTTTAATATAAAAAAACTTATATAAATAAAAAATATTCTTAATTCAAATTAGTCTTGTAAACATTCTACGTCCAGAGTAATTGGATTTAACGGCTAGTTAGATCCGAAATAATTAAACTTGATGGTCAATTGGATCCAAAAGACATAGATCTAACAAGTATATTAAACTCATAAAACTCATATAAAAAATAGTTAAACTTTGCAAGAGTCTGTGACATCTGAGGTTTTATTAGCTCACCTAAACCCATAAAATATATTTTTCTGGGAATGAGATTTACTCGTATAAAAAAATATGTCAAGCACTAAATAATATATATTTTTTTACATATCTTGAATTCAAGGACATGATTAGCTGTTGATTAGCCACTAGCAACAATTCTCGGGAGGCGTAACGTGATGATAAAGAATTTATGATCTGAAAAACAGGTCTCGAGTTTAAGTTAAGGCATGCACTCGTTATAAAAAGTCTGGGATATCCAATGTTTGACTCGCTCACCTGGGTCCATAAAGTACACTTTCTAGAGAGTAGAGTTTCCTCTCATAAAAAAAAAAGAGTCAAACACTAAATAATATTTTTTTTTACACATCTTGAATTTAAGGACATGATTAGCAATCATATGACATATTGAAGCTTTAATTGTTTTTTTAAGCAAGGTCTTACTACTTATAATTGTTAACTGTTTTTTTTTTTTATAGCATATGGTGTGTTTAGGAAAAAAATATATTTTATATTTTAAAATACTACATCATAGTTTCTATTTTACTTGTAATAATATTTATAGTTTTTAATTGTCTATCGCATTGCATTTAAAAAATAAAAATAAAAACTTTTTTATGAAATTGCTATGAAAGTGTAGAGTACGGTATATAAAATATCTAAATATTAAATAGTACTTCATATAAACATAACAATGGATACTTATGAATCAAATTATATACTATCCGTATCATAATTTAAACCTGAACCCATAATAACTACTTGAATCCAAACTTGCATGGATTTTCCAAACCCAAACTTAGCTATATCGGGTCTAGGTATCCATCAAGCATCTATGGCCCAGACCCGGCCGCAAAACCTAAACTTGAATGTTATAAATCGCGACCACTTGGCACATAATTAGCTTGGTATACATGTAATTCTTTTGAGCTTCAGGGTTATTTACTTCATGTCAGGATTAGGCCGGGTTTCGAGTAGAGTTTGGGATCGAGTCGAGTAGATCAGGTATATATATCAAAGTTGTCAATTTCGTTTCAGTTGATGTTTCGTTTTTTCAATTGAAATAAAATGTTTCGGTTATATATATATATATATTAATTCAAATTTTTTTTAGTTCAAATCCAAAGAAAAAATTATTTAGAATTGTGCAATTTAATCTAAATAAAGATAAAATAAAATGATTTTTCTGAACAAAATTGTGAACATATATAATATTACGAGAATATCATCATCAATCTTGCAAGGTCATTATATTCTCTGATTGTTCTGAAATTTTAACATGATATATATAAATATGTCAAGAGACTCATCGTAAAATTTCATCTTAATCTAACGGTCAGATTAAGAGATATGATCGATATTGTAAAATTATTCATTATTTAAAAAAACACTATTTGGCCGAAACAGCACATGTGAAATGATACCGGCGTGTTTCAGCTGGTATTTGACCGAAAAATCTGGAAATGAACCGAAATTTTAACTGAGGTAAAAACAATACCGTTTTATCTTGTTTTTTAACAACTATAAAACATTTCGACCAAAACAAAATGAAACTGACAGCGCCGATATAGATATATAACCATCCTAAAACTTGGGTTTTACCTCCAGCACGAAACCTCGATCAAGTTATGAAAAATGAAGGAGATGATGAATTCACCGTTTACCGACGATATATTTCAATACAGACAAGAACAAGGAATTCGCCATCTTACCCTTTTTGTTTTTAAGAAACAATGCAGGCTAATTGGCCCGGGCAAAGATCATCCCTGCAACGAGATTAGCCCAATACGAGAATAATTTATTACATGGAAATCAATCTGGTCGGGCCAGATGGTCAGATAGGGTCCGAGAAATGGTAGCTCATTAAAACCCAGAAAATACTTCATATTCTCATAAAAGCACGAAATGAAAGTGGATGGCTACACCGCCACGGTGCCCCCACATCCACACGACAACAGCCGTGCTTCCGTGATCTGAGCAGGTCAATGAGCGTCGTGCCGTCCAGTTTCCAACGGTGGTAGCCGCGTGGGTCCCACCACCTCTTAACTTAACAATTATAAAAAGAGAAGGAAAAGATGTGATTAGCTGGGAGAGGACGAAGACAAGCTGGGAGGGGAGAGAACATTGACCTGCTTGCCATGCCCTTTTAAAAACATTTTTTTTAAATTAATATTTTCTTGTATTTTTAGATTATTTCATGTGATAATGTTAAAAATAATTTTTAAGAAATAAAAAAAATAATTTTAATATATATTTTTTAATAAAAATACTTTTAAAAATAACTTTAACCACTGACAATCAATCAATTTCACAGATAATTTCTATCTAAAATATTAGTAATTACTGTTTGCGAGCACTTCCTCCATTCCTTTCTAGCAGAGTTAGTGATTATCTGGCAGTTTGATTGAAATTATTTTTTAAAATATTTTTTATTTAAAAAAATAAATCAAAATGATATTTTTTTAAAAAATTAGTTTTGACATTAATTTATGAAAATGAAATAAAAATATCAAAAATATTTCATTTATAATAAAAAATAAAAATAAAAAAATTATTTTCTTTTAAAAACACTTTTAAAATGCAAAAAAAAAAAAAACCGAGTCTTAAGCTCGTGAAAAAATAATTAATTTTTTTTTAACCTTTTTACTTACCAGTATGTTTATTCATATATAAAAAAATGTTAATAAAATATAATATCTTTTAATAATATATTTCATGACAAATATTACGTTTAAATTTATTGTTGTTTAGAAAAACAACATTTCAAAACACAATGTGAATTTGATATATGATGACAGAATAAAAAAAGACTTTAAAAACATGTAAAACTTTGATTATGATATTATTGACAAAGTCTTGATAAGAAAGATTCAATAATACAAAGAAAATTCAATAGGCCACATTTATTTAAATTACTTTTCTAATATATTAAAATTAAAAATAAAGTTAAATAAATATTTTTAAACAAAAAAACAATTTAAGCCGATAAAATTGACAAGCTTGAAAGCACTGGCTACCTTGCAATATCGGTACTCCGCACTCTTATTAATATCAATACAATTATATTATTATTCTACGAGATACTATTTCAACATTGCAGGCCGCTGAGATTGAGATATATACTAAGATCCCCCCCTCATTAACTGAACCCGACAGCTAGTTTGCATCTTCATGCGATCCGTAAGCTTCTCTGCTCTGCTCTGATTCATCCCCAAAGTTTCTTTCTTTCTTTGTTTTACTCACCGCCTGTTAAAAATTAGTACGTTTTTTCTTTTTTAGATTTGTGCTTTTCTGATCTGATCTGATCTGAATTGTCACCTTACCTTTCTCCTTCAGGGGGATAGCAAGAATGGCATTGAAAAGCAATTCAGCTGATGGCAGAACCAGGAGTTCTATACAGATATTTATCGTTGTAGGGCTATGCGGTTTTTTTTACATCTTGGGTGCTTGGCAAAGAAGTGGATTTGGCAAGGCTGACAATCTTGCCATGGAGATTACGAAGAGTACAGGAGACTGTAATATAATCCCGAATCTTAGTTTTGAGACCCATCACGGTGGTGATGCTGGGTCCACTGATAATTCCGATTCAAAACCCAAAACTTTTCAGCCTTGCCATTCTCGTTTTACTGATTACACCCCTTGTCAAGATCAGAAGCGTGCTATGACTTTTCCTAGGGAAAACATGAATTATCGAGAGAGGCACTGTCCTCCTCAGAAGGAGAAGCTTCACTGCTTGATACCAGCACCTCAAGGTTATGTCACCCCATTTTCTTGGCCAAAGAGTCGTGACTACGTGCCCTTTGCTAATGCACCCTATAAGAGTTTGACTGTCGAGAAGGCTATTCAGAACTGGGTCCAATATGAGGGCAATGTATTTAGGTTTCCTGGTGGAGGCACACAGTTCCCACAAGGAGCAGATAAGTACATCGATCAGCTAGCTTCGGTGTTACCAATTACTAATGGGACAGTCAGAACTGCATTGGACACTGGTTGTGGGGTATGTTAAGTTCTCCATACTCCTGTAGGAAATTGTAAATCTGCTTGCAATACTTTTGCATCTGTTTCTAATTTTTCATTTTTGTGTTTAGGTTGCCAGTTTGGGCGCATACCTCTGGAGCAGGAATGTCATCGCCATGTCATTTGCTCCAAGAGATTCACATGAGGCGCAGGTTCAATTTGCCCTTGAAAGAGGTGTACCTGCTGTTATTGGTGTTTTTGGTACTGTAAAGCTGCCATATCCATCCAAAGCCTTTGACATGGCTCACTGCTCTCGTTGCTTGATTCCATGGGGAGCTAATGGTAAGAGCCACTTTGTACCAACGCATTGCCTCTCTTTTCTTTTGTCCCTTTATCCTATCCGTTGTTTGCTTATTGCCTTTACTTATGATAGCAGTAATTAACTTATGATAGCAGTAATTAAGGAGATGAATTTTTCGTCTTTCAGATGGGATGTACTTGATGGAAGTCGACCGCGTTCTCAGACCTGGTGGTTACTGGGTGCTTTCTGGACCTCCCATCAACTGGAAGAATAATTACATATCATGGCAGCGTCCCAAGGAGGAACTTGAAGAGGAACAGAGAAAGATCGAAGAGACTGCCAAACTTCTTTGCTGGGATAAGAAGTATGAAAAGGGTGAGATGGCCATTTGGCAAAAGAGAGTAAATGCTGATTCCTGTCGTGCTAAACAAGATGATTCCAGAGCTACCCTTTGCAAATCTGCAGACGCAGATGATGCGTGGTATGGCTCTGTACCTGAGTTTCCCTTCAAATCAAATTATTGGCTGAACAATACAATATACTCTCACTTTATGTGATGATTTTCCTTGTGCTCCATATCGTTGAACCTGACCTATCAGCTTTTTTCTCTTTTGTGCTTTATATTTATTCCCAATTTTTATGATCACCAGGTACAAGAAAATGGAGGCATGTATCACTCCATATTCTGATAGTGGTAGCTCAGATGAAGTGGCTGGTGGGGAATTGAAAGCGTTTCCAGAGAGGCTCTATGCTATCCCTCCTAGAGTTGCTAGTGGTTCCATTCCTGGAGTTTCTGTTGAAACATACCAGGATTACAATAATGAATGGAAAAGGCATGTAAATGCTTACAAGAAAATCAATAAGCTTATTGACTCTGGACGATATCGCAACATTATGGATATGAATGCGGGGATGGGAGGATTTGCTGCTGCTCTTGAGTCTCCAAAATTGTGGGTTATGAATGTGGTGCCAACCATAGCTGAGAAAAGTACTCTGGGTGTGATATATGAGAGAGGATTGATTGGAATCTATCATGATTGGTAACCCTTTGATTTCTGAATCCCTCTTCTGAACTATCCCCCCCCCCCCCCAAATAACACCACTAATGCTTACTATTTTTATGTTGCAACGTGGGAGACATGTTATTGTGGCTTGTCAAGTATCCTCTAACATGTGGTTCCAAGAAAATCTACTTTCCAATAACAAAATTCGGGTCTTCTTCCAGCTTTGAGTTATGAAACACTAAGATGTGTTCTTGTGTTGACCAAATTCATTTTCTGTTAATTTTCATTTCAGGTTTAATAATTTATGATGATGAAGTGCTTATTTATTTACAATGTCCATCTGTTACAGGTGTGAAGCTTTCTCCACATACCCAAGGACTTATGACCTTATCCATGCCAATGGAGTTTTCAGCTTGTACAGGGACAAGTAAGTAATGCTTTAATTCATCATGTTTGCTTAAATTTGCATCAATTCTTTATTCATCACATATGCTTTACCATTGGTGTTTCTCTGCTCCTCACCATGCCAATGCATGACCCAATTTTGATTGTAGTTGGTGCTCAAGTACAAGTATTGCGTAGAAAATAACTCAATTGCATCAAAGTAACTCAATTAACAAGGAAATGCGAGGTGACCTGGTGGTTTATAGCCTTGTTTACATGTTTGAAACCCACGCTTCAAACACTTTTTCCATACATTCTTTCAAATACAAGAGACAACTGTGTTTTTCCTTTCCATTTTTTTGGAACTTTATAGACAATGGTCAACCAAAACAATCTGCAGTATCAAGTAGTCCATGGACTACTTAAATGATAATTTTAGTTTGAGAGCGAATCTGTCTCCTGTAAGGGGTGGATCAGGGCTCTTATGACGTGATCAACAATGAGGCAATTTTGGCATGAGATCATACATTGCAATAAGACTTGCTGGTGTGCTATATTGGACTAGCACAATTTGTCCTTAGTTATTGTGTAGCTAGTTCTGTTTTCCTAACATATAAAGTCAGATGTGATCAGCCACTGGATGAATTTCCTTGATAACCGTGTGATGTATTTGCATTATTATTGTTGCTACCCTTGCACAACCCCCATCTAATATTGCTTTACCATTTATCCTTTTGTTAATTGATATCGAATAATAAGCTATAAAGCTTTGAAATATAACCTTTTGACATTTTTAATTGAACTCAATAACATCTTATGAGCTGAATCTCAGTAGTTAAACCCTAGAAATCCACTATTGATTCCTTGAATCCACAAGGAAAATCGGATACCTGGAGAAACACTAGATAGAACAATGCTTTGCAAAGTTTTCAATAATCTGTTTTATTCATCAATGGCAGTGCTCCCCAAAATAATTTCTCTGTGTACTTAAAATAGGCACTAGACCTGGTACAATTTAATACAAAATAGGTAACCAAACAAAGCAGGAATCTCCTGTAATTTCCTAAACAACACAAGGATAAGTTATTAGATCTTCCTAGTGTATTGCTCCAGCTCCCTTAGATAACCCTAGTGTATTGCTCACATAAAAGTTACTTTAGGGATGACAGGCTTATCTTCCCAAAGAGCTCACATCAACATGAAGATTTGGTTCACTATGATAACTATAATGGTTCCTACTTTTATTGAGGTGCCTAGCTTTCTTAAATAAAAATAACTAAACAGAAATACTAGCCAACTGAACTTGGTGACACTTCTTTATCAGCTAAGCTTTTAGGATAACCAAATTAGCAAGGATGGAATTAAGAAAAAACAAAAGAAACCTTGCACCATACCTGGGCTCCTACTCTTGGGAACATCACACCTAAGAGAAGATGCATCACAGATGTAACCAAGTCTATCCAAATTGTTATTTCACACCATTTTGAACATCTACCGGATTTCACAAAGTTCAACTGACATCCAGTTCAAAAGCAAGTTGGACCAAAGCTTGGTTCCAACTGAATGTTGTGATGGGCAGTGAAGAAAATTCTATGACATGCTAGAATCCCCCTAATTATTAAAACTGTTTTCTTGCATTGCCAGAACCCCTAGTTGGCATTCTACCTGAACCCTTCTGGGTTAATGCTTACATCGTGTCCAGCACTCAAAATAAACTGCACGGTGAACTCAATCATGGTGACTTTGAATCACCACACTAAATTTTAAGGACTTGGCTGCACTCTTAGATTTCTGTTTGTATCTGTCACACATGAATTTTGTTGGTAAGTGCCTGTGCTAAGACCAGCAACTCGACACAAAGTTTAGTCTCAAGCTAGTAGATGTTATTTTCTGTTTTTTGTCACTCTATTTTTGGCAGTATTTGTTTTTGTGATGGCAATATGGCACCGTATCTTTGAACTTCAAATTATTTTCGTGTTTTTGGATCATTTTGGTGTAACTATGTCAGAAATGATTTTTTTAAAATATTATTCTGATGCATTTCTAAGCAAAAAAACACTTTGAAAACTAACCGCTATCACAATGTTAAACATTGCCAAATTGTCACCCATGCCTGCTGTTTTCTTCCTTCTTTTCTATTCTTGCTAAATAAATGTGCTTTCAATTTTCATCTCTTTCACACCAGTGCATCCATATTTCTGCATTGTAAATGGCTGAATTACCTGAGACAATCTTTCCGTATTTTTAATTTGAAAGTAGAATCAATTGCAGTTCACTTTTCTGTCTGATTCTGTACAACTATACCACAACATGTTTCTCATGCTATTGTTACATTTGTAAGCTGTAATTAAATGATTGCAGGTGTGACATGGAGGACATTCTTCTAGAGATGGATCGTATTTTGCGACCAGAAGGCGCAGTTATATTCCGTGATGAAGTTGATGTTCTTGTTAAGGTGAGGAAGATGGTGGGAGGAATGAGATGGGATACTAAAATGGTGGACCATGAAGATGGCCCCCTGGTTCCCGAGAAGATATTGGTTGCTGTCAAGCAGTATTGGGTTGGAAACTCGACATCTGCGCAGTGAATGATGAATGGCAATTGATGAAACCTCCTCTAATCTTTAGCTGACAATGCTTCGTTGCTCAAGACATGACAAATATGAATATGTTTAAGCATGTGTTTTTGATTCTTTGCGGAGTACTATGGAGCAGAGGAGGAGGAGGAGGGGGTTCTATACGATGTAATCGCATAATGTTTTATTTACTAGCTATTAATAGCCCATCCTGTATTCTAGCAGTAATTTATTGACGCCTACGAAACTGTGAGGTTTTTGACATTAATATTTTTGTTCTTTTTTCTGTCCCGTATTCCGGCCAGATGGTTACGAGCATCGTCTCTCCCGAATCTCAAGTTATGACTGCAGGAATTCTAATACTTGATTAGCAGCCGATCCTGTTTAGAACATTTTAAGCTACCCAGTTTCAAAATCGACCGAAATAACATTCATGGATTTAGGATTCATCGTATGTTTATATGGTGCAGGAGCTTTTTAGTAAAATAAACTTCTTCCAAAGTTATTTTTATTTTGTATTATAATGTTTTTTTTCTATTTATTATTACTGGTAAAATTCTATTTTTACTTTGCACAAAACTTTCCGATTATTTAATAAGATGGAGGGTGGGGGGTGGGGGGGAGATATCTATGGAACGGCACAGCAAAAGCCGTTCTGTGTATTGCTTTGATGAATGGCAAATTGGTCAATTGATGATGTCGGCAGGGTTGCAAAACACAAACACGCCGACACGGTAAAACGGAGCAATCTCACCTATCATTGCATTGACGAGTGGCAAATCGGTCAATTGACGACTTTTGGCTAGCATGACAATGTTGACGTGCGATGTTTTTTTTTTAAGCCCATGTCAATCCAGAACTTGTACTACCACGTCCGTCCATTTCACCGTGCAACCTCTAGCTGGCGGACCTTCATTGTCAATCCTAGCCGGAATGGATGAGCGTGTGAAAAGTAGGGTTTTAAACACTGAGGACTGGTTTGTAGAACAACTTCTAAATTGGGGACTGCTTTGTGGTTTTCGAAAGAATTTTTCTTCTTTCCACGTGGAGTATGCAAAATAAAATGACTGCATTCATGAGCCCGTCAGTATCTTTCCTACCAGTTGGAGAGTTTTTTTTCAAAACCACCACGGGTGAGAAATTATATTTAAACTAGCACACTAAAAAAAATAATTTGATTTTTTTTAGTGTGCTAGTTATCAGCTCAAGAGTTAGACGTGCTAGTAATGACATACCATCGTTTGTAATGTTAATTAAATATAAAGATTAAGAGAATAAATAAAAAATGAGCTGGAAAAAAAAGGAAAATCTCTGCCATTCAAACTGGTAATTTGAAAATTATTTTTCCAACTGATTATAATTTTTCCCCACACTATGCTATTTTTGGAAAAAAAAACTCGCAATTTGATGCACAAAGAATGGAGAGTGGAGAAGAACAGCATCGCATAGATACGGGGGGGAGAGAGCGATGCTTGCTTGCTTACTGGCTTGGTGAGTGGTGAGAGATCTTGGAAGAGGTAATCAATAATCCCCCTCCATTATTTCATACATTTGCTTGAATGTTGCGATTTGATCTTTAGATTCCTATAGACTTCGCATCGCATCTATCATGGCATTATTATTATGATCTACTCCATTCATCCATCCTTCCAGGAACCAAGCCAAATGGGTGTTCATAAATTGTTACCTACGGTGGTTCCTCGTCGAGGAAGGAGGTTGGGTCGGATTTTCAGACCAGCACTCAGTTTCAGGTCGTGGCTCTTGCTGCTTGCTCTGCTCTGCTTATTATCTTTTGCACCGTTTGGCCTCAAATTCGTTTCACTTGTTGGTCATGGTAAACCCCTTTCCCTTCCCTTGAGAATAGTACTACTGCGGCTGCATTTTTTTTCTCCATTTAAACCTTCCTTCCTTCCTGGGCTGGCTGGGTTTGTAGGTGGTAGCATGGAAAGCGGCATCTTGTCTTCACACCAGCTTCATATCACGGGTAATGTCGAAAGATTTAATAAGGAAGTAGAGCAACAGCAACTGCAACAGTCTGGATATGGCGGCGATGCCATTAAAGCACCAGGAAGAAAGCATCGTAGGCAGCGTAAGATAAATGCTCTTTTTATTCACTTACTGTAAGCAGTTTTCCTTTCATTTTTCATGATGAACATCTAACTTTATAAGTATGCTCTTAGATTTAAGGATGAGTTTGAACTCTTTCATGCATTTATGGCGAACTAAATCTTGAGAGGTTTCCTGTGCAATGATGTCTTCGAAAGAAAGCCCAGACGTGCCTCGTCATTTCGTTTGTTTCTTTTTTTTTCCCCGGGATACATAGTCGCAGTTAAATTAGAGGCAAAATCATGAATTAGCTCTGCAGACTACATGATGCTTATAATGGAATTACTCTATTGATCTATTCTATCAGCTCTGATTTTTTGAATTCTCAGAAGACAACAAACATAAAAAGGTTTAGAAGAAAATTCTTCAGATTAGTGCTAGAAGCTTGAAGAATTCATATTCGCTAGGGAGCCAAAGATGCAATCTAGAACGCATTGTTAAGAACTCTTGACTTTATCTTAAATATTGTGCATAATAATATTTTAGGTTCGTGTTACTCATGACTGAATAATTAAATTCTTAGTCCGGGCATCTTTTGTGAGTAATTCTTCTCTGACCCTATTGTTGTGCTTCCCCCGCCCTCATGAAGTTTTCATCCTTCAGATTTTCCTTGTGAAAAAGGTTTAGAAGAAAAGTCTTCAGATTAGTGCTAGAAGCTTGAAGAATTCATCTTCGCTAGGGAGCCAAAGATGCAATCTAGAACGCATTGTTAAGAACTCTTGACTTTATCTTAAATATTGTGCATAATAATATTTTAGGTTCGTGTTACTCATGACTGAATAATTAAATTCTTAGTCCGGGCATCTTTTGTGAGTAATTCTTCTTTGACCCTATTGTTGTGCTTCCCCCGCCCTCATGAAGTTTTCATCCTTCAGATTTTCCTTGTGAAATTGGGCTTTCGGAAAAAGTTGATTATCTTATTGAACCCAAGGACTTGAGGAATTTTACACAATTCTCGCTTGAGTATGTGACTATGGAGGAAAAACCTTTGGGGGTCAATTCATTTGAATCTAAATTCGGAGGCCATCCGACACTTGAGGAAAGGGAGAAGTCTTTCCATGCTCTTAATCAAACTCTTCATTGTGGTTTTGTTAAAGGAAATCCTGGATTTTCAAACTCTGGGTTTGATTTTGATGAAAAGGACAGGGCATACATGAGCACCTGTCAGGTTGTGGTATCTTCTTGCATTTTCGGGAATTCTGACTTTCTAAGGAGGCCTACGAGCAAAAAGGTAGATTACTTGTTAATTTCCGTTGCTCATTAGATAGAATTTTTAACAACTTTGGTTCAAATAAATTTATCTTTGCAGTAGCTTGGATTCTGCTTTTATGCCTATACATCATATAGTTATTCCTGATCAGATTAATCATAATTTTCATTTTATTATGTTTATTATCATATCACAAGTCAACTGGAAACATGAGTAATGGTATAGAGTCAATGACAGTTTCCAGGTTTACTTCTTTTTTCTTGCTCCCCCCACTCCCAAACTTGTAGGGAATTATTTATAAGGTGCGTGTCTATTTGATATGTAATATATGAAACCTTGTGTTATCTGCTGAGATTGTGATGCTAGAAAATGGGAAGTTTTCTCCCAGCTAATAAATTTAGGTGCCTGCAGTCTAGTGTTAGCGTGTTTTCTGATCAGTACAGTTCTTTCCTTTTATTTATTTGAATCTCACGACAGACAGCATATCTGCTTCTTTCAATGTAAATTTATTGGAAGAAAAATATCAATGATAGCTATAACATCACATAAAAGTGGCAGTAAACTATTTGATAAAATTGACATAATGTGAATTACTGTAGGTTTTATGAAGCACCCTTTGGATGTTGATCTTGACCATGATTTCTATGAAAAAATGACTATTTGATCTTTGTTTCAGATCAGTGAATATTCCAAGAAAAATGTTTGCTTTGTTATGTTTGTGGATGAGCAAACGCTGTCCAAATTGGCTTTAGATGGACATGTCCTAGATGATAGAGGATTAGTTGGTCTATGGAAAGTAGTTATTGCCAGGAACTTACCCTACAAGGACATGCGGAGAACTGGCAAGGTGCCAAAATTTTTATCACATCGGATCTTTCCTTCTTCTAGGTAATTACCATTCCATGATTTAATTGTCTGGTTTGTACGTGTAGGCTTTACCTTTGTTGTTACAATCCAAGGATCCAAAATGTATTTATTTTTTTATTTATTCACACTCCGTTTCCAGGTACTCGATTTGGCTTGACAGTAAGATGCGACTTAATGCTGATCCCATGCTGATAATTGAATACTTTTTGTGGCGAACAAGATCAGAATATGCCATTTCAAACCATTATGATCGTCACTGTGTTTGGGAGGAGGTACTCCAAAATAAGCGCCTAAATAAGTACAATCAAACGGCCATTGATGAACAGTTTAATTTTTACCAGTCTGATGGCCTCAGGAAGTTTGATCCTTCAGATCTGAATACTCCTCTACCAAGCTGTATGTGTCTTGGTGTTAATTCTGGTTTTCAGGATTGAGTTTCCCTTTATTATACAGCCTCGTCAATCCACTCTTTTTTTTCCTTCCTGAAATTCAACCCAGCTGTTTGTTTGAATGCTTTGCAGATGTGCCTGAAGGTTCATTTATTGTCCGGGCCCATACACCAATGTCAAATTTATTTTCATGCCTCTGGTTTAATGAAGTTGATCGATTTACTTCACGTGATCAACTGAGCTTTGCATATACTTACTTGAAACTCAGGAAAATGAATCCCAACCAACCATTCTACCTAAACATGTTCAAGGTGATAATAAGTTGCCTAACAAATCTACAAGTATGTTAACTGATTGTATTACAAGTCATATCATGCAGCAGGCAACTAGTAACTGTGCATCAATTGGAACTCTGTCTGGCTAGTCTCTTATCTTACTGTCATTTTATCTGGGCACAATGTCTGTCAGCAGAGTCCCTCATCTTACTGTGTTAATTTATCAGGGCAGGACATCTCTCTGCAAAGTTTTCATCTGTTATTTGCTGAGCATGTGTCTAGAAGCAAGTTTAATGAGAATGCATGCCATCCGCTTTATTATTGTGTTGTTGCCTGAGAAGTCTACTCGTGAAATCATTGTATTCTGACATGAATGGCTTTTCTAAATGATTCTCATTGTAAAATTTCTTATCACTTGTTAGCCGTCTTATTTGCTCATTCCTATTGTTCTGAGGTTTTCTGTGGAAAAGAATCATAAACAATTAGCATAAGTCAGTCATCTTTTGTTGAATCGGTGCAGGATTGTGAACGCCGAGCACTGGCAAAGCTATTCCGGCATCGGGTATTCCCATCATGAACGACGAGCACTAGCAAAGCTATTCCGGCATCGGGTATTCCCATCACCTCCACCTGTTCCTTGATATATTTTTTTTAAGTTATTGCTTGCCTGGTAAGATAAAAGATATCCTATCCCGCTCCCTCTCCCTCTCCTCTTCTTTTCTTTCTCAGCGTTTCCAGCTGATTGCTTTGCTTGGATTTCCTTAAATGCCAAAAAAGGCATAGACGTTATTTTCTAGTTTCCTTACTTGCATTCAAGACATCCTTGTAAAGGAGCATCTGATACAGATTTTGCTTCAGGACTAACTGCACACTGCTTTCACTGGCAGAAACCTTAGTACCATATTCAGAATTTTATCAAATCAGTGGATGGTTATGCTCAACTGTTGACATGACTTCAAACTGATATTTTATAATAGGACTTTAAATGATTAAGAAATCCATTAAATAGCAGCGAAGAGAGATTCCAGGGATTTTTTTTATTAATTTTGAACCTGTTGAATTGGCCTAGTGGCGGATCCTGATATTTGAATTGCATGTATAGTGACAGAACCTGTTCCACTTGCTGTAATGTGATTAATTGAGTCCAGTTCATAGTGTCAATTAAAAGATCAGACAACTCTAAACTTCTCACATGAGTGTCATTATATTTGATGACATAGTTGTTAGATACAATTCCTGGGTATCCAATCAGACTTATCTAGCGGATCTGGTTGTCTAAGCAGTACTTTTCTTCTTCCTTTTCTTGTTGGTTCGGGGAATGAGTGACTGTGTCTAACACCCTAACTGTCATTCCTAAGAATTTATGTGCAATTACTGTTCAAGCGTAAATTTAATTTTTGATCAGGTGCATCCATCTTGTAAGCCTCCTTGCATATCCAAATTGGAAAATCTCCAGCTGAGATAACTCAAATAAAAATCTGTATTGCAGTTGTCAAAAACATGAATAGGTTTTTCATCATGCAATCTTTTGATTTAATTGGCTATTCATTTGATTTCTTAAGCAAAAGGAAAAATCGATGTCATCATCACTTGCATGTGAGTTATAGCTGGAATTGTGTGACCGTAACAGGATGAAATCACAGGCCTGGTTCTCTCCTAATTGAAGTCTCAATGTTCTTAAAGTTGAATTGGATTGGAGTTTACACTCATCAATAACGGTGATATTTGAAATCTCTTGTGACAAAACTGTCACATACTATTTTCCATGGATTTTTTTGGCTGTTGTTTAAATACTCTGCTTTGTTGCTGCTAAAAAGTTTTTTTGTACATATTAACTTCTGATTACTTGATTATTTGCTAGGTGGATGGTAGTGTATGGATTCTATGTTTGCTTACAATGTGTCAAAGTGGATGACCAAATGTATGCACCTCTGGGAATGAAGCTTTGACATAAAACTACTCTATAGGTCCATGATAGTTGTTTAAAGAATCAGAGTAAGTTCTTGATGGATCTCTATGCTTTGTGCAGGGACATTCACAAACAAGGTTTATATGTATATGTGATTGCCTCCAGCTGTTTCAAGAATCCAATAGATGATCAGCTGCCATGTGAGTTATGACAGATCTGTTATGTTTTGGATTGTAGCTGATGGAAATGACTTTGGATGTCTGATGTATTTGGCCTAGTAACCTTTGACAAAGAGGTGATACTAATCTCTCCTAACTAAATGGTCTGATGGGCTTTGCTGGTCAGCTCAGCTAAAGAACACGGTAATCGGATGCAGAGATGGTCAGTGAAATTGGCATGTGAGCATTTCATTGCTGAAATAATTGTGAGTTTTGAGTTTCAACCTCTACCAGCTGAAGGGGAAAAGAGGGCGAGGGGTTGCTACGGTCGCATCAGCTAATGCTGATAATCAATGATCGGATCATAGGATCTGAATCCTACAGATCTTTTTTTGCTATTTTATTTAACTCTAGCGGTTTAACCAAAATTGCATTCATTGATGATGGAATTCTATATTTTTCCAGAGGGAAATGGCATTGATTTCCTAGATTATTTGTGAAGTTTTCCCCTTTGAATAATGGTAGTGACGAAGCTGCTTGGTGCTAATTCCTGAACTGTTCAAGAGTGTGCTGATCGAAATTCTGACATTTTTCTTTAAATTATCACCAATCTGTTCTCAGAACTTGTGATCATCGTGCAGGCTCTTCTTGGAAGATTGTTATCTCTACTACACGCACCTGCAGAGAGACGGAAGGAAGTTTTGAGATGTACAAGCAAGCAAATCATGGTCTGTACTGAAACTTCTTTTTTCTGAACATGCAAATCATTTTATGTGTGGAGATTTCAGAACCACCACCATGCTTTGAACTCGATGTGCAGTGGTGGCTTATAGAGGATGGGAATGGAGGTTGGAAATAAATCTTTTAATTCATTTTTCAAAACAATTTTCCTTTCTTCTTCTATCAGCGCACCTATTTTCTAAACATACCAGCGACATCGCCTGCACGTTTCTGCAGCTGCATAATTCAGTCGTTTTTTAAAAATAATCTTTCAAGAGGCGTGAACGTAAAATAAAGAATCAAAATGCAACAGGCCCTTATCTTAATTTCTTGGAGCCGCCTCCCTGCCAGAAACCTTAAGGCATCCTTTTTCTTAATGGTTTGATGCCAATTTGAGCATGATTATTGTCTCTTCCGTTGATGATTCATCTAACTTAAAAGTTTAACCTGTTAGGTAAGATTCAAGAATATGATTTATATTATTTTTTAATATATTCCCTCAAATGAAAGCTCTTTTGACTTGAAACTTGTACAGGTCTATAATATTTTATGCTTGATTTTTATCAAATAAAATAAAAATGGTGAGATTCAAACTCGTGACCGCTGGGTCAACAAGGTTTTATTACTATATTAAAAAAATCATCTCACTTAAAAATTTAATCTAGGAAAAATCTTAAAATATAATTTATATTATTATATAACATTACAAGCATTAAAAGAAAACTAGGCAAAGTTATGTCAAACTGAAATAATAAAAAAAAAACACCCAAGTGTAGTTTGACGATACCGTTTTAAATCATGATAAATCACTCTTTCCAAGAAAAAAAACATGAAAAGTTATTTTCCCCAAGCACGTGAGGGTATGCGCACCAGCCCCAATCCTCTGTAGGGGCTATAAATAACTGAACAGCATCCTTCTATTTAAACTATATGCTATTTTTTTCACAGGTTTGATGCTCTAATCATATCTTCAGAGGTTGGACGTGAAAAACCAGATCCGAAGATGTTGGAGGCTGCTTAAGGCATGCCATACAGTACCATCAGCAGGCAAATATTAAAAGAAGAGTAAGTAAAATACAATAATAATTTCTGGGATGGTGTACATTTGGTTTACTTGTTAGTGTGTGATGCACCTTAAAATTTCCATGTGAGAGTCCTTAGCCTCTGATCTGTATCTTCTTGCGCCACAAAACCCGTGGAGATAGATTATAATCATGTTTGACTAGGCTGTCCAGATTTGTTTGGTTTGACCAAGTTTAATAAAAGAGAGCTCTGTAAGAACCTTTAAGATTCAGTACTTCTTAAAAATACGAAAGTCAACTGAGCCTTTCAGTGAACCAGTGGACCAAAAATAAACTTTTGAGAAAATCCCAGGGACTATAATGAAAACCAGTATAAAAGCTCTGTCCAGCAGTAATTCAGGCAGTATTTTAAAACTGGGTTGAATGGGTATCATACCCGACCCGGTCAAACTTTTATAAATGATGGTGGATTTATCCTTACCCGTATAAACCTATTTACGTTTGCCTATCCATTTATAAATGAGTGAATATAGATGGGTAAACGGGTATAGGTCATCATTGCCACCTCATAATTTCCTTGCGCATGGATTTCTGCATGTTTCTTGCACTCTGTCTTGTTTCGTACCTTCCATGGCGCCATGTTCGACTCGAGTCAACTTTAAAAGAAAATTTACAGTGTGATGTGAGGCTCTTGGGGCAATCAAGTGGTTAAATGAATAGAATAATGTCATGGGATGCTTAGAAATATTAAATGTCAAAGAAGATGTTTGCACATGGGTAATAACCTTGCATCATATGTCGTCAGCAGTTGTTGTCAGTTTCGTTTCGTTTCAGCAGAGTAATCAAAATATTTCATATCAATTAAAAAAAAAGATAAAATAACATTATTTTTATTTCAGTTTAAATTCTAGTCAATTCTGTATTTTTCAGCTAAATACCGGCCGAAACATTCCGGTTTTGTTTTGGCCAAATAATATTTTTTTTTTAAATAATAAATAATTTTACAATATCAATCATTTCTCTTAATCCCACCGTTAGATTAAGATGAAATTTTACGAGTTTCTTGACATATTTTTATATATTATGTTAAAATTTCAGAGCAATCACATAATGTAATGATCTTGTGAGATCAATGATGACATTCTCGTAATATTATATATTTTCATAATCTTGTTCAGAAAAATCATTTTATTGTCTTTTTTTATATTAAATTGTACAATTCTAAATAATTTTATTTTTGGATTTGAATTTTTTTTTTGAAGATATATTTAATTATACACACACACACACATATATAAATAGTACAACCCTGAAATAACACTCCGAAACACTCCTTAATCAAAACATTTCATTCCAATTAAAAAAACAAAGCACTAACCGAAACAAAATCAACAATATTGGGCTAAGGTGAGCAGATGCGAAGATATTCTCAGAAATCAAAAACCGCATCCTCATCCATAACGAATGAATATTGATATCTGTTTAAATCTTCCAATCAGTTTATGGGTAAAATTTAGCTATACATATTAGGATTTATCATAGAATTGGTAAGAGCTAGCTGTGACCTCTCCTTTTATATGATTGATGAATATCACAGGGATATTGATTTTACATCGTGATTCTTGATTACTGAAATGAGACTTAGTCGAGAGGAAATATCTCCGTTAGTCCCAATTTTATTAGCCACAAAATTGTAATGTCCAACAGGTTGGTAACGTTGGAAGGAGTTTCTCCCCTTTATCATTCCAGTACCGTTAGTTAGGTCATCGGTCATCATAACGGAGCTCGTGTTTGGATACAATCACCAGAAAGATCATCAAAAGTCGTTTCATTGTGACTGTCTGATTTTTCCTGACTATTTTTAACAAACGAGCAACGCTTTCCGACCAGGTTATTTTTATTTTGTTTTGTTGTGCTTGGTGAGGGCGAGAAGACACGTGCTGAGGAAGGAGGGCATCGAAAATGAGCCCGTTGCGTGGTTTATGGCGTTGATTGCTGTCAGATTCCCGGCTTCGAGGGGTGACACGTGGATCACTCTTATTTATACTGAGTTTTAAAAATATTTTTAAAAAATTTATTTTTATTATTTTAAATTTATTTTTTTGATATTTTTAAATTATTTTTATATATTAATATCAAAAATAATTTTTTAAATATAAAAAATATTTTTTTATTATATTTTTTTTAAATTGTTTTTTTTTTTAAAACCTTAATCTTACGCCATGCTTTCCTCACACATTAATCAGTGGAGGTGACACCATGCTTTCCTCGCACATCAATTTGTAAGTCAATATTTGCGCGCGCGCAAAAGCTTTAAATCAACCCGACCTTACAGCTGGAAGAGAGTTGCATGGGCGCAGCAGAGTGAGGGTTGGACGACTCTGTAACTGCTTAAATTTACAAATTACAGGCCTGGTTCTGATGTGCGCTGCAAGTTTTTTTTTTTTTTGCAGGGTACAAGTGCCAATAAATGTGGGGGGGTTGGAATTACTGTGATGTTTAGATAAGCAATCCAATCAAGAAAGCTTTGAAAAAAACATACAGTAGTTGACTAGTTTTAAAAGCTAAAAATTAAGGAGTTTATTTTCTTATAATTTTATATTTAAATTTTATAATTGTTAATACGATGATCATTGAAAATTTATATAATTTTTAATTTTAAAATTTATAAAATTAGTCAAAATAAACACAAACCGACACAAACCATCGTGGCTAATAAAAAAACTTCTAAAAATATCTTACAAAAAAAAGGAGGAAATCCCGTTCATGTAAACAAACTGGTAGTTTGACTTTATTTTAACAGACTGGATAAGAACAGGAAAAGACATGAAGTAACAAGTTGATGTTTTTTAAAACTGGATATTCTCGGAGAAATTTTATGTCAACTTTTATTTTTAATGCTTTTGGTAGAGGATTTCCTATCGAGTGAAACCATCGTCCTAGAGCCATTGGATTTTTCATGTGTATTTAATATTGTATTTATTTTTCAAAAATAGCAGAACGTGTTAGGGGCCAGGATAGCAGTGTTAATTTGTACCGTTACCTGGCCGTGTTTATGGATTCTGATTGGTGGCAGGAGGTGGTTGATGTGAGAAAGGACTCGCTCCATTGATGGCTAGCTCTGAATGGTATACAAGCCATTTTGACCTACCATTTTGAGCTGTAATTGTGGAAATATATTATCATGTGTTTTCACATGAAAAATGTTAAAAACATTGAAAATTATTTAGAAAAACATCATAATATATATATATATATATACACACACACACTTAAAATGCCAAAAAGCATACGCACCGTATCAGCAAAACACACCTGAACTTCTTCGATTTTTTTTTCTTTCTTCGAGAGAGACGACTTTTTGAAGCTGTGGTTGCGGTTTGGCATTTTCTCACTTATAATGGTTCTTTATAAAGTCATGCTTCTAATCATCGTGTTAGAAAATAACAACAACAAAATGTTTTTTTTAACGTAAAAATGTATATTTTAAGCTAGCTTTGTGTGTAAATTAAACTAAATCTCTTCTTTGTATGATCTTGAGCTTATCCCATATATTAGAGTATGAGTGTTTATTTGAGAGTATGATTGAAATTATTTTAGAAAGTATTTTTTATTCAAAAATATATAAAAATATATTTTTTAATTTTTAAAAAATTATTTTTAATATCAGTACATGAAAATAATCTAAAACATTCAAAAATATTAATTTCAATGTTTGAATCCACCGAATCATGAATAAAAGACACAATTTCTTTCCCATCATATCAATCCTTCACACTATCATTTTAAAATGTTTACTAATAAATTGTTTTCTTTTTCTTTTTCATTGTCAAAAATATACAAGTGATGAGAATATATTCGGTGATAAGAATAATTTTATGATTTTGTAGAATAACATCTTATCAGCTATAAAAATATAAAACTCACGACCAATAAAAAATCATAAAAATGTTTTTACTTAAGATTTATATATCCCTTTAATTTTTTATTAAATGGACTCTATAAAATAATTAATAAAATATTGCTAGATATTTTCTAGCACTATAAAATCACCTGATAGATAAAAACTTGCATAACAAAATAGCTGGGAAAACAGAAACTAAATATATTTTCTCAAAAACAAAAGCTGGAAATAAAATCTAACCAAAGGGAGTTTTCATTTTTTCAGAAAATAAAAAAGAGATGAAACATCGAATTTAATCTCACGCCATTAAACAAAAGAGGGGTCTTCTCAGTGGGACAGCACCAAAAACAGAGGGGATAACTTGGTCAAAAGTGGATGAACGAAGGATGCTAATTTTTTTTTCTTTTCTAAAGCTTCGGCGTAGAAATACTTAGAGAATATGAAATGATAGTGGGAAAATAATAAAAGAAAAGCAAGTGGATAGATGTGAACGACAGAGGAACTTTCAAGGAAGGCAGGTCAAGGTGACATACACGTCAATGGGGGGGGGGGGGGGGAGCTTGCAAGTTCCTCACGCGTTAATGCTGTCTGTGTCCACGCACAGTAACGCACGACGGGGAAGGACTCTTTCTTCTCTTCTCTAATTCTCCCTCCTCTCGTCCCGTCCAACACGTCCTTTTTTTTTTTCTTTTTCTATTATCATCACCACCCGCTTCCAAATTAGTATAGTTATTAATCTCTAGCTTCTCCATCGGTATCCTATCAAAATATTATAGTGATATTTTCTTTTTTGTAGTTGTACTTGACCAAACCCAAAAATAAACAGCCTACAAGTCTTCGTCTTTATCTTATTGCCACGTGACATGGTGGTTTCTTCTTGATTTTTCTCACCGAAACACCAGGAGGAGGAGGAGGAGGGAGTAGGGTTCCGATAGCGGTTGCTTTGCTTTGGTTTACCAAATGGGCAACTGCTTGGATTCTTCTGCTGCTAAAGTAGATTCTACTCAGAGTTCACATACTCCTGGTAGGTAACAAACTTTTTTTCCTTTTGTTTTTTATAGCTTTGATGTCTTTGCATCTTCTAGCTTTCTTAGATTTGGTTTCCTTGTAATTTTCCTGCCCAGATTTATTCTGCTGTTACCGCAACTGCCTGTTTGTGAAACCCCCCCAAAAAAAAAACCTTTTGAGCTTTCTCTATGATTACTAACCTTCTCTATCAACAATTCTGCTGTACCTGATTAGTATTTGAAGTGAGCCCTGATATTCTTTGTTGTTTTTGCATTTTTAGTTGTTCTTTAGGGTTCTCTTCATTCTTAATGTGTGTGATCTTTCTCTTAGAAGCAATTTTGAATGCTTGTGATTTGGAACATTTGCTTATGATTTTGACTCTCTGTGAAGAAGGGTGATAAATCAATTTAAGTGATCGCATCCAACTTGATAATTGTGTGTTTACTTGTTGCCATTACACCAGTGAAGGTAGGATCAACGTAAATGAGATATGGCTTTGCATGCTCGTCCATGTCATGAAATTGTGTTCTGACATTCGTAATCCCCTCAGGGGAAATTATTCGGTGAACCTTGCTTACCAACTAAGATCATGGACTGACCACTAGAACTACTACAGATCATTAGATTTGTCCGAGCCATCAGTTCATTGAATGCCATTTAGAATGTGAATCTTTTCATGCTAGATATCACAATAATATTAACGGAATGAAATAATTAATATTGTATCAATCACAATGTAACTTTGACAAATTTAATGATGTGTGATTTTTTTTAGCTTCCTCCATAATATTAGATGTTGAATTGGGCTCACCTAATAGTTTCTTATCCTGCAGCATGCTAAAAATTCATCAAGTAGCATTCCTTTTTTCTCCTTTTTCCTAGTGATTATTAAGAAACACATTCACATTTTGAACTGTAGAGTCAATTGGAAATGTATTGTTGATATATGTGAAAGACTGTTGTTCAAACCACTTCTATAAACTATAATAATTCACAGTGTCATCATTGGAAAGCAAACCGTACTGTCCCAAGGATTTCAATTAGAAGCTTAAAGAGCTTGTTTGGCTAGCCTAGATAGCCTGTGTGATTTTGGTGGGTGCAATGTTGAAGATTAATGTTCATATTTTATAGTCATGTACTTCACACCAGCCATCGTTGTTGATAGAATATGATACCTAAAATCTTGATTCGTTTATCTCTTGCTACCATCAGGAGCCTCAAGAATTTCCAGCAGAACCAGCCGTTCTTCAGTCCCTTCTAGTCTGACCATCCCATCATACAGTGAAAAGAGCAGTTTTGAATGTCTTCCTACACCAAGGAGTGAAGGTGAAATATTGTCATCTCCAAATTTAAAAGCCTTCTCATTCAATGAGCTAAAAAATGCCACCAGAAACTTCCGTCCCGACAGTGTTCTTGGTGAAGGTGGTTTTGGTTGTGTTTTCAAAGGATGGATTGATGAAAACACTCTGGCTGCTTCAAAGCCTGGATCAGGAATGGTTGTTGCAGTCAAGAAGCTTAAACCTGAAGGTTTCCAAGGCCACAAGGAGTGGTTGGTAGGTTTGCTCTCTTGTGAAATTCAATATTTTTCAAACTGAAGTGTTCTTTTCTTGCATACTAATAGCCGTCTGGTATCAGACAGAAGTTAATTATCTTGGCCAACTTCATCATCCAAATCTGGTTAAATTGATTGGGTACTGCGTGGAAGGTGAGAACCGACTTCTGGTCTATGAGTTCATGCCTAAAGGAAGCTTAGAGAATCATCTGTTCAGAAGTAAGTAATCCAATGCACTGAATTAATTTGGAAGCATTATGTGCTGTAACTTGTACTATGCTCCTACTATATGCTTGTTCTTCTTGAAACTTGATCCTAATGTTTTATGGATGCTGAGAAATATGAATAACAACCTTTCCCACTCATCTGTTTTAGTCCATGGAATAGAAATAAAGTTATTTGTATAACTTATTCGGTGAATTGATTTATTTGCTTCTGTTTGAGGATGAAATGACAATAGACAAAATTTTAGGGAGTCCAGTTTTTTTCTTGCCTCTCTGTAGTTATATCCTCTTTTTTCTTATCTATCTCAGATGAATCTTTCTGGTTAAAATCAGCCACATTGCTATTGGAGACAGCATCTTCTAAACAAAATCTGGCTTCTTCATTCGTGCCATAGTTCTTTTAGTTGTGAATGGATCACAGGCCAGACAATCAATAACCCTTAGTTACCAGCCACTCACCCTTCCAGATAAGTTCCCATGTTAGCAACAGATGTCTGGGACTGATCCACCAAATTTTCTTAGGTCCATCCCCACTTGGATGGATATCTTTCTCACCCAAATTTTCCCTGAGATCAAAGGGCCAGTCGGCCTGCCCGTATGAATATCCAAGATATGGGGGTGCTAAACTTCTCTGTGATTTAGGTCCTTGTATTTTATATCTTTAAACATGGACAATCACTAAAACCCTGTTTCAGACTTGTTGGACTATAGTGATTTTAAGACAATAGTTGACAAAGTGTCGTCTATAGTTTGTTGGGGGACTTCTTGAACCACCTTGAGTGATGAAAGTTGCTTTGTTCAATTTAATTTCACATGTATTCCTATTTTTTAAAATTTTGATGCATGGTATGATGCATTTTTACCTCTTGCCTAAGGTTTTTATTCTTGCTATAATTCTTAGACAAGCTCACAAAAGACTTTATATATGGCCAGAACCTATCATTTACGAGATTTTACCATGACTGTCCTTTTCTTATTGTCGTAAACAAGTGAACAAGCAAAAATATCTGGAAATCATGAAAGTCCTTGCGCATGCATCTATGAAAACTTGACAACCTTTTATTCTGTATTTTGTTTTACAGGAGGACCACAGCCACTTTCATGGGCAGTAAGGGTCAAAGTAGCTATAGGTGCTGCCAGAGGGCTCTCTTTTCTTCATGATGCGAAATCACAAGTGATATACCGTGACTTCAAGGCATCTAATATTCTACTAGATGCGGTATGCTTATTATAGGCGTGATTGATCTAGTTTTTTTTCCCTTTTAAATCAAGAATGATGTTTCTCCTTGTCATCAGTCATTACCGGTAATGTCATCCCATTAGATTTTATTAGATTTTTGGTGCTAACAATGCCTTGGTATGCAGGAATTTAATGCAAAGCTTTCTGATTTTGGTCTGGCCAAGGCAGGCCCTACTGGTGATAGGACCCATGTGTCCACTCAAGTAATGGGTACTCATGGGTATGCAGCACCTGAGTACGTTGCTACAGGTCTGTAGAGTGCTTTTCCTAATTAAAGAATTTTGCTCTTTCCTTGATTTTTTTTAAACCAGTAATAATTTATTATGTCAATCTCTCACCTTTGTGCTTCCGAACTAGGTTGGTATTTGTGATGAAACAGTGGACGTGTGATTATTTTGTTCTTTATGCTAATCCATTTTTAGTCATTGTTATCTCTGATGACTATGCGATGCTTCTCCCTTTCTAGACCAAGCCTCTTCTACAATGGCCGAACTTTTTTATTATGTCCAGGTAGGGGAAAGGTTGTTGGATTAGAGGAAATGATTGGTCAACTGACATTAAATAAAATGGCCATGTCACCAAAGAAAGTATCAGCCTCTGGAAAGGAAGCTTGAAAGATCCAAGCTTTCATGGGACTAAGATCTCTTTCTCTCTCATGTGCATGTTTAGGTGTGCTATAATCTTTGTAAAAGACAAGTTTATGCAAAAATGATCAGTGAATCACTTTGGCGGGACTGTAACTGGTTTACAGCCATACCGTTAACATCAGTCCTGGGACCTCATTTACTGTGAAGTACTATTTTTCATGCAAACATAGCTGTTGACGTAGGTCGAGTTTAATTATCTGATACGAGTGTATCTATGTTCAGTTCCCAAAAGGCTTGAGATCTGCCTCGCAGGTCTAGGGTTTGAGTCAGAGCATGCTCACCTTGTAAGAATGTGGGACAACCGGGATTTTACTCGTTTAACCCGGGCCTGCAAAGAGTGTCTAAAGGAGGGTGGAGTTTACTTGAATCCAAAAAAAAAAGTATCTATGTTCAGCATCTTCAATGTTGTTCACTCAGAGCTGATGCCGTACATGCATGTTATAAAATATTTCTTGGACATGGAATTCTTATACATGTGTGTATTGTAACAAAGCTTCCATTGCTGGACAGGTCGGTTGACAGCCAAAAGTGATGTATACAGCTTTGGAGTTGTGCTGCTTGAATTATTGTCTGGGCGACGGGCTGTTGATAAAACTAAGGTGGGTGTGGAGCAGAACCTGGCAGACTGGGCGAAACCATATCTGAATGACAAGAGGAAATTGTTCCGAATTATGGACACCAAGTTGGGGGGACAATATCCTCAGAAAGGAGCCTTTATAGCTGCAAACCTGGCTTTGCAGTGCCTGAGCCCTGAAGCTAAAGTCCGGCCTCGAATGTCAGAGGTGCTAGCAATGCTGGAGCATATCGAGTCCCCAAAATGCGCAGCAAAAAACTCCCGCGCAGAGCATCTAACAGTTCAGACACCTGTCCGACAGTCCCCGATGAGACATCATCACGCTCCCGGGACTCCAACAGCCGGTGCCTCCCCACTGCCATCCCACCACCAATCTCCACGGTTACGATGAGCAGCCAGACGATCACCTGTAAATCCCATATTATTTGCTTTTGTGTTTAGTTGTAAAATCTATAAAACTGTTGTGTATCACGACGCAATTTTGGATTAGAGAAACAGATACGATCACTTATTGTACCGAAAGAGGGTCGTGGGAGGTTTTAAAGCTGGCTGATACCTTAGTCATGTCTTGTTCTGGTAACATGGACGTTCGTTTCTTGTTTCAGTAATCTTTGTGCTCTCCATCTGTAATTACTTGGCGGTTATAATGAGCTCTTTGATTGATGCAATCTGAGTTGATATTTTATTATCATCAAATATGTTGATCCACAGAATAGCCAGTCATCTGTAATTACATTATTATAGATAAGATCTGGGTTTATGTTTTATCATCATCAAGATCAGCATAGGATCAATTCCATGGTGGTTATTTTCACGGAAATAACCAGGGAAGCTCAATTCATGTTCATTAACAATCTCACCACTTTGTTTGCCAGTATACTCTTGAATGCCTCTCGATTTAATCTCCTGACCCCATTCCCTTCTCAACGCTTCTATGTCAAACAACACAGCTGTATCCATGACAATTAGTCATGTATTTCTCTTTGAATAAATTTCTCTCGTGCAAAAAAAAATCATATATAGAAGTGAAATCCATAACGGTAATGATATTAATGTATTTTGAAATTACTTTTTTGTTATGAATGGGAAGAGAAGAGAACTTCACAAGGTTAGTCTACTGTTAAAGATCTTGAATTTAAAAGGTATATTTCCTTTAAGATTCAGAGTTTGAATTTTACCAATTATATTCTTTTAGGGTTGTGATTTCTAGTGTAATTTTAATCTATTTTTATGTAGAAATTTATGTGAGTATAGATATAAAAACCCAGAGCCATGATGCGTGTAAATTGAAGGGGGGGAAAGGAGAAATTTAGAACAAATGGGGGGTACAAAGGAGAAAATAACTCGAAATTTTGATATATATTTCAATAAATAAATAAATAAAAGCATGGGAAATATAAAAAAGAAGGGCGTAGCATTAACGTAAGGCGTCAAAAGGCATAGAAAGAAATTGTGGAAGGGGAAAAAAAGGGAAGTATGATAAAAGTCGAAATTCAGTCTTAAATAAGTGGCTAATGCACTAGACTTTAATCATTCTCAATGCATTGTAATTTAATTTGAAATTCGACATTCCTCATCCTAATCCTAACATAAGATCGTCTACCTAGACAGACAAATCTCAGATCTAATAAATAAATAAATAGTTTTAAAGAATTTAAATGATGGGAGTAATTTTTGGAAGAAGATGGAGGCGGCGCCGATTCGTGTACCGTACCGTCTCCTCTTAGTCCTAATTCGGATGCAGATTTGAGATCTCAATCCACCAAACATCATATTAGCTTAATCACTCTTGTTCTCAGCTGCACCGTCGCCGCTGGTGTTCAATTCGGTTGGGCCTTGCAGCTCTCTCTCCTCACTCCCTATATACAGGCAACTCCATCATCTCCTAAGTTGATTTTTCTCTGCATTTCATTTCTCTAGCTGTACTAAAGCAATTGACGTGGGAGGTTTTTGTTGCAGACTCTTGGAATTGGACATGCCTTTTCGTCCTTCATTTGGCTCTGCGGTCGTATTACAGGCCTTGTGGTAGGTTTTGCCAATCATCTTTTGCTTGATTGAGATTTCTGAATCAGCTGATGAAACTGGAATCTACTTCTATTTTTTGCCGCATCATGTATAAATTTCGATTATCTAGTTACTTTTAACTGGTGAATGAATATACATAATTATATTTGCATTTGGAATGAATATGCATTAGATAGATGAATTTGATTTGACGACATGACATCTTAGAGAGTTTTAATTAATTAATTAATTATCCTAAAATAAAAGAGGCAATCTTGCAGTCCATATCATAAATATTATTAGGGTTAAATTTATGCCATTTGCTATTCGAACCTCTTAACTTCAGTTTTGACATGTGTTGAAATATGCACTGTTAGCAAAAGCCTTGAAACCATTTATATGGCATGAAAGATTTTAGGTAATTCCAAAGTTATGGTGTTACACTAAACTGATGGAAAAAGGATCCTAGTAACAAAGCAGAACAAATGATACCATCGTTTCAAATTTTGAACTCTGTTACTGAATTGAAAGTGGGTTGCTATTTCACATTTAATTTTACAATAGATTAGTTATATCAATGCATATTTAATCATACACCCTGTGCAAATTTAGTTCAAATTTAAACATTAATAAAATGTTAAGAAATATACATATTGAATAAAAACCAAATTACTTGAAATCTAGATGGATTAGAAGATAAAATGACATGGTAGACCCCTTGAGATATGTCCAGAATTCAATTATTTTAGTTGTAGTGCTAGAAGAAGGATTAATATCAATGTATTTGGAACTTCACTAGCTTAAGACTTTGTACTTTATTTAGGAAATATCTTCTTAGAATAGTTAGTGATAAGTAAGATTTTGTTATTATTAGGATAATTAGGGAATTTTTTATATCTCTTTTGTAGCATTTTTTTTTCCTACTTTGAGCAGGAATCGTTAGGGTCATGGTGCCCCTATATAAGCATAAACATCTCATGTACGAGGGAAGCTGTTTTATGGTAATGAATGAGACTTTAAGTTTCAACTTTGAAGTGTTTCCTCTAACGTGCGCTGAGGTGCATTCCTCATGCAGGGTGGATTCCTCTTGTTTATCCTTTTCTTCTCACATTTTTTGAAACTACAGCATGAGGCAAATGAAATCCCATGTGAACCAGCAAGAACCATTTTGCAAGGCTAAATACTCCTTGATGTTCTGTTACATAGTAGTACCACTAGGAGAGAGTATTCGTGGCTACTGTTGTTTTACTGATCTTTTTGACCCCAGTGATTCGATTCCTGTAGACCACTTCCTACATGAACTATCATATCACTAGCATTAAGTCCTAGTTGAAAAGGTTTATTTTTGGCATGTGGGAAAGCCTCAAAATAATATCAAGAGTGGGAGACTCAGAAGCGCTGTAACCAATTAGAAATATCATGAAATCCCTGGTTCCCAGGGGATGTTTCTGACAAGAAGGAACATGTGCCTGGGTGTATATGCAATTCGTGGGTTGGGACAAAAGAAACGGAACAAATTTCTCCCATCATTGATCATATCAATGAACAGGGTGGAATGTATCTTTTGCACTGTTCATGGAACTGTGCAATCAGTTTTGAACATATTTAAGAGCTCTTACAGGAGTCCCACTCGCATCTAGAAATCATAGATGGTAGGATTTTTCATTCTATTGCTGGAAACAGAATCACTAAGTTTAGTACAAGTTCTTCTCTTAGAGAAGAGATTGCAGACTCGTCCCCTGGGAACCAGAGGATGTTTCTGACAAGAAGGAACATGTGCCTGGGTGTATATGCAATTTGTGGGTTGGGACAAAAGAAAGGAAACAAATTTCTCCCATCTTTGATCATATCAATGATCAGGATGGAATGTAACTTTTGCGTTGTTCATGGAAATGTTTAATCAGTTTTGAACAGATTTAAGAGCTCTTACAGGAGTCTCACTCGCATCTAGAAATCATAGATGGTGGGATTTTTTATTCTATTGCTGGAAACAAAATCACCATGTTTAGTACATGTTCTTAGAGAAGAGGTCGCAGGCTATCATTTATACAGATTGGCTCCCAAGTTTATTGGATTTCCCAAATATGCAAAGTCCTCTTCGAATTATTTATTTATATATTGTTTATGCGAGTTTCTTAGAAAGTCCCCATTCTTCTGGTCTCTTTACAATTTGGATACAAATTACACAGCTATACGGAAACAATATGTGGTATTAAACATAAGTTTGGATGGAATATGTGCAGGTCTTCCTCACTTTTTGTACTCTTGTGACTATATTTTGCGGATGAGGTTCCACGAAATGTTAATCAACCACGCCATTTATCAGATTCTGCTCCACTGCTGAATGGTCCACAACAAAACAGCCATGAACCTTCAACATCCGAGTCTCACGTGCCGGGTCTTGACAGTTTGAGTTGGAATGGCAACAATCATGACCATGAACCGAGAATGAATGTGAAGCATGCCAACTCTGTAAGGGATCAAAATGAGAATTTCAGCGATGGCCCAGGAGCTGTGTTAGTTAATTTATTAACTAGTTTAAGGCATTTACCTCCTGGAATGCATTCAGTACTTGTCGTTATGGCTCTAACTTGGGTAAGCACTTCAATAACTGTGTGTTGTTATTTCCAGAACTGTTCCTTCTGATTTCTTTTAGTCCAAACTATATTGAGAACACATGTGTTCACTGTTCCTGTGATGGTCTTGATTCACTCTTATTTTATCTGTGCTTATTTTCATTTCAATTATGATTTTACATGCAGTTGTCCTGGTTCCCCTTCTTTCTTTTTGATGCGGATTGGATGGGAAAAGAAATTTATCACGGAGATCCAAAAGGGAATTCAAATGAAGTGGAGTTTTTTATGATCAAGGAGTCAGAGAAGGTGCATTTGGTTTGCTGTTGAATTCTGTAAGAACTCAATATTGAGCATTGACAGTGTCTGTTTTGTTTATATCATCACACAAACCAATTCTTTTATGAATCCCGAAATTTACCTTTACATTTTCAAAAAAAATGAAAATTTTGACAAGAGAGAGATTCATCCCTTCAATGATAGGAAATAGGGAACCGTAGTGTAATGCAATTGAAAAAATGGGGACAGTTGAATTATATATCATGGGAATATATGAAACCAATGTACCAACTGAATGGACCTAAAAAATCATAAAATTAAGAAACAATTGGATGAAAAGAGAGGGGAAAGACCACAAAAGTTATTGGGGGGGGATGAATTACCACAAGATTGGTATGGGAAATGAGCAATTTTATAGTATTTGCCTGCATGGCAGGCACTGCTGTTATTAGTTTGATATCAGTTGGTGAATATTCTGAAGGAATCGAACATGTAACTGGAGGGAATGCGGCAATCAGGATATTGACTGTATTTGCTCTTCTTGGCTTTCCTCTTGCTGTATGTACCTGTTCTAGTAGAACATCGCTATATTTCTCCGTTTCTTCCCTCAATAGCATGCAGTGATTGTTTGTGCGCTGCAGATTACCTATAGTGTTCCATTTTCTGTCACGGCAGAGTTGGCTGCTGATTCAGGCGGTGGCCAAGGTTTGCATGGAAATGTTTTTCATCAAGCAACTGTCTTTACTTGATATGGTTATTGTGTTAAACAGATGATTCTGATGTTCCTTACCTCGTTTCAGGATTGGCTATAGGATTTCTCAATCTTGCAATAGTTATGATGGTGAGCAAATCATAAGGAGGAAATATACCAGCCGAATCTTTCAAGAAGATCCTTCCAGTCTGGTTTTCATTTTGGTCAACTCCAGACCGTGCTCTCGACGTTGTAATTGTCAAGGACAGGAGCATGCTAGCTGGTCTGGATTCACAGAGATCTTCCATTTCATTGTACGTATAATTTTTATATCAAAAGAATCGTGCCTCACATGTTCTAATTCATTAATTTTTTGCCCGACATCATCTGTACCATCTGTAGAGTATAAATCATTTGAATTGAAAGGGTTATACCATAGTTGTTAATTCCGTTCCGTTCCGTTCAAAAAACCGAGACAAAACGGCGTCGTTTTCGACTCTCGGTTTTAATTCCGGCCCGTTCCAGAAATTCCGGCCGGAACTCCTCGGTTCTGTTCCGGGCATGCCATTCCGGGTTCAAAATCAAAACGACGCCAAAAGAGAAAAAGAAAGAGAAAGCTCTCATTGTAAATGGTCTGGGGCCGAAAGAGAAAAAAAAAAAAGAAAGCTCCCTTGCATTCGAGGCTCAGCTCTTTGTGTTGGTGGGGAGGCGACGGCGCAAGCAAAGGGAAGGGTGGGGCAGTAGGGTTACTGGGTTTTTATATGGGGGGGCAATAGCAAGCAAAGGGAAGCAAAGGGAAGCCAAGGGAAAGTGGGGGGGACGGCGCAAGCAAAGAGAAAGTGGGGAGGGGGTAGGGTTACTGGGTTTTTATACTAATAATAATAAAAGGGGGGGCAGTAGGGTTTGTGGGTTTTTATAATAATAATAATAAAGAAGGGTTTATACGGGGTTATAATAATAATAATAATAATAATAATAATAATAATAATAGAGTAGGGTTTTTACGGGGATTTTTATAAATTGCTTAAATTTCAAATTTTAAATATTGCGGGTCTTTTAATTATATTTAAATTTATTTTTTTTAATTTAAATATAATTAAAATAATAATAATTTTATTGTTGAAGGGTTTTTCAAAAGCAATTATTTAATTATATAACTTACTCTAATTAATTGTATAATTAAACTACATACAAATAATTACACTATATTTAAAATAATATAAAAATAAATAAATAGTACGACACCGAAACGGCACGCCAGAACGCTCCGAAACCGGAACGTTCTGTTCCAATCGAAAAATCAAAACGATATTGACAACTATGGGTTATAAAGGCATGTAGCTACAGATACTTTACTAGAAATCATGAGTTGACTGGGTCTAACCTTACATTTTTATGTAGTTACTAACAGAAATTGTATTATAATCATCATTTAAGCATGTGGGCCTCTTTACCATCTCCTTTTCGATTCTTGATTCCCATCCATACCTTCTGTTATAAGTTGTTTTTTAAATATAATTTATTAGAAATGTATGAAAATAATATTTTATTTTATTTTTCAATATTTATTTTGATATAGCACATCTAAATAATAGAAAAAATTAAAATAATAATTTCAAGCGAAACAAACAAACAAATAAATAAAAACACGCAATGTGACTGGTAAATAAAAAGGATATTTTGAATACTAAGTTTAGAGTATGTTTGTTATTGTGGTAGTATTTGTTTTGTTATTTTTCAAAGCGTTTTTTTAAAATATATATAAGTAGTATTTTTTTTATTTTTTAAAATTTATTTTTGATATTAGTATATTAAAGCAATTTAAAAAATAAAATCTTAATTTTTTTTTTTTTTTAAATGGTTAGAAAACAAAGGTGGGTTACAGCGCGTGGCGCGCAACTTTAACAGGGGCCTTGCTGAGCATGGTGGATGGCAAGACTTGAATTATCATTGAAAAGCTGTACTTGCCTCAGTTGCCATGTCATATCTTGTTCATCTTCGTGGAAAGCCTTGAGTAGTGACTTGCAAGTTACTCTTTACAAGTTATTTTTATTTTATTTTTATTTAAGAATATTCGCAGACCAAATTTCCGGCAAATGTTTCAACTTTTACAAAGTGCACACAGCTTTAACTCTGTCCGTGATTTTTTAATATTTTCTGCCGTGAGGTGAGTGCCTTGTGCTAGTCTTCTGCTCCAGGGTGTCTTCTCCCAAATTTTATCCCTTGAATTTGATACATTTATTATAAATGGTTGGGTCAAATTTTAAATAATTGACTTGCTGATCCGGTTACTAATTCAGAGGGGTTTTCCCTCTTCTTTCGAACCTCCATTAAAAATCAGATTTTTTTAATTCACTGCCTTCCCAGAGATATCACGGTGTTGAACCGACGGTTGTGGTTAAGGGGCTACCTGTCTTCGAAAAAAAGTTACCCGGCCACGAGGAAAATTTAAATTAATAAAATATAGCAGGTCCCGTTTTATCTAAAAAAAGAAAGAGAAAAGAACATGGTGGGTCTAGTGGTTGAGATATCAACATCAATGCAATAAAAAAAGTAAGTTAATGTTTTGTCTATGGTGTCAATTTTATGCAATAAAATGATGTGACGACAAAAATAAGTTAACCCTTTAATAATAATAATAATTTAAAAGAAATTAATTTAATTACATGGAGGAGGATCTGTTTTTTATTATGAATAAAATCAACACTAGTAAAACATGCAAAGCAATGTGATATGAAAAAAGATATAAAAAGAAGGATGAAAATACAACATGGGAGAAAAAACACACAATTTATTATGGATTACAATAGATAATTTATTAAGTTGAGTTTTTTTATTTTTTATTTAATCATTTAATACTAAATTTAACAGGAATTGAATTTGCTGTTTTGCTTCGTTGATTTTACATAGAGCTCTAATGATGTCAATAATCAACTTTTTTCTTAAAAAATAACTTATTTATATTAGTTTTTTAGCTTAATATTTGGATGAAATAAACGGATTTGCTGTTATTTATTTGCATATATAATCTTTGATTGATTTTATTAAACACATATAAAAACAATTAAATTTATTATTGGAAAAACAACATTAACAGCGCTGATATCTTCATCTCGCAGCGCCGGAAATCAAACTATAAGGAAGTAAACTTGATGGTCACCGATAAAAAGAGATAAGTGTGCGGGAAAAACAACATTGCCTTGATTTCTGGCTGAGAACATGGATCCACCCCCATTCCAATGGGGGTGGTGATCTTCAGCTTCCAGCAATGATTTGATATTGTGTTTTAAATGTAATTTTGAAAATATTTTTAAAAAATTATTTTTTTATTTTAAATTTTTTATATATATATATTTTTAGATAATTTTTATTTATTGATATTAAAAATATTTTTTAAAAAATAAAAATAATATTATTTTGATATACTGAATAACAATTTGCAATTTCAGGTCATCAACTCATGCAATAAGAGCAACTTGTCCTTTGCCCAGTTTTAAGGCAGTATCATCAATTATGTGGGTCCAACTTACGCCACCCAACCCCAGTGCGTTCCAGCACGTTTTTCTAAAATTATTTTTTAAAAAATTCTTATATTATCTTGAGGTGTAATTTTAAAAACGAATATAAAAATTATTGTAATATATTTATGGAATGAAATAATTAAAAATGATTTTTCCGAACAGGGATCCAGCTTTGACAACTGTGATATTATTAATATATAAAATGTCCAGTCTCCAAGAATCAAATCGACAAGATATTTGTGCCACACAGTATACACATGCATAAAAATAAAGGCTTCTACATTAAAAAAAGTAAAATAATTAAGAATTAAAAAATCCGAACATGGCAATTCCTTCATGGCCGACTTTCAAAAATCGACGAATTTATAATTTCTCTTTTAATTATCTTGTCAATTTACACATTTAATTTTTAATCCGTATCAAATGTGGACAAAAAAACATGACGCAGACACTACTAGCAAGAGATCGACGTTCATTCGAGGAGGCAATGCGTTGGGACAATACTGTTTGGCACCGGTTTCAAAATTGTTTTCGAAAAATCTTGATTTTTTTTATATTTTACATCAGATCTTTTTAGTATTTTTGAATTATTTTATACGTTAATATTAAAAATAATATTGTAAAATAATAATAATAATAATAATAATAAAACATTATTTTTATGTATTTTTAAATTAAAAAATACTTTATTCCAATTTTGAAATCCCAACCTTCGTTTCTAGCATTCCAATCACTTGAAAGACTAATCGAAATTGCCAAAACTCCATTACCTCACCCACGAGGTTTGTGGGCATTGCATGCTTGTGGCTAAATTAGCTATTTTTGGGTCCATGTGTTGGACGCTCGATTCGCTACGAGGGTCCAATTTGCTGCCGGTTTTCAGTGAGGTGATGTTATTTTTAAAATGTTTTTTTTTCATGAATATATTAAAATAATATATTTTTATTTTTAAAAAATTATTTATAATATCAACATAACAAAATAAACTAAAACTATAAAAAAATTAATTTAAAATAAAAATAAATAAATTTAAGTTTCCCAAACACCCCTTAATAAATAGTGGGAGGTTAAGAGGAGGAATATAAGAATACCGAACAGCTCGGTGGGGTTCCGATTGAATTTGCCGTATTCCTTCTACGCCCTACTTATCGGCACTCTATATATAATTTTATTTTATTTTGAAATCCAACTTTCATTTCCCCTTGTTTATAAATTAATTCAGAAAGTATAATTAATTCTAATATTATAAATTAGTTAAAAGTATATTTTAAAGAAATTTATGGATTAGCAAGTAATGAACCATCATGCATGTGTGTTCGTATTTAATTAATTTGCATAATTATCTATTAAATCTTATTAGTTTAAGACTCTATGTTATGATAAACATACCACGCAAACTTTTAATAGTTAATTTCTTTCTTCACGATTACCATGTGTATGGTTCTATGAATGTCGTGTCGATTATATTTGAAGCTGTTATTTTTAATTGTTTTGTTTTAGACCTTGATATTTATTTATTTATTGCATTTACTCTAAATTAATTCTTTATTTATTCTTTTATTGTTGTGTTTCATTATATATCTTGAGATCTACTGGTCAATTTAAAGTAGAACTTGCTTTAAAAGACAACACCTGTACATTTTAGTTTCAATTTTAAACTTGACTTTGGTGCTGTATATTTACTATTATTATGGATTACACAGTGATTACGATACCAGAAAGCAACAAGGGGTTTTCTGTCATGGCAATATTTTCTATTATTTTTTAAAATATTATCAATTATTTATTTATATTCTCAATCGAGGTTTAATGGTACTAGTCTTCGTGGAGGTTCGCTTTCATTTATTCAAATAGGAGCGGGTGCGAGGGAACTTTTCTCTGTATAAAGGAAGAGGTAAGAAAAAATACTTGACATTTCTATTGAATTTTATATTCAAAATTGTTATATTTTTTTAAAAAAAATGGCTTAATTAATCAACTTTGTTTGATAAATATAAATTATTATTTTAGATCTTCGATTTAGTTTAGAAGTATTTTTCCATTTAAGATTCAATTATTAATACTTGAAAGAATCTAAACATAAGTACTTTCAAAGGATAAAAGTTAGATCACATGGATGGATATCACTTACCTGTCCCGCATCCGACCCTATTTATTTATTTTAATGAAAACCTGTGATGTTTTAAAAATAGCCAATAAAAAAAAGGCTGGGAACACACAAGAAAAAGAAAATATAGCTAAAGAAATTAACAGGCACATCAATTTTTCAACCACTAATCGAAGTACAAAAACAGTAGGAGAAAGACATCGTCTAGCTGTATTGGTCCGCAGATGGATTCCGTCAGAGCTACTAAAAACCTGTTTGTAGTGCGGTTGCGGTAGTTTTTGAAAGTGTTTTTCGTGTTGAAATATATTAAAATGATGTTTTTTTATTTTTTAAAAATTATTTTTAACATTAGCACATCAAAATGATCTAAAAACACCAAAACATATTCATTTAAAATGTAAAAAAAAAAAATCAAATTTCAGCCAATAACAGGTTGGATTGCACAGCCAAAAGAGGCTCTAAGAATCATTTACTGTGTGAGCAAAATACTGCCTAGAACGTCAATTTGGGAAAAAAATCAGAGCTCCTAATCCGGTCCCTCATCATTTGAAAAACACCATAATTCCTAGCTAACCAGGTTGACCATGGAGCAGCAGGAATCAAAGCTTTTTCTTCATCTCCATTGCCGAAAAAGATCATCAATCTCCCTCTAATTAATTGATTCGACTAGATTCATTGATGCTACATGTTTAATTAGTAAATCCAATAATACGTTAAAATACAGGAAAATATTCAGTACCATTCATAACTATCGTTATAATCATGGCATCGATCATAGAGATGGCCTCCGAAACTATGAATACACACACACACACACACGAGGACGGATGGAAAGGTAATCAGGGTTTGGAGAATAGAAGAAGATGACGAAGGCCATCATGGTGGTGGCAGGAAGAGAGATGGCTGTATTGTGAGCACGAAGACAAAAAAGACCAGCTCTTGTAGGGTTAGAGCAACAGGGGTTTTGCTCGGGCTTTTCAAAATTCAAAGCCCTCTCCATCGCTTTCTCTTTCCCGTCTCTCTCAGCACGTATACACACGAAACCATTCCACAGAGAAGGCTCGAGACTGATGAAACGATAATGGATAGGAAAGCTTCCGTCCTGGTGCACGATACCTGTTGGTGGTTTAGGTAGCAGCCCCTGCCCCTCTGCTTGGACCCATCCCTAGATTCTCCATCACTCTCCCTTTCGGATGCATGCAGTACTTCCCCTTTAGGCCTCCACCTGCCAGCTCATTCTCTCTCTCCCCCCCCATTAACTTTCCTTGCTCGCAAAATCAATCAAGACAGCTTATTATATAGAATATATATATTTCGAATTGTGCAAGTGAGCTTAAATATTGAGAAACTCTAGCTAGCTAGCGATAAAATCTGTCCCGCTCCCCTATCTACAACGAGGCGGTTCTCAATTTCTGTGTTCAAGAAAATAACTTGGTGTTTTCGGGAGGAATCACTACCACTCTTCATATATAGCAGTGAATTCGCATTTAAAAAGAAAATGAGAATCGATCCCTCTTCATATAAAGAGAAGTAGAAGAGTAAAATCATCATCGTCTCTCTATATCTATCTCTTCCCCGCCCTCACCTCGTTCTCTAGCTTTCCTTGTAGTGATATAGTAGGGGCCGAAAGATAAGCTGTCCTTCTGACCAAGTTTTGCTTATCGGTTCTGTTAAAATAAATTTGTCGCAATGTTACATATTCCTTTCTTTCTTGTGTAATATGTCATCGTAAGTCTCTCTTAGTTTAGGTCTGGCTCTCCTAGACTAAACTTTCTCCACACAGCATCTGCGGAGATCTTTCGTTTTGAGTTCCTGATAAACAAGACATTCTGATCCCGATCACAGTACTTTAATTTTAAGATTGGTGGCACAAGAATAGGTGATGACGTGCAATGGGATGGCTTTCTTCCCGACAAATTTCATGATCCAAAGCTCTCATGATCAAGATGATCATCAACCTCCCGCTTCTCTCAATCCAATTCTGCCCTCTTGCGCACCCCGTGACTTTCATGGTACCCTCTCAATCTGATCTCTCTCTTTCTCTCCGAGCTAACTTGACCCGATGTACTCAGAGTGTTTTTTTCATGGCAGGGGTGGCTTCATTTCTAGGGAAGAGACCATCAATGTCATTTTCAGGGATTGATGTGTGTCACGAAGATCAAGGCAATGGAGATGATGAGCTGTCTGATGATGGCTCACAAGCAGGAGAAAAGAAGAGGAGGCTCAGTGTGGAGCAAGTCAAGACTCTTGAAAAAAACTTTGAGTTGGGTAACAAGCTTGAACCCGAGAGAAAAATGCAACTGGCTAGATCTCTTGGTCTGCAGCCAAGACAGATTGCTATATGGTTCCAAAACAGGAGGGCCAGATGGAAAACCAAGCAGCTAGAGATAGATTATGATCTCCTCAAGAGACAGTTTGATGCTGTTAAAGCTGAAAATAATGCACTACAGACTCAGAACCAGAAACTTCATGCAGAGGTTAGTTTCCAGTTGGCTAGTATGTAGCGTTTCATGTTTGAATTAGAATTTTCCATTAGCTCGACCTCTTCTCTCTTGTTTTATTTAATGTCTATTGTCCCTTTTGGGAAACTAAAATCATTAATTACAAGCAGATTTCTGCATGGAACTACAATTATTGTGTGTATAATGAGTTTCGAAACCCTAATCATTCCCCCTGGTTAATTTATTCAGCTTTTTGACCTTTTCTTCGTACACTGCTTTCTGTGAACTTTTCAATAAAGCTTCTTTTCTTGTGATTTGTTGATCACCTTTTTTAAAAAACATAAAACACACCCGTTGGTTGAGCACCCACGAAAATTTAATAAAAAAAACGCAAAAAACAAAACGCTATTTTGAAGCACTGAATATTGTTCGTGGTTTTACTTTTTAGAGCTAAAGTCTAATAATTAGTCATCATGCATGTATGTGAAAGATATAGATCTTCCCTGCATGTACATGTTTAGTATGTAATTTTTATTCTTCGAACTTAGCATATATGCATATGCTTCTTATTTGACCGGTCAACTCACGGCTGCAGATATTGGCACTGAAAAACAAAGAACCGACTGAATCTATCAATCTCAACAAAGAAACAGAAGGTTCCTGCAGTTTTAGAAGTGAAAACAGCTCAGATGTAAAGCTGGATATCGCAAGGACGCCAGCTATTGACAGCCCTCTACCTAATCACCATCCATTAAGCAGAACCTTCTTCCCATCATCATCTACCAGGCCTGCAGGTGTTGCTCAACTCTTCCAAACCAACTCTTCAAGGCCCGATTTTCGATGCCAGAAGATGGATCAGATGGTCAAGGAAGAAAGTCTCACCAATATGTTCTGCAGCATAGAGGATCAATCTGGGTTTTGGCCATGGCTTGAGCAACAGCAATTCAACTAAGAAATTGATGAACCTGGAATGCCGAATCGGACGGCGCCTGATATACTTGCAGTATATGTGGCAATAGTTAATAATCTTCGATTCATTAAAAGGGAAATCGTCTTTATTTTATGAGTTTAAAACTAAGTTCATATATATAGTCTGCACTTAATTAGATTGGTATATAAAGTACGTAGGATACCTTACGTTGAAATTTTAGGCGGGTGAGCTGAAGATCTTGATTTTCAGAGGATAAAATTCCTGTCTTGGAGTTATATTTTCCTTTGGTAATATATATAAGAATATGTTTGCAAGGTTGGATCGTTTAATTGAAACTAGTCTCTTCCAACGGTATCGAGTTCTAGTTAAGATATATATTTTTATAAGCAATATATTTATAAAATACATTTGCTAAAAATAAGATTTTCTCGTACACGATAAAAAAAAGTGTAATTGAAACTACATTTGCTTGTGACTGGTTTGGAACGCTAGCATGAGTCATAAGATAAGAAAGGGACTTGTTTTTTTCTTCCTTTTGAATGTCGTGTCTGTACAAAACAGGTGCTTCCGAGCGCTCTCTTCGAACTCCAGGCAATGAAACGTTTTGCCGATTTCATAACCCAACGCCGAGAAACCTAATCAAAAAATCTTCTTTGATGTGCTGGCTGGTTTATAAAAGGAAATTGTATTGTTGGTAATTCACTTTTTACTCAATTCAGTTCATGAATTTTATTTATTTCCTTTGGTGCACTAATTTTTTCTGCTGTGCCAATTAAATAATTCCAAGAAAATTGTTTTTTTTTTAATGATATAGTAGTGGTAAGCAACTAATTTCATTATTTTTAACGATTACATGGTAGCTTTGGATTCGTTCCTAAATAATGAAATTAATTAAGATTGTCTATTTGTTCCAATCATCTACATAAAAGACTAATTAGGATTTATTAATTTAACCCACAGAGAGAGATATTATATGGTTGTAAAATCGGGTTTATAATTTTATGTCACATAATTATTTTTTCCATCTTTTGCTATCAAATTACTAAATATATTGTTTCAGTTTAAAAATAATTCCTATCATGAATTACCATGTTAATGTGGAGGAAACTCTTACATGAAACAAAACCCGTGAGATATTAGGTACATAAAGTTAATTAATGCGTCTAAACAAAACCAAAAAGACTTAGAGATTAGTGTTCATCAAAACCTTTGATTGGCATAATCCAGAGAAAACCAAACCCTAAGAAAAAAATTTAAAATATGTCATTTCATTGACAAGAAGAGAGGTGCGTGCACATATTCCTGGTCATTGAAATAGCACGTATAGAAAGCGAAGTTGCTTGCATGGCTTGTCTCTTCATAGAAATTAAATTATACTAATCCAAATAGGTCTACGTCAGTTTTATTTATTGGAAGATGTACACCATCAATTATTTATCCGGCCTCTTTTCAATCCAATTTACCTAGTAATTTTTTAAAAAACTTCAAAAAATATTAAATTATAAACATTTTTCTAATATTATCATTAAATATAATCAAGTAGTTTATCTTGAAACATATTAACTTGAGTTTCTAATTAAATATTTGAAGAGTTAACTCGAAGTGAATCAATCAATTTAATAGGTTTAGAGATGACTCGGATGATAGATAAAAACATATCAGGTTTGATAAAAAAAAAAACTCATATCAAACATGTTAGATAGGTAACTTAGATAAAGACTTCAAACCTGCAAATTGAATAATGGACTCCAGTGAGATTATTAATTTATTTTAAACTACTGTTTATTTACCTATACTATAACAAAAATAGATTATGAACTATTAAAAAAACCATATACAAAACAAATTAAAAGACAAATCAAAATAAATTAAAATGAGGTTTGAAGCATAAAATCATGCCGTTTATTTCTCGACCAATATAAAAAATAAATTATTAATTTTAAATACCAACAAATATATAATACAAAGATCAAATTAAAAAAAAAAGAGAGAGAGAGAGTATGTCTTCCTGTATCCATCATCGACAGCACCAAGGGATGAGATTAAGAAAAGTAAAGGGGTAGGACGAAGCAGAGAGAGTATCAAGCACACATTCCGAGAGAGGAAGCGGACAAGCAGATGGAAGAGAACAAGGAGTGTCGCAAATGGTTGCTCTCGTGAAGGAGACGTCGGCAATCTTTGTGCTGACACCTTTTTCGCAGTGATCAGTCTCACATTTCTGAGTCTTCATGTGACTCACTGCGCCAACACTGAGTCTGTCTGAATCGTACCCCAACTTCTATCCATCTCCTTTTCACAGTCTCGCTTTCTAATATCTTTCTCTAAGTCTAATCTTCTTTCTAAATTCCACTGCTTCCTGCAACCAAAAAGACACGGCACGGCCTCCTTGACAGCCAGTTTCATCAAGTTGTGCCTTCTATTTAATACTATTTAAATAGAGAAAATTTAAAGGAAGTTGCATCTGATTGGTCTATAAATAGAATCTAAACAGCACACAAAAATAATTAAAAATCAGAGTATTTGAAAGTTAACTTTCAAGTAAATAATTTTTGGGATTGATTTTTAATTTTTGTGTGATGTTATAAATAGACAATCAAACCACTAAATCAAATACAAGAACAGCACACAAAGATTAAAAATCAATCCCAAAAATTATTTGGGACTAGAGATCTACAGGAGGCAACGGGTATAATAAAGTTGGGCCTCTAATCCTAGCTGATGTTCAATCTTTGGGCCTGTCGTCCTCTTTTCGTATTCTCTCGTTGAGTATTGGGCCTATTGAAGATGGATATCGATTGATTGGTTAAAAAAATACAGATGTCAGTAAAGAGACCGGCCCAAAGCACGTGTGAAAGGAAAACGATCGTGATTGTATTTTTTAGAATATTTTTTATTTAAAAATATATTAAAATAATATTGTTTTTTATTTTTTAAACTTATTTTTAGTTTCATGAAAATATAAAACAAATATTTTTTTTTATAAATACTTTTCAAAGCAAAAATAAAAATAAAAATAAACAGTAATCCAACGAGAATCCACCTATTTCACTTTTATTTATTTTTTCTCCATCTTTCCAAACGGATAGTCCAGTCAGTCCTCCTCATGGCATCCACTCCTCTCACCCTCAACCACCTCCGCCGCCGCCAATAGTACTACCCCCTCCCTGACCCACCAATCTCCCCAACTTCCCTCCAGGGTCCCATTCCACACCTTCCCCGCCATAAACCACAGACTACTAACCAAGCTTCACGTGTCCCCCCCCTCAACAAACCCATCACCACCACCTCCTCGAAAAAACCCATTGAAGAAACCATTTTCTTTAACGGTGGAGCCCACCCACTACGGTGACCTCATAGCCAGCCTGCCACTGGTTTTCACATATCTGGCTGCCACTGACTCTAGCTGCTGTTTCCTGGACATTTTATCTCAGGTACAGGTTTTCAAACCTGAGAGTGACAGTTATTTCAGGGCTGACAGGTCAAGGTCGGAGTGATTTCTCCTACAGGGACGTTGAGTTTGTGCCACGTTTTATTGGTGACTGAGGAGATGCCGTAATTACCCTGGAAGATGGTACTGAAGTGGATCTCAGGAGAGTTCCTCAATTCAGAGAAATCGCCATGTAATGTCTCTCAATGGCTAAGAAGCCCGTGGTTTTGACGGGGCCGGTGTGGACATACGGGGTTTCAAGTACGAGGAAAGGGTTTTGTTTGTATCTCTTTCTTTTCGAAGGCATGTAAATTTCTTCCTTTCCCGCCTCAAAAACGCTGGAATTACAATTTTCATTGTGAGAGTGTATTGTTATAACTTATAAGGGTAATTGATGGTTATAATTGTAAATATTTGTTATATGACAGATAGTAATGCGTATTGCATGAGAAGGCTGTTTAATGAACAATTTCATGATGAAAATAATCATATATATATATATATATATATAGGAACCATAGGAACTAAAATGAATTTAACCTGTGATGTGCTGCGATAAATTCCAAAAATAGTTTACAGCCAAAAATATATTTATATAAAAACAAACGAGCTGTAAATTTGTGATTGGAAAATTAAAGAGCATCTCATTATAAGTTTCACCGATGAATACTTTTTTGCAGAGTTGGTTTAAGTCAAGAATCACTTGAACAATAAATTAAGATTTAAAGTTTGATTTGATTTTATGTTATTGATGTCAAAGAAGTATCTTATCTAAAATTAAATTATCTTGTGAGATCCAGAAATATGATTTATATTATTCTCTAACACTCTTCTCGAATAAAAATCATTTGGTCTTGAAACTTGCATATAGACCTATAAGGCTATAATATATTGTGCTTAATTTTATCAAATAGAATGAGGGTTATAAGATTTGAACTCATTACTGCTGAGTCAAGAAAACTTTGATACCATATTAAGAAACCATTTCATTTAAAAATTTAAGTTATTGGGTAAGATTTCAAAATATAATTTATATTATTTAATAATACTATGTTAAATTGAGTTTGAGATCACTGCCAGCACAATCATTTAAGATATTAAAAGTGTTTCAAGGTGATTTTGTTTTTGAAAAACAAGTTTTTAAAGTTTAAAAACTTGAAATTTAATATTTTAATCACATCACAAAAAATAATATGTCGTTTGTTCCTAAAAAAACCAAAGCACAGAAGCACGAGTTTCCAAACCCAACGGGTGTTTCGGCTATAAACTAGTCTTCAAATAAAACAATTAAAATTATATTTTTAAAAATAGACACCCAAATAATATTAGATATTTTTAATAACACTGTAAACATTTACTTTATAAATAATTATATATGAATTAAACATCCACAAATGTTTCAGAAAAACTATCATAAATATTATTATTGTTATTTTCGGTGTCGTTCTCTCACAATAGATAATCAATTTGACCAGGGAAATAAAGATTTCTATCTTTTCTATTATTCCAAATCCTGGATACAAGGGTTATTGCTGAGTATATTTTTTTCAAAATAAAAGGTTTATTTAGCTGATTTTGAGAATAATAAAAGAATTGTCCACTTGAATTGGAAGAAAGATATCCATATATTCTATTATTCCAAATCCTAGATAGAAGGGTTCCTAAAAAATAGAAAAAACACAGAAAGAAAAATAAGAAGTTTGTTTAGCTTACACCGAGAATAATAAAAGAGAGTGATATAAGAAGGAGAAAAAAAGAGAGTATTGCTTGGAGAGTAAGGGTGTGTTTGGTATTGCTTTTGTTTTTATGGTCGAGGTTTTAAAAAAACAGTTTCATAAAAAGAACTTTAGCTGCGGTTCAAAATAAGTTTTGAAGTGTTTGGTTAAAACTGCCTTTGAGTTTGAGATTAATGATAAATAGTTTCATGTGTTTGGTTACCAAGCTTTTCATATTGCTTTTAACTTGTGAAATTACTTTAAAGGGCGTGTGTTTATATATATATATATATAATTTTTTAAAATATTGTAAATTTAATAAATATAATGTAATTAATAATTCATGAAAAAACTGATATTTTTTTTATTCTCTCATCAAACTACTTGCAATTTCATCACGAACAAATATTTCTCTTCCATTAAGACTGACCTGTATCTATAATTTTTTATATTTTTTTAAATACACATATTAAAACAAAACGGACTGGGCCGAGAGCAGACCCAACCAAATTGGGCCTAGGCCCAAGTCCAGCTTAAAAACAAAAGGCGTGAAACGGTGCGCTGCATAGTTCACATCTTCTTCACGTGACAGTGCAGCGCTACTGTGCTTCTGACCGATCATGACGATAGCTTCATCGGCCGATGCCGATGGGTAGAGAAGACCGAGGTGGGTCTTCCTGTGGTGGTGGCGTCGGAGATGGTGGCTTGTGGTGGCCGGCGGCGGCGTTGGAAGGTTGTGGCATCCGTGGTTGCACTGTCCTCTAGAGGTTGCTTCTCGTCCATGGTTGTCTTCCGTGTGAGGATCAAAGGTCTGTGTGAGAAACGAAGGTTATTTGTGTGGTCTATGTTTTGTTCTTCAAGTTGCCTCTCTATAGATCATGCCCCTGTTGCATTGTCCATGGAGGAAGCGTCGCCATGGAGAGAGAGAGAGAGAGAGAGAGAGAGAGAAGCTCTGGTTCATCACGTTGAAGGAGGAAGAGTTCGCGATCATTTTCGAGGATGAAGGAATTGTGATGAAGATGGTGCACCTTCATCACGTTGAAGGAGGAAGAGTTCGCGATCATTTTCGGGGACGAAGGAATTGTGATGAAGATGGTGCACCTTCATTACGTTGAAGGAGGAAGTTTGCTTGAATAAAAAATAGATAAGAAGGTGCGTGAATTATTTTGGCAGCACAGAGATGCTCTGCCTTCATTGATAATAAGTAGTCACTGTAGTGGCTTAACGAATTGCCCGTGAAACGCATGAAAAGTATAATTTTCCTGCTTATTAAGAAACGCAGTTTCGCTCGATTTTTGTTGTGGGACCCATACCAATTCTTCTGCTTTGGTGCTTTACCAAACGACACAAAACTGATTATCGATTGAAACGCGTTGAAATTGCGTTTCAACTGCGTTACCAAACGGCCTCTAAATTTCACTACAACAAAGAGTAAAATTTATTCATAAAAAACATAAACTTGAGTGTACTTAATGATTGTGTTGGAAATATGACTGTAGTTGCTTTTGAAATTATTTTTTGCTTAAAAATACATCAAAATAATATATGTATTTTTAAAAAAAATATATATATTTTAATAAAAATATTTTTTTAATTTTTTTTTTAAAATTACTTTTGAAACGCGGTACCAAACTGGCTATGAGTAAACTTTCAATTAACTCTCCGGGCACGAATGTTTAAGATAAAAGAGTTATATGTTTAAATGCTTTAAAATGATATAAAAATACTGAAATAAAATTAATTTTAAAAAATAAAATAAAGATTATTTTTTCAGAAGCAAATTAAAATAATAAAAAAGGTTTATCCGTACAAGTTGGTGATCCGTCTTTTCTTGAATTCCTCCCTTGTTTTTTCTCTAAGAATAGAATTTGCAAAACGACACGTATGTGATGTAATAAGACTATAGCGAACCTAAGCTATGCCGAAGATACTAAATTATAGGTTAACAAACATGAAGGACTATGTCAAACCATAAACAAAATCAAGGGACCAAAAGATAATTTACTCCAAAATAATATAAAAAAAAAACGAGGAGAAACGTAACGTGTATAAAAGGAAAAAAAAGAAGAAGTAGAAACAAACTTGATCGATAATTCATTCGTTGATTCATTCATCTGGCAACAGACGGAAATCCAAAAAAAAAAAAAAAAAGGAAAAAGGGCCAAATCCATATTTGCCTTAAATTCTTTACCAAATCACCTCCAGCAGCTAGCTAGCTCCAAGCTAATATCATTTTAGAGCCCATAAAGATTAAAAAATAACTACTCCTGCCTGATTTTTATTTTTTTCTTGAAACCCTAAACTCTCGTTTCCGTATAGGAAATTGGAATATGTTTTGTTGCTTGTAAATCATTGTCGACGCTTTGCCCATGTTTTAATAATCGACGAGGTTGTTTGGGCTGTTTCGATTTGGGTTTAGGGGTTTAAATTTTCTGATCGGAAAAAGAGAAACAGATAAAAATGAGCAATCAGAAGAAGAGGAATTTCCAGATAGATGCTTTCAAGCACCGTGTGGTAGTGGATCCGAAATACGCCGACAAGACTTGGAAGATCCTGGAGCACGCAATCCATGAGATTTATAATCATAATGCTAGTGGTCTCAGTTTTGAAGAGCTTTACAGGTCTCTTTCGTTTCCTTTTTGATTCTTATTATTCTATAATCTCTGATGAATTTATGATCGTGGGTTATTCTTAGTTGTTACCCTCAAAAGTAGTTGTTGATTTGCTCTGGTTGGTAAAGGTGCTCGTGGTTTAGTTTTTTTTTTGTTCCTTGCGCAAAGGTATTCATCTACTGCGGTGTGCTGTGTTTCCCCGCACGAGTAAAATTAGCTTCAGGGATGTTCTGATGATTGAAGTTATTCTTGAACTGAAGAGTCAATTTCCTTTTCTTCTTTTCAAATTCAGTCGTAGCTGCATTGTTTTTGTCTTTTATTATTTTATTTATTTGTATTTGTATTCTTTTGTGTTGGCTTGTGATGAATGATAATTTTCTTGCCCTTAAGGTAATGCTGTGCAGTAGAGTTAGCCAAAGAAATGCAACTCTTTCAGCAACTCAACTGAATTGAATACCGCCTTGCATGTTGCATCTGAATTTATGATAGTCAATATCTTAAAATTCTAAAAGATGACGCAATTGACCAACAGCGAGGTAGAGAATTGATTGTCATTTACATAGTATTTTCTGCATTAGTGGTTTGTATAGATTCCATGTGGTGATGGCCTCACCCATCAGCACCCGCGACCTTTTTTTCCTTTCAGTTCCAACACCCAGAGTAGTACTTCTTGGACAACCTCTTTGAAGCTAGATATATAAGGATGCTCCATCTGTTCTTTCATGTGTTTTAAGGGTATATTTATGTCCTTGCTCCTATCACAACTTCTATACATGATCCTCAACGCTTATACAGTGTGTTTGCACTTTGTTTTTGTGCATTCGCTTGCTTGTCTTGATTGGAAAGGACACTGGTTACAAGAAATAATGTCTGTTATCCTGCCTTTCATTTGCTTGAAAGATATATAACATGTACTGATCACCGAAACCTTTCTTTGTTTCCAGCATATAAAAATGTTGAATTATAGGCAATTTCTTTTCTTGCCTAATGATTTCATCTGTCTTTCTCACTCTCTTTGGAAATCAAGCAAGGTTTTAAAGATTGATCTCTCTCAGTTTTTTTGTTTATATATATATATATATATATATATATATATAATTGGCTAATTTACACCTTTATGGGAATGTAAATGATAATCTTAAGCCTATGCAAACTCTTGTAACCAATTCTTTGATTTCTGTATATACCATTTGTATCCATGGTAGACCTGCTATTCAAATTTATTTTGGCAATAGGAAGGATATGACATTAGGGTACAGCACATTCAAATGAAATCCATTATAAAGTCATAAACCATATGGTGGTCAATTTTTTTTCATGTTTTGCTTGTCTATTTCTGTTATTTTACACAATAATGATTTAATTAATCTTAATGATGGTTCATCCATATGTCTGTCTTGCTGTTAATAAAAACATCATTAACTTTTCCTCTTAATGGTAGAGGATCCTTTTTTTTCCGGCGAGGACTTGGTCTCTTGCAATATAATATTTTCTCAAACTCTTTTATCTTATCCTTTTCATTTATTTTGTTTTAAAATGAAAATGATCAGTAAATGTATAAAATAGGTACATTTATTACTGCTCTCACTTTTTTCTTAGTTAACCTTTACTTGTATAAGAGACTATCTATTTCAGATATTTCTTCGGCACCGGGCTTTGTATGATTTTGTTTGAGTCTACTCAAAATCAATAACTTCTATTTTGCCTGGTTTTTAGATGTTTGGCTGGTTATCTTGTCAAAACCATGGACATTATAATACATAGGTTATGTTTTAAGTAACACTGTTTTTTATGTTTCCAGGAACGCCTACAATATGGTGCTGCACAAATTTGGTGAGAAGCTGTATAATGGTCTGGTTGCGACCATGACTTCTCATCTAAAGGAAATATCAAAATCTACCGAGGCTGCTCAGGGAGATTCATTTTTGGAGGAGCTGAACAGGAAATGGAATGATCATAACAAAGCATTGCAAATGATCAGAGACATATTGATGTATATGGACAGGACATATATCCCAAGTGTGCATAAAACCCCTGTTCATGAACTTGGGCTTAACTTGTGGAGAGATACTATAATACACTCCAGCAAAATTCAGGCACGGCTTCAAAACACACTTCTCGAACTAGTTCAAAGGGAACGGACTGGCGAAGTTATTGACCGAGGGTTGATGAGGAACATTGTCAAGATGCTAATGGATTTAGGCTCTTCTGTTTACCAAGAAGACTTTGAGAAGCCATTTCTTGAGGTCTCTGCTGAGTTTTACAGTTGCGAATCTCAGAAGTTCATTGAGTGCTGTGATTGTGGTGATTATCTAAAGAAAGCTGAGAAACGTTTAAATGAAGAGATAGAGAGAGTGACCCATTATTTGGATTCCAAGAGTGAAGTCAAGATAACTAATGTGGTGGAGAAGGAGATGATTGCTAATCACATGCTGAGATTAGTCCACATGGAGAATTCAGGCTTGGTAAATATGCTTCTTGATGATAAATTTGAAGACATGGGACGTATGTACAACCTGTTCCGCCGGGTTCCTGATGGTCTTTCAACAATAAGAGAAGTGATGACTTCTCACCTTAGGGAGACTGGCAAGCAACTTGTTAGTGATCCAGAAAGATTGAAGGATCCAGTGGAGTTTGTTCAGTGTTTATTGGATGAAAAAGATAAGTATGATAGCATCATAAGCAATGCATTTAACAATGACAAGGCATTCCAGAATGCTTTGAACTCCTCCTTCGAATATTTCATTAACTTGAACGCTCGTTCTCCCGAGTTCATTTCACTGTTTGTGGATGACAAACTTCGCAAAGGTCTGAAAGGAGTTAGTGAGGAGGATGTGGAGACCATTCTTGACAAGGTGATGATGCTGTTCCGCTATTTGCAGGAGAAAGATGTATTTGAAAAGTATTACAAGCAGCATTTGGCTAAGCGGCTGTTGTCCGGGAAAACAGTCTCTGATGATGCAGAGAGAAGTCTGATAGTCAAACTTAAGACAGAATGTGGTTACCAGTTCACTTCAAAATTAGAAGGCATGTTTACAGACATGAAAACCTCCCAGGATACAATGCAAGGTTTTTATGCAAGCCACCTGGAGCTGGGGGATGGACCAACACTGGTTGTCCAGGTTTTGACAACAGGGTCTTGGCCCACTCAACCTGGTGTTACATGCAACTTGCCTGCAGAAATGTCAGCACTATGTGAGAAATTCAGGTCATATTACCTTGGGACCCATACTGGTCGGAGATTGTCATGGCAAACTAACATGGGCACAGCAGACATTAAGGCAACGTTCGGAAAGGGTCAGAAGCATGAATTGAATGTCTCCACTTACCAGATGTGTGTTCTCATGCTGTTTAATAATGATGATAGACTTGGGTACAAAGAGATTGAGCAGGCAACCGAGATTCCCACAGCAGACTTGAAAAGGTGCCTGCAATCCATGGCTTGTGTAAAGGGGAAGAATGTTCTCCGCAAAGAACCCATGAGTAAAGACATTGGTGAGGAAGATGCTTTTTTTGTTAATGACAAATTCACAAGCAAATTCTATAAGGTGAAGATAGGGACTGTAGTTGCGCAAAAGGAATCAGAACCTGAAAAGCAGGAGACTCGGCAGAGAGTAGAGGAGGACCGAAAGCCGCAGATAGAAGCTGCAATAGTTAGGATTATGAAGTCAAGAAGGGTATTGGATCACAACAATATAATTGCTGAGGTCACAAAGCAGTTGCAGTCACGTTTCCTTGCGAACCCCACAGAGATTAAGAAACGGATTGAATCCCTTATTGAACGGGATTTCTTGGAGAGGGATAGTGTGGACAGAAAACTGTATCGATATCTTGCTTAAAGGAATGGCCTGTTCAGGTTTCTTTTGTTTCGTGGGACGATTTAGAATTGGCAATTGGAATTGGAACTGGAACTTTGCAGGTGGAAGGTTGTTTTAGTTCCGCAAGTTTGTTGGATTTAATGAATATCCATTTCTTTGTGCTTTCCGTGCTGTCTATATTCTGCTGTGGTTGGTCTGAATTGCTGAACAGACTTATGGCATGGCACCACGACATTTTCCAATTCAGACAGGTCATGCCTGAAAATGATTGGAGGTCAGGGATACATTTGCATGTGCAGATACCCTATCCATTATCATGTAGTCAATCTAAACCCCGATTTCAGAAATGCATGTCTTCCTGAAACAGTTCAGTTTTCCGCACCTTGCCTGCACTGTTAAAGTGTTGGATTGATGTGAATTTGATGCGCCTCGTTCCTTCGGCACTGTTTTTTCGATCTGTCGGTTCTGATTATTACATGGGGTTTTCCTGGAAAGACTTGTTAATTTTTTATACCATAGTTGCTCGGCTCGTGACCCGAGAAATTTAGGGGGCATGGTCTAGTTCAGGCTAGATTTTTAGTTAAATTGGATTGAATATTTACCCGGTTGATCTAATTGGTTTTTTTTTTTAATAATTTGATTAAATCTAGTTTAAATCTAATCATGTCAGCATTAAAAATAAAATGATATTATTTTAATAAAAATAATTGACTTATGGCGTGGACTTTTTTTTTTTTTAATTTGGATAAGACATCTATGTTTTTATACAAACTGTTCAGTTTGCTTTTCAATATATTTTGTTTAATAAAAAGCAGTAAATCTTTCTATGAAAAAAAGAAGAAAAAAAAGGAAGACAAATTCCATTGCGAGGTAAGAACAACGATTGCGTAGTTTTATTTGGGCCAAAACTTAGCAGGCAATAGCCCTATTGAAACCTATTAATTACGAGCCAAGTTGACTGACTCAGAAAATACATCATCTTTTTATAAATGGCACGGCCAAACGTATGAGTTAATTACAGCTTAGTCCTTATAGTTTATAATAACTAATTAATTAGTCCTTCAAGTATCATAAATAATTAGATAATCCCTTGGCCAATATTTCCCGTTCTCTACGTAGCAATTCTTTGTTCCAAAAATACCTCCTTTCCAAATCAAAATTGCCCGTAAAGGTGATGAAAAAAATTAAGTTATAAACATATTTTAAAATGCAGTCAAATAAAACTTAAAAAAGGATTGTGTTATTTAGTATCATATTTTATATTTCTATTTTAATATTTATTTTATAATGAAACTAAATTTAATTTTAAAATATAGATTTTGAATATTTCTTTTATTAAGAAAAATATTCACAAGGGTTGTGATAAATCGAAGCTTTCGTTACCTTTTTGTTTTTGATTGTGAAAGGAAAATAAGATATGTTCGTGCCTATGGAATGTTTGGAAATACGTTTCAAAAATATTTTTTAAAAAATCAATTTTGTTTTTATTTTCTATTTTAAATTAAAAATATTTAATATTTTTAGATCATTTACATATATCAAAAATAATTTTTTAAAAATATAAAAATATTAATTTAATATATTTTTAAACAAAAAATATTTTAAAAACAATTTATACACTCTCAAACAGACATTTAGTTAGCCCACTGGACAAGCTTAGCCGTTGATTGCAGCTACATGAATGGCACGAGCCTCCGCTTGAAGAGGACCAGAAATGGTTTTGTCAAGCATTAGCAAGCCTGTGGTTTCCCTTTTCCGCATTCTTCAAGTTGATTGTTTAACATTATTTTAAAAAATATTTTTGAAAATGTTTTATTTTTTATTTTTTATTTTTTATTTTAAATTAAAAAAATTCAGTGTTTGTAAATTATTTTGATGTATTGATATCAAAATTAATTTTTTAAAAATAAAAAATATTTTAAAAAACAATTCCAAACATACTACCAAATAGACCCAAAATCTTGCTATTATTGGGTGTGAATTAGAGTGTTTGTTTGTTTTTCTGTTTAAAAATTGCTTTAATATTTTTTTGAGTTTTTTCTAAATATTTTAGATAAATTGATATAAAAATATAATATTTTATTATATATAAATATATTTTAAAAAAACAACGAACAACCTTCAAAACCATAATATTTTGGACAATTGCCGAGAGTTAAGCAGGCAAGATCAGTCAGCACATCGTTAGTATGAAGAGGCCCATTTGAATTTAGGTGGACAAAGTATTCGAAATAGTCTTCTGAACCTTCTCTCGAGAAAGTTATAGCCAATGAGTGCACTTTAATTTGTATGAGGTTCCCTCTTCCTCTTTTAACCATTTTTACTCGTAGCTTTTGCTTTGGTCATTATTACATATTTCCAGATGTCCACCACCACTATGAGCCCCGTACAAAATATAACAGAATCCTCAGGACCATTCTTTCTCACAACACAACGCAAAACAAACTCAGAAGATCCATGGAGATCTGGAAGCTTTCTTTGACGCTACAGCATCAACACGAGTTGCTTTTCCATCCTGTGTGGGTAAGAACATCTCCATTTCCTTTACCTCTTCTTCTCCCCCCCAGTTTCTAGCATTTTGTCAGGAAAGAAAGGCATCTCTGGTTCGTAGCAGAAATGGAGAGGGCAGAAGAAACTGCAATAGTGCGAGTCATTTAGGTATCCTGATCCTCCTTTTATCTACGGTGGCGTTTTCTTTGCGTTTTTTTGTTTCTCAGAAGAACTATGAAGGCCGAGAAATACTGAAATCTTAATTTTAGAGCTTCTGTTTATTTCCTACTCTTTCTGATGCAAAATGGTCACGGCTTTTTCTGTAGAGTCTGGTTAGAGTTGGCAAATGCAGTAATTCAAAGAAGAGAAAATGAGACATGCACGCAAAAACTAGAACAATTTCCATTGCGATCACACAAGTTATAGTTACTACATCAGGAAACAGAAATACAGAAAACTTATTCTATACCCTTAGCACACCCTAAAACAAATAATAGGAATCCAATCAGCTGGTTAATCCTCCTTTACTGTCTTTTTTTTTTTCCTTTTCCCTTTCTTTAATCATATGTAGGCGAGTTGCCTGTATATAATTACACTCCGACTACGGACTTACATAGAAGGGTCTGTACAAATGGCAAATCAAATGCCAGAAACTGGATGAGAAGATAGAACACCCGAAAACAAATCACGACAAACAAAAGAATGACACTCATTTAACAAGCACACTGGTTTTTATGTGAGTATTAGGTAGTACTCTTCTAGTAGGCAAAAAGAAAACCGACCTCAGATCACGTTGTTGGGTGTGTCCGAGTTGCTAGAATGCACCGCAACATTCCGGCACGGGGTGTCCTGTCTTGGAATGCAGATAATATGCCTCTTTATAAAACTTCAGGCCATGGTAGCTGCAATCCTAGGAACTGGTAGTAAACAAGAGAAGACACAACTCGATAAATGTTATATGGTCCCAGGCAATTAAAGATAAGGATATGACGGGCTAGACCATCTTCTTTATATCAGATATATCAGAGAGGTTTGCTATAGACTTTGCAGAAGGGCCCTTTTGCAGAGTGGTGGTTGTGAAGGATTGATGCCTGGATTGGGACAGGGAGATTCCACTCCAAGTGTTTTTAGTAGGAAGTTTCTCTCCTGGAAAGAAAAAAGAAGAAGTGGTTAGCCTCGCATCAAATTTTGAAAGATATCCATATCTATGCACAAGCATGCGTGTTTATATGATGCTTCTACCAAAAAAAAACAGAAAAAAAAGAGGAAGAATAAAGAACACAAGATGCAATGAACATAAGAGGACATCTATGGTTGCATTTGGCAATTAACTTCACTTTGTCTACAAGCTGATTTCAGAAAGGCAATGTCATGAATCTTTCTTATAAGTGATCCTTAAGTACTAAAGAGATGGGGGTGATTTAAGCTATCATAACTGTTGGGACATTCATTGATTTTGTTAAGGCGTAGCATACTTGGAATCCAGTTTGCAGTTTTGCCCACTGACCATTCATTCTGCGAATGCAGAACGATCAACCTAGATTGACTGACAGGAGGTAGTGGTCTAATCAAAGCATTTTTAGCATCTCAAACAAAACAATCTAGTTGAGCTTCCTAATGTGTATGGAATTGGACAGGCTATTCTAGCGAATAGTTTTCTCAGCTAGCAGTTATGACATGAAGAATTAGATTGTTTAGTAAACAATTTCGCAGTTGGTCAAACATATAATCTATTTATCTGATTGTTTAGTAAACATTTTGGTTTAATATTTCACCTCTTACAAGTATTGTCACAAACTCAAACTACGACGAGAGCCGGCATTATGAAGGGAAATAACTTGAAAGGAAACACAATGTGTCAGGCATGTATGTGCTTCACAATCATATTCGATATGCATGCAGGTTGATATGCAGTGTGCGTAATTTTTGGAAGTGTGATATTACTGGGTCAGAGGGCTTGCATTATAGCATTATATAAATCTAAAGCATATTTCTTCTTTAATTTTTATCAGCAAAAAGTATTCAGTAGCGTTTGTTGCAAACTTACAGCCTTTAATATTTCGAAGTTTATGGAAGCTTACAAAAAAACTTGTGTAACTAACTGTGCCCATGCATTCTAAAGTTCGGCTTCGGGTTGAAGTTGACAGAGAAGTGTTAATGTTTAATAATGAATCGTTTGAATTACTAGAAACATTCTCGAGCCCATTCTAGTTTTTAGATTATAGCTTTATAATGGTCTTCATGAAATAAAAATTGCTGCAGGTGATTTGATGATCGCCAATCCTCTACTTGTTACTATCACCCATAGAATCAGTGGTAATTTAGAATCAAAGTTACAGTACCACAGCTTAATCTGCTGCAACTATTCATAATCATTTGTAGTTTTATTGCTGTTGCCTAGTGGTGAGCTCTGACAAGAAAGCCATATAAGACTATAGGCATGATCTTTAAACTGACAGTTCGTCCTACTACTAATAGCATACATCGACGCAATTAGAACTGATGGATTAATAGTCGGTAGAATTGATGAACAAAGTTGACTTACACTCTCTGAAAATTTTGGGCTGGGAATTCCTGCTGCTAAGGTTCTGAAAAGTGGGGTAACTTGAAGAGGAGAACTGAACTCTGTGCCTGATGAAGCAGAAACAATTATGTCATTTTTTGTTTGCTCATCACAGGATGGAAACATCTCCACTGCAGTAAATCGAGATTCATCAGAAGACGTGCTTTTAAGGTATTCTAACCTCCACATGAAAAGAAAGAAACCCACTTTGTCAGGCATGAAAATTCCTTACCTTGGGTTATATTTGCACTGGAAATAATTTCGTCACATGCACCCACAAAATTTCCCTCATCAAGATGAACCATTTGCAATTCAATTTCAATATCCTTATGCAGTACACCGGCTTGAGTTTGTTCTATTTTATCCGGGGCTGTGTATGGCAAATGAGTTGATCCTGTACTGTATTCAGAGCTTGATGGAGACTCCTCGTATAAATCAGGTTGTCTGCAGAGTTTTAATCATTTATTAGACACTGTGATGAGTAAAACATGCTTAATCCCCAACATTAAACTTCCCTATTTCTATTACCTCCAAGATGGTCGACTTCCATCATTGCTCATCCTTAGATCCTCTATCAAGTCTTTAAAATCTTCAAGTTTAAAATCAATGTCACAGATTTTTTGTCCAAACAGATCATTTTCTTTGCTACGGTTCAGGAAATCTTGGAGAACCTGAATGTCATGTTTTATAAACATATTAGAAAAGGAGCAAAATCTGTGTGCATTGTAAGAGTCAAGGAGAAATATAATAGGGGTACGGATATGCTCAAGTCTGTAGGATCGACATAATCAGTTCAACTACCATATTGACAGGATAATTATGCTTTTCTCAATAACACTGAAGGTCAAATTGAAAAACTGCACCCGGACAAGTGGTCGAGTGCATTGAATATTTGGGTGTTGAAAACAAAAGCTCACCTTCCAAGCATTTTCCAGACTCTGATCTGTATTTTCTTCACTAACTTTGGATGCGAGTGAGCTGAGAAGCTCTGCTTGTTGCATTAGAGCAGTTATCTTTGGATCGTCCTTTTTTAGAAATGTTCCTTGAATCCTACTGTTTTGAACTGCTAAATGAAACGAAGTAATGAACAGCAATTAAAGAGAGTATCGAAGAAGTTCAAATATTTATGACACAGAATAATAAAAAATCAACACAAACTAAATTCGCAAACATGATAAATTATGCATGTTATTTTCTCTGTCATAAAGCCCATATTGTGTCCTCAATTTTTGCAAAGCTGAAAAATTTAATACTTTGAAAGCTGAATCGTGGGAGTTTACACGGGGCTGGACCTTGCATGGCAGAAGGGGTATAAGAAAGTGGAAGTAGATTCAAAGGTAGTGTTCAATGCTTTAAACTGAAAAGTCAGCAATTTGTCGACTGGCCCCAATGTCCAGGAATTTTTTTATTTCTACAAAGGAAATGGAGTGTCAGGATAAACCATACATATTTAGAAAGAAATTCATGTGCGGATTGGCTAGCTAATGAAGGCTTCTTTTTTTGCATCAGCAGGATGAAGCAGGGGTATTTCTACCCTGTTTGTGTAGGGTGCAAGTCCTTTTTCTGTTGTTTAAGGCTCCTCTCACGATTTTATTTATAAAAAAAAAGGAAACACAAACCGCATCCTAATTGTAAAGTCTTTGTTTGAGGTGTTTTACCGTCAATGGGGACCTCCTTGACACTGCTGACATGATGCTGAGCAGCCATGTTAACACTGTGAAAGTTTTGGGGCAACACTGCCAATGGAGGCCTGGGTTGCTGATTTCCACATTGTGGGTGTGATCTGTCTCCAAAGTTGCAACTTCCTGCAAGACTAGGGATGTGGGACTTCCTGCATTTGAACACACATGAGGTTAACTATGCTAGTTACTTTCCCACTCACTATTGTCTGCTGATACCAGAAATTCATTGTACCTTATCTTCTTCATTGGGGGATCATTTTCTGGTGCTCCATCTGTGTTGAACCCATCATGTAATATGATTCTTTTGTTATTTAAGTTGATATGCGTGTTTTTGTTCTCTTTCGCTAAAGCCTCATATTTTGCTCTCTTCTTGCACAAAGTGGAGAAGCGGTTCTTCACAGCATTATCCGTTCTGCAGAAGTAGCATATTTTTGAAAAAGAGGATATTGTAAGCATTGAATCATACAAAAATTCGTGAATATGGAGAAGAGGGGCATGCAAAAACGTTGTATACCTGCCTGAAACAACCTTTGCAATTTCAGTCCATCTGTTTCCAAATATTTTTTGTGCCTGCGGATCAATTCAAGTTATCATATGCAGCGATGACTAAAAAAAACCTAAGCTGAAATGCAGAGGCTGTTCCTGCAGAACATTTGGATGCAGGACCACTTAACATGTTTAACCGCAGAACAATTAAAAATGAAGCAGAAAAACCAAACCCTATTTGGACTTTTCAAATCGAAGTAACCTTTCCCCACTAATATACATTTGAAGGGAGGGACAGAACAGGGTTAAAGTGCAGAAAAAGATCAAAATCAGAGTACCTCACACAAGAGCAAGTCTTCCTCAGGTGACCATCCGCCTTTCTTGAAATCAGAGTTCAAATATGTGTACCATCTGAAGTAATTAATAACTTAATAAGCGCCAGAGCACAGAAGACAGGGTGAGCAGAGTAACTACATTTAAGCTGAAATCACACTAACCTTCTTCTGCACTGTCTTGTGGTTTTATCCTTGAATTTAGATGCAATGATGGCCCAGCTGCATTAGCACACAAAACCCCTCAATTTAATCAGACAATTGAAGAGTAATTCAAAGAAGATGATGATGATGATGATGAAGAAGAAGAAGAAGAAGAAGAAGAAGAAAGGATTGGTGTCGATTAAATATGGTTGTTCTCACTTTTCAGTCCCGTGCTGGCTAATCTGCTGCCGAAGTATATCATCCTCCTGCAATCCAATAAATCAATCAGATATATACCAATACGCCTCCATTAAACAACAAAGAAAGAAATAAGAAGGAATTGATTAATTACCTGTTGAGTCCATGTGACTATATGTCTCTCCTTCTTCTTAGATTCTTCTTCATGATTCCCACATGCAATCTTCTTCGACTTGCTTGTCGATTGCATTCTTTACTCTTATCACTCTCTCTAAATTTGTTTATGTTCGTGTGAGTGTGTCTCTCTGCCTTGGACGCTCCTCACCTTTATCAATCCAACTCGCATGCTATGTGCTATCCGATGCTATGCTATAAAATAAAGCCAAGCTTTTTCTAAAAAAAAAGAAAAAAGAAAAAGAAAAAAAAAAGTCTCTCTTTTTGTAATATTTTTTCAAGGATGGATACTCATGGAGAAGTATTACTGTTTGGTTCAAACTGAGCTCTCTTGGATTCTAGACTAGTAATCAACTTCTTCTTCTTTTAGTTTTTACCACTATAAATGTTGTTTATTTTCTATTCAAACAACAAACAAACAATAAAGGAAAGGAAAAGGGGATTGAAACACCCGGCTGGCCTTTTAGGTACACTGTATATGGAAGTGTATACATATACATACATACATATATATATATATATATGTATAGAGAGAGAGAGAGATCTGAATCGACTCACTTGCTCATAGAGAAAGTGGGAGGAGGTGTGGAGACAGAGAGAGGCAGGCAACAGAAACCACTCCACTGCTACTCTCTCTTCTATGGAGTACACTGCAGAAAGATTGATCGGAAGTTGTGAGCGAAATAATCACTTGTCTTTCTCTCTCACTCATTACTCTCAGCACTTTTTTGAAATGGGAAGAGGAGAGAGAGAGTGGTGCCTGTGCAGAATAAATATTTAATTAATTTACATCAACGGATTCTTGCTTTAGTGCGCGGCTATGAGGGAAAGTTTGAAAAAAAACGCTGAAATCCATGTCATGGATGGGATATTAATGAATATGGCCGACGACACCACAACCCTCTTCCACCTAGAAAAACAATATTCACATTATTATTATTATTATTATTATTATTATTATTCCACTGCTCCATGTGCTATGCTATGCGATGCTTGCATCGTCATCACACACAGTTTCTCCCCCCTTCTTTTTCTAAAAAACGACGTCGCACCATACATTACATGTAACTAATGTGGATTTATATTCTGGTCACGCCGATTGACTTTAAACTTGGTGTCTTGAGATTTGTAATGACATATTTGCTTAGAGCTCGAATCAACCGACCAAATGTACGACGGGAACTATTTTTCTTTGTTGCCCGAGTAATGCTAGATAGTCTTCCTTGACTTTTTTTCTTTTTTGCTAGATGATATGGCATCTTCTAATCGGTGATTAAAGAGTTGATGCGTTCCATAATTACTAAAATTGAAAATCCTCACCTATAACAAAACGACGTGTCAATCAACACTCGTATAAAAGATTTTGTAAAATATTCAAGCATCTCTAGCGTTAATCCTGCATACATTATCCATGTGTGGAACCGTATTTTTATTTTTATATTTAAAAAAAAAAAAAAAGAGACTGGTGGATGCGCCTGTGGTTTTTAAAAGGGAACGTGACATTTCCGTGACCTCCCACATACTATATTTCACATTCCAATTCTATACTACAGAGCTTTGATTTAAAAAAAAAAAAAAAAAACTCATTTTCTCCTTTATTGGTGATTGCTTAGGAGATGGGATTGAATAGCTAGGTCACGTGCATGCGTTGCTTGCTTCCACTCCAGTCTCGTGCCTTTAATGTCTCATTGCCATTAAACTACAGACAGTCACACATCTGGCGTCGGATGTGTTGAGTGTTTCGAGCGCTTCATTTGAAATTTCAAAGTATTTTGTTTTGACGTGGGTGCTGTTTCTTGTTTGGTGATATGTACATTTTTGCTTTTATTGATTTGTTTCCTTCGTTTTCGTTTTGATGTGGACGGTGCTGATTTTATTATTACGTGTCTCTTTAATTACGTGATCTAACCTAATCCTATCTAAATATCTACGATATAATATATATATATATAGATAGATAGATAGATATATAGATATACACGCACACGGTACGTTTTTTTCCCAATAATATTTCTTAATGTTGAATAAAAAAAATATATAGTAGAGTAAATTTAGAAACACAAATATACAGTTGTGTCGGACATTTATTATCAATGTTTTTTTTTTGTTTTTGCTTTTATTTAAAGAGATATATTCTTGAATTAATTAACTTGCATGTTAATTAAGACTAGATTGTCTGGAAGTGTGGTTGATGTTGTTTTTTAAAGTATTTTTCGTTCAAAAATGCATCAAAATAATATTATTTTATTTTAAAAAAATTATTTTTGATATCAGTATACAAAAATGATCTAAAAACACTAAAAAAAACTTAATTTAAAATAATAATAAAAATTTATTTTTTAAAATACAATTTCAATAAAACACCATTTTTTTTTCTTCTCTTGAACCTCTTAGATGTCAACTCTCACAGCGGCAAGAAAAATTATAGAATATAAAGTCAAAGGAGAGAGAGCTTGTATTTGACCACCACATCTACCTCCTAGATTTCAAGATTTTGTGTGCATGCGATAAGTAGACAAGAGAATGTTGTAAGTAAATGATGACTTGGGAATATAAGAAAAGGGATGAATTAACAAAAAAATAAAAATAAAATAGATATTGTACTCCATGATTAATTTTTATATGTTTTTTTTTTATCAAATTCATCATTATAACATCTTTAATAAGATTGTGACTGGTGGTCAAATGATGGTATGTGTGTATGAGATGTCATACCTAAGAGGCTTATATGTCGTCTTCAGGAAATGCAAAGTGTTTTGTACTTAACTTAAGGAGAAGCCATGAGCTTTAGGATTTGTTTGTTTGCTAAAAAATATGTTAGCTCACTGCGAGCATGAACATCTTGCTGAAATAAAACGAAAATAAACCGAATCAAATCCTTCAAAGATGGCATCGATCCTGCAGGTGTGCGTATATATACAGACCTTAAATCCTTCAAAGATGGCATCGATCCTGCAGGTGTGCGTATATATACAGACCTTAGGCCCCATTTGTTTGCTGGAAAGTAGTTTTCTTTTGGAAAGTGAATTCCGGAAAAGTATTTTCCGATGTTTGGAAGTGTAATGGAAAATAAGTTGGAAAACAGTTTCCAGTGTTTTGTTATATAATAGAAAATGAGCTGGAAAAATAACTTATTAATGTTTTATTTTTCTCAAGTTTATTAAAATAGTGAGGAACAAATCTTACAAATTAAAAGGTTGAATGAGAATGAAATTGAAAAAAAATATAATTTCATAAATTATCTCAAATAAAATAAATAATAATCAAAATAATAGAGATCAAATCTAAAAAATTAAAAAAAAAATGAAAGGTGAATAAATTAAAATAATAATAATTAACATTTCATAAATTATTTCAAATAAAATTAGTAACAATAAAAAAAATGAGGACCAAATTTGATAGATAAAAAATTTCAATAAAAAAATGATAAGAAAAAAGCAAATAGCAATTATAAAAATAAGGACCAAAATTAATATAAAAAGAGATGGAATTGAAAAATAAATATTCAAAACAAATTATATATAGCAATCAAAAGTTTGAGGATCAAATTTGATATAATCAGCAAATAATGACATTTCTAAATTTTTCACAACTTCCAGAAAGTGTTTTCCGCCCAAATTTTCCAGGAAAACACTTTCCTAAAAACCAAGCCAAATTTTTCTTTGACTGGAAAGTGTTTTCCGTTGACCAACTTTTCTAATGGCAAACAAACACAAAAAAGTTTGGAAAATGGTTTCCCAGAAACCACTTTCCGGAAAACAAACACAGCCTTAGTTCTTAGAAGGTTTGCGTTGTTAGAATCACCAGTCATACATGAAATAATAAAGAGTCGTTCACCTTGAGATTTTAAGCTTCTGAATATGACAATGGAGTTATTAAAATCCACTCATCCAACCAAGATTTCAGAGAGGTTACAAGTGACGGAGGGGTGTTAATATATAAAGTTTAGAATAAACAATATATTTTAAAATTTTAACTACAAAATTCAACACGCCATTCTTTTCTGGAGGGAGGCTATGTGTGTCAACCCGGCAGCCTCCCTATAATTAAAAGTTTGGTGCATGTAATTATTTGAAAGGCGACACAATGGTAAAATTTTAAGATTAAAAAGTTTGTTTTTCTTGTGATTTTATGTTCGAGTTCTATGATTGCTAATATGATAGTCACTAGAGATTTACATATTCGTTAATTTTATGACTTATATAATCAGTCGAGGTATGTACAAGTTAAACCGGACACCTATATTAATAAAAAAAAAAACTAAAATAAAGAGATTATTAGAAAAGGCGTACAAGTACAATGACGGAGATTTTGATAACTTAGTGAAGGCATATATGCTGCACTTTCCAACATGGTAAATAAGTAGGACTCCCGTGAATGGGAAAGCACTCCCGAGATGCCAGGACCCAAGAGCATAGTAACAATGATAATTGAACAGGGAGGAAACTACAAACGGCCATCTCACTGCACGTCGTTTTCTCGGCAATCAATCTCCCGCCAAAACTGTGGAGAAAAGGTACGTAGCTGATTGGATCAAGCAGGGCCATGATAAAAAAAAAGGAATACAAAACTGAAAATATCATTTAAAATTAATTGGGATTGTTTTTTAAAATATTTTTATTTAAAAATGAATCATAATGATTTATTTTATTAAAAAATATTTTTAATATTAGGATATGAAAATAATCTAAAAATATTAATTTTTTTAATTTAAACTAAAAAATAAAAATAAAAAAATTTCAAATTTTTTTAAAAACATTTTAAAAATGCAGTGTAAAATATCACCTAAATAGGAGCTGGAAATGTGTGAATTGATGTGTAAAAGTGAACATAGTAACTGGCATTGGCACTTTGGGGGGTCGGTGGATATTTGTCCCGCAAGCAGCCATCGAAGAGCAAGAAAAACCCGAAAAGACCGACCCTATGGAATCCTATTTTAAAACTTTCAAAAGTACTGTCGGATAATTACGCTTGCTTTTTTTTTTTATATATATATATAAATATATATATACATACATAGAGAGTGAAAAACGTGTGATGCAGTGGAGTATGTTTTGGAGTTAAAATTACTTATTTATTTAAAATATCATCACATTAAAATTAATTGTTTTTTATTAATTTTGTACTTTTAAAAATAAAATAAAAACTTTTAAAAAACAAGTTAAATCACGCCTGCAAAAACTCTCTGAAAGGACCTGAGCAAAGGCGTGTAGTGTTTAAAAAGTTAAAGGACTACCGCATATCCTGATGTCCTCTTTCTCCACCCATCATGCCTTAATTTGGCATTTTACGGCTTTGATTGAAGACGAACATCATTCTTTGTTCTTTTGGTCATTGTATGGCTTGACTCTACGTGCCCTAGCTCACCTTTTTCTATTATTGTTTTATTGTGCTAAAAAAAAGAAAAAAAAAATATGAGGTGTGATTTTGAACTCCTTCTGTATGATCTTTGACGAACACTGGGTAACAATTATTAGTGATGAAGATGCTAGATGATGGGGTGTCTTTTTAGGAGTCGATAACGTGAAAAAAAAACCTAAATCTATCAACACAATATAAGGAATTTCAAACGGTCCCTTTTTGGGGAGAAAAGATTTATGGTAAGTCATCATTGTTCTTGTTGTACATGGGAATAAATAAAGAGGTGGATCTTGTACTCTATTAGGAGTTATAGTTCTTTTTCTCCAAAAAAATACAGTATATAGATTACAAAGTCTATGCAAGCATTTAATTAAATAAATTGATAATTATTTGAGTAAAAATATTTTGCTAAAGGATAAAATAAAGAGGAAGAAAAAATGAATACCAAAATTGAAAACAAATACACATGAAAAATTGTAACTAAAGGTCTCAAAATAATAAAAAAACTTATATGTAGAAAATAAGAACAAAATAAAAAACAATCAAATAATAAGAGTTAAAATTTAAGATAAACAACAACCATGTATTTTATATGGCATGAGAGAGAATTGATGGGAAAAGAAAACAATATTATTATTATTGACGATAATCCAACCACCATATTCCATCATGTGAGAAAAGACATGGTGATATATCTAAAAAAAACTTAGAAGGTTAGGTTTTGTTACCAGGCAACATCAAACGTGTTGCTTAAATGACATAAATATCACTCGTTTGTTAGCGTGTGCCTAACACACTTCAAAAACTTTTTTTATTATAAAATTAAAAAATATCGACGTGAAAATATTAAAATGCTCTCTGTGAGCATGATAATTATATAAAAAACTTGAACACATTTTTTCTTTGCTTTTTTCTAAGGTGATATATGTAATTGAATTGTACATAAAGAATTGAAAAACAAAAAAAATTGTCCAATAGCCCAATGTTTTTATTTATTATAAAGGTAAATAGTTATTTTTATTCTAAAAGATTATGAAAAGTAAAAAAGTTTGACCATTAACTCTAAAAATTGTTAATTTTAGGATAAAAGGTATTTTTATAGTGAAACAAATTAGACATTATCTAACAATTTTTCAATGACCAATGAATCGGTGAAAAAACCAAAAAAAAACCCACAACCAAGACCACCATTTTTTCCACTCAAGGACAAAATAGCAATTTTAGCATAGCAATTCATTGTTATAGTAAAACAAGCAGCCCCATATACTCTGTTAAATTGATTGTTTATAGAGAGGTTCATTGACCAGCTGCCCACCTTTTTTTATGATATTGTCCTCAAACTTATTGGAAACAAAATACAGCTCGTGAAGTTGAAGGGAATGTGTCCATTCATTTGTCGTTGTGCCCATCTGACAGGCGATCAAGTGAATCCAACGGTGTGCCTCTCATCTTCAAGATTGTTGTGCCCATCTGACAGGCGATCAAGTGAATCCAACGGTGTGCCTCTCATCTTCAAGATTGCTAGCGAACACAAGTCTTGTTTCTGTTATAGTAACTTTCCTACAAAAAGACTTTCGCACCACGAGCACCACAGATAAATAGATGAAGGAGGTTTTTTATTTAGCCATGGAAAGAAAGAGGGGGTGTCGGGATTATTAATACAAGTGAGAGATTGTCATGGATATCCTTGGAATTTAATAAATTAAGGGGAATTATCAACCCAAAAAGATATTTATGATTACTTATTTTATTTTTTTATAGATTGATGGGAAATATCTTGTTCAAGTTCCATATTAATCAATGTTGCACAACCATTGATTAATAGCCTGTTAAAAAAGCCTTCATTTTTCTTCAATAAAATACAATCTTTTTTCAGCATATCATATATCACCAGAGATTATCAGTTTAGTTTATCATATAAAATCATGAATACAGTTACTCGAATTCTTATAAATCGATATATTTTTTAAAATAACCAATTTATAAAATGACATGTAGAATGTGAGACTCTTTTAATGCTCAATAACGTATCTATATTTATGAAATAAAATAATTAATAAATGAATCAATCACAAAATGATATGTTCAAATTTATTGACATTTAAAACTCTTATTTGCCTGATCCATGATGTTAGATAGTAAATTTTTAAAATCATATATATATATATATATATATATATATTTGAGAGGGAACGTGGGTTTATTTGCCAAGAAAAAATAAAAATAATTTTGTTTACAATCACCTTATCAATGTAGCTGTTTTTATCTTACATGTCGTATTTAGCAGATTAGCCCTTACAACTTAGCATTACTTGGTCAGTTAATAATTAAAAAAGAAAAAGAAAAAGAGTAGAGCTAAGATAAAAATTAATGGATTCTACATCATAAATGAAGCAAAACACGGCAACCTTTTGAGAAACAAGTTCTATGAACCGGAGCCTGGAGCCAAAATGAGCACTCGATTACCAAATCTTTATGTGCTAATCATATACTTAGCCAGCAAAGCACTAAAAAAGCAGTACTTAGGCAAACTAATGCAAATATGCTTTCTGAAAAAGAGAAAATACACGCCATGATTTCGTTAGGGTTAGTAGAGGCCCAAGTTCCCAAAGAGATTGATTTTTTGATTGGACAGGGTGGGGCTTGTGCATCATCTTTTAGCGGACTCAAGGTACCCAGCAAGAGCGGCCGGCTCACCAACTGTCGCCTGCCACCTGTGTTTCCTTTCAGGTTTTCCGCACAGTGAAAAAAAGGGGGAGAGAAAAATTGACACGTGGGCCTTTCTTACGCTCCCGTTCTTGACAAAAGGAAAAATGAGAATGATTAGGAGCTATATATTCAACGAGCACATGATAACTCACCTTAACTTTGGTCCAAGTATGGATTATATAAACGGGGCTCTAGACGATTATATAAAGGCTTCACTGTAATCGGGCTCCATTGAATAATCTTCAAAATTTATTTCCTTTTTTCGTTTTTAAATCATCTTTAAATGATGGTTTTCTCGTAAGTGACATAGATGAGCTATGACCCAATGGAAAAGAAACAGCCAATATCTATACCAGAGCTTGATCGGTGATCATGGCAGCAGCCTGCCCGCAAAAATTGCTAAAGAAATGGGTTATTTAAACCGGGCCATGTTTCTTCTCAAAATAAAATAAAATAATAGATAAAATGTAATTAATTTAATTAAAAGTAATTTAAATGCGTCTCCTGGTCCTTGTTCAAAAGCAACGAGGCTGATTTTTGACATGCTATTTCATTGCCTTGTTCAATTATAGGGCCCATGATAAAACTCCTTTATACTCTTAATTTTCAAAGAAGCTGGAAAAAGGAAAGGAAAAAAGAGAGTGGCTAGCCAGTAGGAGCCGAGAGGGAGAGAAAAGTAAAAAGAAAAAAAGACAGACATTTTTTTGTCCACAATTTCTCAACTTTAATCTCAAATAAATAACGAATCATTAACACGAAGCTCTGATGGTTTGTTTGGTCGTGCATAGTTAAATTACATGAATCTTTCTTTATCTTTTCATTAATCTATTGTTAGCACTGTTGGTTTTTTTTTCAGGGTAATTAACAAGTGTTTATGTCTTAGAAAGGGTCCCCTATAACTTTTATGATCTGCCGAGCTGCCTTTTCAATAACACTAATTTTGTCTAATTTTACCACTAACTACATATTAATTTGTCTTATTATCCGTGCAGTACAGTTTACCATATCAGTGTCTTATTCTATTTGATCAAAATTAAACACAAGGTAGTATGGATCTGTATGCAAATTTCAAGTCTAAAAAACTTTTGTTTGAGAAACCTATTAAAGAATAATATAAAATATATTTTGAAGCATCACCTAATAACTTATCATTTTAGATAAGATAGTTTATATATATATATTCAAAGTTGAGTAGATATTTTTTTGAACAAAATATTAATCTATTTCTAAGGGGCCCAATATGGGATTTGTTTGAGCGCTTCGTAATTATGTCCTTTTCATCAATTCAAGTTGGACTATGAAAAAAGAGGACAACAAAGTCGAAAAAGAAGGCTGGAAAGGAGAGAGTGTTTTTACCTTGCAATTAAAACTAATCTACAAAGCTTAAACCAAGAGTACAAACTACTTTACACCCCTTGTCTCCGCACCATTACGATCGATTTCCATTATTTTTTCACACGGACACAAGACTCTCGATCGGTCCAAACACATGAAGCATGAACCCTAACGAGACAGAGGATTCAATCCTGTCCCTACTGCTTTCTCGTTTTATTTTCTTTCTCTTTGATTTTTTGTTTTTAATGTAAAAGTTTGTTTTTATTCAGGCAGAGTTTCTTGAGTGTTTATATTCCTCGATCCCATCTATGAGAAAAAGAAAGGGGAAAAGACCCCACGTGTGGAACCGAAATCGCACAGCACATTTAGGAACCTCACACTTTTGCCGGGCCGGTTCACTTGCTTGGGATTCCTACTTCGCACATGTGGGCGCCATCCCGGGTATTAGAGCCACCTTTCAGGGCTGGGGTTGGCCGGCTCTTCACTTCACTTGCCCTCCCTATCTTTTTCTGCAAAGCACGCTCTTGCTAAAGAGAAAGGTTTTCGGAATCCTATGCCCGCTTTCTCACTTGTATATTCCCAATATTCCCATCACTTGGTTCTTATTGCTATATCTCCTTTTCGTCATGACCACACTTTCCATATATATATATATGCATGGTGTCACCCGTATAATAATACACAGACTTTTATATAATTACAGGTATAATTATTATTTTTCTTGTTATTGGGAAGAGGGCCGGGTTAGATCTTGACTGGTTAATATTTCGCATAATTAGGTTAAAAACCTTTCAATATCCTGGAAGCTCCATCCATAATGTATTCTTCTTCTGCTGTTGTATGACCTAACTAGCATCTGGGTTTGATCCACTTGCATGCCTAACTCCCACAACTTTAAGTTTCTTCTTCTGTATGACCTAACTAGCAGCAGTGTTTGAACGGTTAAGAAATCATCTTATTTAAAATTTTAAATTATTAGATGAGATCCTAAAATATGATTTATATTATTCTCTAATACTTTCCCTCAATTGAAAATCTTTTGGGCTTGAAACTTGTACAGACTCACACTAACTTGTGCTTAATTTTTATCAATTAGAATAAAGTGATGAGATTTGAATTCGTGACCGCCGGGTCAACAAGGTTCTGATATCATATTAAAAAATCATCTCATCTAAAAACTTAAACTCTCAGGTGAAATGATTCCTTGACATGAACCACTTGGATGCCTAACTCACACAACTATAAGTTTCTTCCTCTGTATGACCTGACTAGCAGGATTTGAATCAGTTGCATGCCTAACTCACACGGCTATAGGTGTGCTCTACTCAACCTACTCTTTGAAATATGTTAGTGTTAATTGTTACTGATTAATCTAGTATTATAAACCAGAAGCTTCTATGTAGCAATATTATTAATAATGGCAATGCAAGAGTGTTAGAGAGCACTTGCGCTGCATAAATATTTAAGGGGTGGTCTGGTTGCACCTTTTGACTTGAATCATAATGCAAAATATGGATCCCAACAATACTCTTTTATTATCGTTTTCATCATTTAAATTGTCCATCTGACTTAAATATTGTACGTGCTCGATCTCTTTAATTGTATTTGAAAATAGTTTCTGACTGTTCAACAAGCAGCAGAGCAATCCATGATATATATACCGCACGGTTCACTAAAGAGTATGTTTTTAATTTAAAATGAAGGTCCCATGAACTTATTATACACAAATATAATTATATATAACATCATTAAGGGAGCGGATCAATCCCCATTCTTATTGTCATGAGAGGGCATGGTCCAAGCTGTGCCCTGCTAAAGCCTAAACCTTGCTCCACCTCCTTTTGTTCTCCCGCGCCACTGCTGGTATAGCTGATCGATTGCATGTAGAGTATTTATATCTATCTACTACCAGAATGCCATACTCTGTCTCGAGAAAATGTTAATGCAGTGTCAGAACTAGCTACTACATGGACTCATGTTGAGCTTAATTAGTTCAGTTGTGTTTATAATCGTGTAAAATGTTAGATTATAATATAAATTATATTATGGTACCTAATAGTTTAAATTTTTAGATAAGATAGTTCATTAATATAGTACAGTGGTCACGAGTACAAGTCTCATTATCTCATTCTAATTGATAAAAATCAAGCACAAGGTAATATGAATCCATGTAAGTTTCAAATTCAAATAATTTTCATTTAAAATGATATGTTACTGACAGCTTAAACTTTGATATGACATAATCGATATTGTATTTCTGGCCGGCTAGGCAAAAAAACAATCTAGCTCATTGAAGGAAAAACACATGGATCGGAGGGCTTAACATTAATGGACTTGTTACAATTAACGTACAATCTATCTGATAATGGAATATGATTTCATTTGGATTGTACCGAAAAAAGGGAATTTTATTGTTTATTTAGAGGACTTTATAGGAGGAGCAGAACCTGCAAAGGGAAACTGACAAAGAGTAGCTGATGATGAAGTTACAACCTGTCATCTGTCACTAAAGATATGCGTTCATGGAAGAGCTCGCTCGCTCGCTCGCTCACGGCCTTACCTAACTCAGCAGACCCGGCCTTGATACTCTTTGCGAAGCAATGACTTGACAGCACCTTCTCTCCTCCTTCTGATCTTCCATGTATACTTTCATTGCAAACAGGTGACAGCAAAGAAAACTGCTGGCCATGGTCAAAAGACCTGGAGTCCTGATGAGTTGGTAACCCCAGCTTCGGTTTCTTTTCATGACTCGAGGTTGGTCCATTTTTGGCTTTTCTTTTCTCTTCTCACTGCCCGAGCGTGTTTGCAGTACAATATTTGATTAAACTGGCTACAAATGGGACATATAGAAGGTGTCAGTGGTGTACCCTTGCACAGACTTTTGATGATGATGATGATGATGGTTCTGCTGCTGCTTTAAAAATAAATCTGCAGGTTTATGGAATTCTTGGTCCTCCGCTGGGATGCTGCTTAAAGGCTTGTGTTTTGATCCATTGTTCAAGGAAGTAGGCCCAGTTTGAAAGCCCATGAAGAATGGAAGACCAGGCTGCCATTGCCGGAGATTCTCCTTTAAATAATAGCTCGCCGCAGCTCCTCCGTCCTCGCGAATCAGAAACGGGAACAAGTTTTGATTCTTTCGAGTCAAGCATCCTGGACGTTCTTGCAGTAATTTTAAATAATGGTATTTATATTAATTGCATTTAGATGATTAATATAGTTATGGCATATGAGAATTAAGTAGAATCAATACTTGAATAACTTTTAAAAATAATATATAACAGCTAAAATTCATGACCTGTATTAAAAACATAGCTTATATTAATTATTTTGAAATGTCTACACAGTATAATTTTCATGCATTATTCTTAATACTAGAAAAATGATTATTTTTTGAAGTAAATAAACTTTAATTGGAGTGAAGTTAAAATTATTTTACTAGACACCTTAAATGTCTTCTGACCATAATAATAGTCTTTTACCATGAATATTGCAGTCTTTTGTAGCAGCAATGATAATGTTAATAATAATAAAAAATCTAGGTATTATTGTCGAAAAATAAATAAATTGAATTATCAATAGTTTTTTAAGGCTATAGAACTAATTATAGGATACCGCCATCAAAGAAGCTCTACTAAGGCCCCGTTTGTTTGCTGGAAAGTGGTTTTCTTTTGGAAAGTGAATTCCGGGGAAAGTGAATTCCGATGTTTAGCAGTGTTATTGAAAATGAACTGGAAAACACTTTCCAGTGTTTGTTTGTGTTATGGAAAATGAATTGGAAAATAATTTATTAATAAATTAATTTTTTTTTCAAGTTTATTAAAATAATGAGGAACAAATCTTACAAATTAAAAAGTTGAATGAGAATGAAATTGAAAAAAAATATAATTTCATAAATTATCTCAAATAAAATAAATAATAATCAAAATAATAGAGATCAAATCTAGAAAATTAAAAAAAAAATGAAAGGTGAATAAATTAAAATAATAATAATTAACATTTCATAAATTATTTCAAATAAAATAAGTAACAATAAAAAAAATGAGGACCAAATTTGATAGATAAAAAATTTCAATAAAAAAATGATAAGAAAAAAGCAAATAGCAATTATAAAAATAAGGACCAAAATTAATATAAAAATTAAATTTTAAGAGATGGAATTGAAAAATAAATATTCAAAACAAATTATATATAGCAATCAAAAGTTTGAGGATCAAATTTGATATAATCAGCAAATAATTACATTTCTAAATTTTTCACAACTTCCGGAAAGTGTTTTTCGCCCAAATTTTTCGGAAAACACTTTCCTGAAAACCAAGCCAAATTTTTCTTTGACTGGAAAGTGTTTTCTGTTGACTAACTTTCCGGAAGACAAACAAACACAGGAAAGTTTTGAAACAAACAAGGCCTAAACGTAGTATTATTTGCTTCATTAAATGTAAAAAAACAATTTAAAACCTCTGCTGTAAAATGGGGGTTAAAAATTATAATCCGACCTGCCGGATTCGAACCAGCGACCTAAGGATGACAGCAACAACTACAGTCCTCCGCTCTGCCAACTGAGCTAAGGTCGGATTTATGCTAACTTTGGATTAATTAGATAAGTCTTCTTATACTTTTGATTTCCTGGGGCAAATGAGGTGGGCTTAGATGTCGGCTAATCCATTAAAACCTGTATTGTGGCATAAATTTAAGATTTTGGTTTATTTTTCCTCATTTCAATTTAATTTCTCGATTATTCAAAAAAGATGTAGTCAATTTAAATTTAAGATAATTCGTTTTCCTCTCTCTGTTTTTTTTATAGCTAGTCTTTTTTTTTTCTTTTTAGAGTTGATGTGCAGATTAAAGATGTGTTTGATAGCTAAGTTGAGATTGTATTTTTTATTTAGAAATATATCACAATAATATATATTTTTTTATTTTAAAAAAAAATTATTTTTGACATTATAATATAAAAATAATCTGAAAACACCACCAAAAAGCTTTTAAAATAATGAATTTTAAAACGTTTTCCAAAGTGTTTTTAAAATGATTCCCAAGCAATCTCTAAAAAAAAATACATTCTTCTATAGTTGATCCGTCCACGATGTTAAATGATTAACAAATTAAGTCCAGCTTGTAATTTATCTCCTCTTCAAGAATTCTAATTTCTAAATGCCGACTCCCTTTTTTATAGCTAATTAATTACTTCCTTATAAATTTCATTTGTTTTGAATCCTAACAAAAATTACAATATATTTTTTACGAGAGACCTAAATCGTTCTTCATTTATGAAATTCTGAAGTGACAGTGTAATTGAAATAATACGCTGTTGAATTAATTTTAAAAATCGATGCTCTTGCGAAGGGCTGCGGTTAAGTATTGAGTTTTGTGGTTGAAATTATTTTTGAAAATAATTTTTATTTATAAATATATTAAAATAATATATATTTTTTATTTTTTATTTTTGATATTAGCATGTAAAAATAATCTAAAAATATTTAAAAAATTTATTTTAAATTAAAAAATAAAAATATAGTTTTTATAAATATTTTTAAAAGCATTTTTAAAATACAATTTGAACACCAAATATCAGCTATATGTAAAAAAAAATACTTATTGATATTAGCTGTCACTCTTGCTGTGCCATAAAGTAGCTCAATGACAATTAAATACTCGTTACTTGAATTTTGGTCCGTACAATGTAGTCACCGTTATTATTGTTGTTGTTATTATTGTTGTTGTTATTATTATTTATACAAGATAAAGCCTAAGAAAAACCCTGGAAGACTCTCTATTAAAAGGGAAATTGCATGACGAGGAACATTGAAAGATTTATTAATATTTAATAGAAAAATATTTATTTGGGGGTCAATTGCACTCTCAGGAATGTGCTCTCTCACCTTGTGGGTTTTGACTGTATATCAGAACTCAAATGTTGGGCTTGAATGAAGCACCCAACACCTGTGGGCTCAAGCCATGCACGCAAGCCCAAGTGGTGGGCAAACGCACAGAATTCTGTGGGCTTAGGCTATGCATTCGAGCTTAGATACTGGGTGAGTGTCTATCATCAAGTGGGTTCAGATGAATCAGTTGAGCCAAGGTGATGGACAAGTGTTCGACACCTGTGGGCCCTAACTTGAATTTTAAGCACATTCTCAATAACATGTTGTTGACCCTAACGAGCATATTAAACCCATTTATCTTTTTCTTCACTGGTATGCTCAAGAGATATCTTCCATTATTAATGCTTTATTTTCTTGGAGTTTTTTTCTCTCATTAATATTATCATGGTAAAATAGTTTTGTAGCTCATGTATGTGTATGTGTATAGAATTATATTTAATGAGCCTGTAAAGTATGGCTTAGAACTTCTATATATGAAGTATTTTAGTGTCTAATTAAGATCCGAGTATGGTAGACACGGATATAGGTCCTGTTTAATATTGTATTTCATTTTTTTTTTTTTTTTAAATTATTTTTTTTATGTATTTATATCATTTTTAAGTGATAATGTTAAAAATAATATTTAAAAAATAAAATAAAAAATATTATTTTAATATATTTCTGAAAACAAAAAAACATTAACCACCACTCAAACAATCTATTATAGACTTTCCCAACTTCGGCTGCTAAATAGAACTCCACAACGCTCTTGAATCATATATTATACAATAATAATCAAGATACTTAATAAGCCAAGAAATTCATTTAGTTACAAAAAAACTGGCTACGGGAAATACATACCACAGAAATAGAAATAGAAATAGGAGAGTTAAGAGACATTTTAATTTAGATATTAATATACTATTATTATCGTTTTTACAGAAGTGGTTCTCCTAAATGCCAGCCTCATTTGTCTCCAGACAAATGACTTGTATTGTTTCAGAGCCTAAATTTAGCTGTGTGTGCATGGACGACAGAAAACCCCAATCATAAAAGACTATTTAACTCCGACCTAGTCAGGAAAGACATATACTTGGTCCTGTCTCAGCTCGTTGAAACAGGTTGTGGCTGACTCTCAGGACCCTAGCTTCACGCAGGAAAGTGCTACGTCTTGCAAACATTAATAAATTAATCAAGGAGAGTGGAAAAGGTGAGTCTTCTACATATACAAGAACAATGCGAACTCACACCGGCCATTTCGTTTTTTTCTCCCTTTTTTTGTCACTTGCGGTATTCGTTCCAACTCTGCAAGGCCACATTGGTGAGTTCGATGAATATTGGAAGAAGAAAGCCGATGAAGCCAATCAAGCCGCCCAGGAGGCTTTCTTCCCGGATCCCATGAACGTCACCGACCAGTTTAACTTCCAGGTTAACAGGTGATCAGTCTGATTGAATTAAATATCAGAATTTCATTAATCAATACGACAAACTCCAAGCTCATGAGACATGCCATGCAGAAAGGTTTGCCACGTTTTAATTTGTTTCTCTTTTCAGGGTCTTGACGGAGACCAACAGCACCAGAAGGAGCCTGGTAAGGAAAAGAGGCGGAAAATGCTTAGCCACAAACCCTATTGATCGATGCTGGCGGTGCGACCCGAACTGGGCCAGTCATCGACAAAAGTTAGCTGATTGTGTCCTTGGCTTTGGACACAAAACTGTCGGGGGAAAGTATGGAAAGATTTACGTTGTGACAGATTCCTCAGACCAAGACATGCTTAATCCCAGACCTGGAACCCTACGCCATGCTGTGATTCAAAAAGAACCCCTTTGGATAATCTTTTCAGGCAGTATGATAATCAGACTCAACCAGGAGCTGATGGTAAATAGTTACAAGACCATTGATGCCAGGGGAGCCAATGTGCATATTGCTCATGGTGCTGGTATTACTATCCAATTTGTACAAAATGTAATCATTCACGGCCTTCGCATTCATGACATTGTTATCGGAAGTGGTGGACTTATCAGGGATTCGGTGGACCACTATGGATTCAGAACTAGAAGCGACGGAGATGGGATTTCTATCTTTGGATCCTCCAACGTTTGGATCGATCACGTTTCCATGGCCAACTGCCAAGACGGGCTTGTCGATGTCATCATGGGATCAAATGGCATCACCATTTCCAACAGCCATTTCACTCGCCACAATGAGGTAAGAATTTGATTCTTAATTAGATTATAAACCGGAAAATAACGAAAAAAACACATTTGGTCAAATGTATCGATTAGATAATCATTACCTGAAATAACATGCAATTTAGTTAATGAGCCATTGCTAAACCAGTATCAATGTTTTTCCTCATTTTAATAGATCTCTAGCTGAATAAAAACTAATAATTTCTCATGCAGGTCATGTTGTTCGGTGCAAGTGATAGCTACTCAGGTGATTCTATAATGCAAATTACAGTTGCATTCAACCACTTTGGTAGAGGATTGGTGCAGAGGATGCCTAGGTGCAGATGGGGTTTCTTCCACGTGGTCAACAATGACTACACCCACTGGCTCATGTATGCCATTGGTGGAAGCCACAACCCCACCATCATCAGCCAGGGCAATCGATTTATTGCTCCTAACAACACTTTTGCTAAGGAGGTGACCAGAATGTTTTCTTCTTCTTCTTCAAATGCTTGATTTATTGAGTTTTTTCCACGCTAATTAACTGGCTTACTTTACGTACGTTTATGAAGGTGACCAAGAGGGATTACGCATTAGAGAGCGAGTGGAAGAACTGGAATTGGAGATCCGAGGATGATCTCATGATGAATGGAGCATTCTTTGTTCAATCCGGGAGCCCTAGCACTTCGAGCAGGCAGTTATCAAGGTTTGACATGATCAAATCTAAACCAGGAACATTTGTGACCCGGCTCACTCGATTTTCGGGTTCACTTGACTGCTTTAAGGGAAAGCCTTGTTAGAAATTTTACGTCGCAGAAATAATTATTAAAACCCGATCATTTCGCTGGTGCATATAGCCGATATATATAGAAATGCACCCATATATATATATATATTCGAGTTTACTTGAAGTGAACGTGTTGTTAGAGAGAGAAAGAGAGTGAGCTCAGTACAGACAAGAATGAATAAGAAAAGCAAGCCTAAGAGAGTAACTGCTTCATAATATTGTTGTCGTTTATTTAATTCTGTTCTTTCATTTTTATTACATATTAAATTATAAAATATTATCGTTTATTTAATTCTGTTCTTTCATTTTTATTATATATTAAATTATAATACGTGTGTGTTAATTTGTGTGTGTGTGTGTTGTAATTGAACACTTGCAGTTTTAGATTCTATAAACATATAGAAAAAAAACATGGCCTTAAAACTGAAATGATCATCTACCTTAAATAATTTATTAATATAGTAAATGCTTATTTTAAGAGTGATTTTACTTGGAATTTTATTAAAATATTTTCTTCTATTTTTAACATCAATCCAATATAAAAACATAAAAATTAATAATTTAAAACTAAAATATAAATAGATCACAATAATAATAAAAAAAAACACCTAGATACAAACACGAATTCAGCGTACTACTGAAACCAAATCTGAGCTTGCTGGAGCTGTCATCCATGCAGCTGCATGCCGTAATTGAAAAACACCGCCGTCAATTAAGAAACCAGGTTTCCAAATTTACCTCCTGGAAACTCATATAAAACCAATCTGAAAATTTGGACACGAACACGATGAAGAATACCATGAATGAACAAGCCAAAAGAAAGAGAAAACAAGGGAAGGGATTGCGCTGTCTGTCATGATGCAAGTGTACACTTTTCAGGTTTATTTTTTATCTTTTACCTTTTTTTTAGCTCTCTCATTAGAGTTGCTGTTACAATAAGTAAAGCCAAATTCACCTTTTGCCCGAGGCTTAATATATTAGATCAAATCCATCAAACCTCCAAGAATTTCAACTCTGCTTTATACTTTTCTTATGTTAATTATAATTATCAGCTATTCACTGAATCCTCCTGTAAGCTATATTATAGCTAGGAAGCCAGAGTTCTTACATTTGCAGCAGCAATGGTTATGCCACTGTCACTCGATGCTTTTATTGAGAAAGATATGCGAAGAACATGTATTTCTTGAAGTTGGCTCAAAACTCTGTCGAGAAAAAAGTAGCGATAATGTGTTGTAAGAACCCCATGAGGAAAAAGAATAACCATTGCTGCAATGGTTATTACATTTGAAGCTCATTTATGGGATAAAGGAACCTGGAAGCTCATTTGAAGCTCATTTACTGGGGAGCGACGGATTCAGCTTCATACGTCACATGGGCACTTCATATGACGATTCATTGCCGTGCTTAGAGCAGGGAGGAGACACGTGTACATCGCTACTACGCAATATAATGAAGCAATCTTTTTGGGATGAAGCCATGAGCATGCCTTCTCGTTTCCCATAACTAAAGATTCCAGCTTCCTTCTGTGTCATCCTTGCATGGTGGCAATACATCTGAACTAGTTAGTCTATTAATATGTACCATAAATTGCACATAAATGATAGATGCCCTCTCCTCCAATACTCTTGTGAAAATAATACATTTTTCATAATCAATTATAGTGAACAAGGAACGAACTTCTTTTTCTTCAAAGAAAATTATAGTCCATGGCACCAAAAAATGCTATTCACAGGTGAGCAAAACTAAGAATATAATTATACATTCAAATTTAAAGCCCTAGGTATCTAAATTTGATCATTTTTTAATTGCTAGGAATTGAAGGGCTTGGCTTAAATGAATATAACAAGATTGTTGGACTTATTTTTAGCAGCTTAAAGTAGTGGAAACGGAGAAAATCACTCATACCTGGAATGTCAAATACACTTGAGAACAACAAATACAGCCGCATTTTTCCTTTCAGAATAGACATAATATTCTCATGTCCCAAGCACGCACGCAAGGGCTTACAAAAATCTCAGAACAAGCCTATTTTACAAGGGCAGAATAGCACCACAAATGTTTTTGCCAAGATGCAGCTGGATATTTTGTCGAGGATATTGTAATCAACACCTGGCAGAATTAAACCTGCAAATGGCAGACCGTGCAGAACAAAACTGTAAGCAACAGAATTGCATGTCAAGAAGAAAGAAGGGGCATGGCATTTCAACATTATATTTCAGAGAAACACATAATTATGAGCAACAAGATGAAGCAAGACCCAGAAGTTTTATCACCACCTTTCTTACCGGAAAGCACCAGCACAGTGAGTGAGACAACCTCAAGCTTAATCACCGTTAACCGCAGCCCGTTAACATAATAAGCTTTCTTTCATTATTACATAAACACATATCCCAGGTCCCAATGTTTCCCAAGTTAACGAAATGTGGAATAAGGAGACAGGGAATAGGCTACTAAGTTATGATATCTGGTATATGGGTTGACAACTTCGGAACCAAAACACAGATTTGGTGTAGGGAAAATTTTTCCATCACCAATAAAGTTTGGGTAGTTCTATTATCTCCACGCCACTAAAATCTAATCCAAGAAAAATTTATATTGAGACCCACATTTATTTCTTTACATTCTTTCCAGCTAAGCATTCAAACACTCCCTATCCTCTCCTGGGGCAACTCCTCCTTCATCCCTCTCTATAAATAGCCAAATTAATTACCCCATTATGCAAGGAGCCAAATTAATTACCCACCAGTAACACCAGAACAATTTGAATACTTCACCTATGAGATAAAGAGACTAAGATCATCATCAATTAATTCAAAGGTGTAGGGTTAAAAAATATGGGCTGCCTCCAAAAATAATTTGAAAGAAAATTTTCTATCACCATAGTTCTGAAGCTGCCAGCAATAACACCTTTATTTTTTATCACCAAGCTAAAGTGTTGCCATTAAGTTCATTTTATTAGTCCTTCATATGCAAAAAAAAACCCCAAGGGGCAAAACAGTGCAGTCCAGCACTATAACTCCAGCGATATTGGTCACCAGATGGGAGATTCAGGGCAACAGATACTCGAAATTAAAAATATTTATAAAAGAATGCCTAGTTTCATAGTAGTTGTTGGCCTAAAATTGCTTCAAGAGCGGAAAAATATTAAGGAGCTGCAACCCTATTGTCGCGACGTGCGATTTTTTCGCGGCCCGCCATCCCCGGATTGGGGAGATAACAGCACGCGGTGAAAAGGAGGTTATTTTATAGTCGTAAAAATTACAGCTATAATTATCAAGAGTCGCCTATCACAACCGGTAAGAAGAAAGCAAAGGGAGGGAAGAAGGTAACAAAAGTCTAGGAGCGATTCAATTTGTAACATCCAATTCTTGGAACAACTGCACCCTTTTGGGTGCATTTCAAACTGTATAGATATCATGGGAATTGGACAAATAGATATAAAAGTCAATTAATTATTCACTTTATTAATGGTGTTGTCGTAGATTTAGATTTTGGAGGTGTGGTAACAAATAACTGATTGTTTTGCCTGCAACAAAGAAATCCAGTCAAAATATACTGTAAATGTACATGCACAAGCTACTCTAGAAGATTATTAGCATTTAAAATTTGAAAATATTGGAAAACAAACCTGAGCAGAGCTCTTGGTTTATCAATACGTGGAGTTCTTAGCTGGTCTTCCAGATTATCAGTTCCATCTTGCGGTATAGCATCAGCAGCTGGCTCACCAAAGGTTTGAGATACATCGTCTGCAAGCTCCTTTAGACCCTGTCAGGATAGAGAGAGGCGTCAAATTTTAGTCCAGACTAGACTCAGTGGACCAGATACATTTTTATTGTCACCTAAAATTTTTCAGCCCAAATCCTCAATGTTTTAAGCATAAAGATTTCCTGTTACCTTAAATAAGCAAAATACCAACAGCCCAGAAGGCAGAAATGGGCTGGCTCAAAGCATGCAACATACATTTTACATTCGTTTGCTCTCTCTGCTCTCTTTTCTGGGATTCGAGCTTGGCTTACAGGGACATGATTACATATTAAAATGACAGTGCCCAGGTCAATTAGCATGTGGTGGCTAAAGGATCAAACTGTAAATCTGAAGCTAAGCAGAATACCTAACTTTAGCTAATCTATATCAGGGTATTAGTACACTAATGTGCAAGTAGGGGAGAACAAAATCACGGAAATTTAAATTCGATTCATTAAATAAGAAAGAGACCGTCAAACTTGGGACTTCAGAGTACATGAGTGAAGCACGAGTTCTTCCAGAAGGTTTGAACTGATCCTGCGATATACAGAAAGCTGAAGTTGTCAGGTATAAAACTAGACTTAGGTAGTTGGAGGTTTGATAAGACACGTAAACAAAAACTAATACTGCCTTCCCTTGTCCAAAACCTCCACTTTTGGATAGTGGCGAGAGCTCAATTTTACAATGTGCTAATTCAAGCAGCCAATATGATTTGTTTACAATGCCCATCAACCACTTCTAATGTAAAAATCAGATGCATATAATTAAAAAATAACCAAATATAAATGCTATTTCCAACCTCTAGAGCTTTAGGCATTTTTTCATTTTTGCCACCAACAAAGTTGCATAGGTACATCACACCCATATTTGCAATATCCTGTCACCATACAATTGAATCAGTACATTAGCGATAATACAAACAGGATATCAGACAGCAAGAACACCCATTTATGCAATTTCAAGGCATAAAACACTGGCGAGTTATCTCACATATGCCTGCTTAGGAAGCGACTGTTATATCATAAGCAACTACAATCAATCTAAAAATTAAACGGATAAAGAGGTTAAGAGAAATTAAGTAACTCACACAGTGAAAAAAGCATAGCAAAAGAAAATTCAAATACTTATCTGACTATCAGAGCATGACAACTCATGGATTATTGCTTTCAACTCTTAACAAGATTTTGGAACATAAAAAAGTTTGTTCATCCACTAAAAGTTTCAATTGCATGTAAACACCATTTCAATTATTAAATGCATCACAGATGCTCAAAATACTTTTTTCAATTCCTTGAGCAAACACAGAATATTACACAAAAATGTTCAATGTTTATGCTTAAGGTGCACTTCAACATAACCAAACATTCATCCAAACATCTTTGACACAAAACATGTCCAATCTGTGATGTATGTACTTCGCAATTAATATTCTTGTGACTCAAAAAAAAAAAAGAAATAAACCAGATACTGCAAACTTTTCATGGGGAAAAATGTTCAACAAATCTCAGCATGTTGTAGAAATGCCGGCAACACATGGATAGATAGCATTAGATATGATTTTCAATTTAAACTGAATAGAAGTTTATGTTTAAGTGTTGGTTCACCTGTTTCTCCTCCAATGAACCTATCTTTCCATCCTGCACAAAGAACAGATTGTAATGAATTCAGAGAAGGGACAGAGAAACAATGACAAACGCAACCGATTACAATATAAAATTGAGTCACTTCAACCCTTCATTATTATTGAGCTTTTTTCTTCCTTTCCTATTTCAAATGAAAATGGAACAAATAAGAAAGTTTCATAAAGCACAACTTCAGTGTTTGGTGCTTCAATCGGATGGATAGGGTTGAGTGCAAATACATGAGCTTGAGACTACGAGATATATATTGACAAAGAAAGCCGAGAAATGAGGATTATCATTAGGCAAACCCTACCAAGCCAGATACTAAACACTGCAACTGCCACAACTCAGAACCAATTTGTGTAAGATTTTCAGAGGCAGCATTAACCTGTATAAAAAAAATGACACATTAGGATCATATCGCAGATAAATGCTTGGATTGCATGAGACTGCTCTGTAATTACCTTATATTATCTATAATATCAAAGAAATGAGTAGAAAGTGAGGCTGTATTTTCAATTAATAAGGAAGATATAATAAGTTCTAAATAATAGCTTATCGAGCTGATATACCACACTAGGCTATTCATTAACAAAAAAATGTTTGCATGCGTTCAGGCTTTCAGCACATAAAATAAAGTTAACTGCCTGAAAGACAATTTTGGTGAAATCAAACCCTTCAACTGGTGTATCAATTAATAAGAAAGCTAACCAGAATCAGGATTTCAATTATTGCATTTAAATGCTTCTATATGCAGCTTCAAACAGTTTCCCAAAACTAAGGATCACACATTAGATGGTGAGGTCAATCAAAACAAATAACCCTGGTCGTTCATTCACAAATTAAGGTGCTGGGGCAAAGAGAGATGTATCCACTTACATCATTTTGAATTGCCTTTGAGATCTCCTTTTGACTCTCCATTTTATCATCCAAAAGTTGTATTCTCTGTGTTAAATGCGTCTTGGCAGTCTAGCAAAAGAATAAATACATAAACACAACAGCATAAATGGAAAACATAACAATGTCAGCCAGCCATCCAAAAGAATAATTGACTCATAACTTGACATCCCAGCATAATAAATTCAAGGATTGCTATGATTTGAATTATTTTCAGAAGAGTTCACCCTATAGTCTCACACGTCAGACTCTGTAAAGGAGAAAAAAGGGACAGGAACCAGCCATACATAATATGAGATTCCATAGTCATAATCATTTCATGATAATATAATGAAATAGAAGCACCAATGTCTAGTATTGACAAGTGTTGTACTTACATATACACATCTATCAATTAGGCGGAGCAAGGCATGGTGACTTGACTGATGATTAGGAGGGTTGACAACTAACTTTGTCAATTGCTAGGAAGTATTAATTCAACAACTAAGTTTTTTTTCTAATTACTAGGAGGTGTAAATATCCTTTCCAAGTAATAATCATAAAACTTTATCTACTAAAAATTAACTTATCATGATTTTACATTATCATTAGATAAAACAAAACAAAAAAACAGGAAAGCCTTCCTCCAAAGAATTAATTAGATGAATTCATTGCATCCACAAAAAAATCAATGGAATGCAAAATTCTGCTATTGCAACTTAATTTGAAAGCACAATATAAAAAAAATTGTCGAAGTTGTCTATCATCTTTTACACGATTATTATCAACATTACTTCATTTACCAATCCAGCAGAACAAAGGAGGGAAAAAAATACTTAGAAATAGAGAATAGCAGATTGCCCACACAAACACGAGTAGGCAACTAGTCAGTGGATAAATCAACAGCAAATAAAGTTCTTCACCAACACCAATTGGCTGATTAAATGCTATTTTTATTCTTCAACATGGTGTCGTGAAGGCAATTTTCGCTTCGTGCGCTGCCATTCCTGGAGAGAGGAGATGGCGCGTGGAAAAGAGGCTTTCTTATAATCATAAAATTACGAGTATAATTTTTAGGAGTCAGCACCTAATATTAAGGTCACTAAGAGCCTAATAGTTTACGAGAGCCCAGGTAAGGGACTTGTTGTGTACATGCAGGTGAACAGTGCAAGGAGGAGAGGGAGGTGAAGGAAGGCGCACCAGTCACGGCCACTGTGTAAAGGAGGTCGGGCTGGTTCCGCTGGTGGTGATGGTGTCAGGATTGGTGGACTGTGGTGGTTGTGGGAGGCGAAAAAAAACTGCAGCTGAAGAAGAGAGGAGACGACCTCTACTGGTTTTGTCATCGAAGGAGATGAGGTTGTTGATGCTAAGAAAGGAAACGAAGGTGTCCTATTGGGGATAAAAAATAATATTGTCGCTGTTTTTTTTCGTCCCCCTCCCTTTATGCGTGTCCTTGCTCTACTATTTATAGAAGGGAGATGACCCTTCGACTGCTTGTTACGTGCAGCGATGGGTTGCCGCCTTGTCTTCTACAACGGCGTGCCTACACTGTTCACACCATTGAACAATGCAATCACGCCTGCAAATCTTGCAGTAAGGCATAAATGCACTTTGGTCCCTTGATTTATAATTATTCCGATTGTGTCTAATTGACCTTAAACTTTTAAATTTATGCAATTTTATCACCGTTAGAACTTCAATAGCAACCTTAAATTTACACGTCTTTTTTACATTGGTCCTTGGTCTCAAATTTATATAATTTGACCCTCGATTGACCATTAAACTTTCAATTTTCTTCAATTTCACCCCTGATTTCATCCAATTGACTTGGTAAATATTAAATTCGGTTTCCGAAAATTCTCATCTTCTCAATTAAACCTGAATTAGACTTCCAAACTTGATTTTTCATCAATTAAGCCCATAATAAAATGAATTTGACCAATTTAAAGTATAATTAAGTTATTACACTTAATTAAATCATTCAATGGGACCTCAAATTAATCACTAAACATTATTATACTTTAAATTGGCCCACAATTAAATCAAATTGACCTATAAAAAGTATAATTATGCCTTTCGACTTAATTTTTATGCAAATTTATCTGATAATAAATTATTTGTCTTGAATCTGCATTTTGCTTTCATTTTTTAGCACAATCGGGTTCTCGAATCCGTTCTAAATTTTCAACTTGATTTTTTCACGGCATTAGCTTTTTTTATTTTATTTTTGTTATTTTATTATTTTTAGGGAATACCCTAGAAATGGGTTATGACACATGGATTGGCACATTTCTACGTTAATGGAAGTACAATATGCTCTACCTTTTCACATTATCCACATCCTAGCCCCCACCCCCAGAAAAAAAAATTCATCAATGAAGCACCACTTACAGATAGAGCCTCGGATACTTGCTCCAAATGTTTTGTCAAGTTTGAAACAGCACCTGCCATACTACGCTTTGTTACGTACATAAAATCTGAGAATTTTAGACCCTAGTTGACAACAAGAAAAAAAGATTAGCATCCTGAAAGCACCTAACTTCATCATAGAGGTACAGAGAAATAAATAAGATAAATAGTAAAAATAAGAGTTTTGAGCATATGAAAAGATGTTTTGATACAAGAGAACACAAGATAATTCACTGGTGTTTAAGTAGACACCTTCCACCACATGTAACCATAACCCAAAGCCCCCAAGGTGGCAGCTGGAACTAAGAGACCGGTGAGGTTACCTGTACCAGGCAGGAGGGATTAAAACCCAATGAAAAAGTAAGCCACTACATGAAATAATCAAGAGGATAGTTCATCACTGGTATAAAATGCCAAAAAAATGACATTTTGCAAGCCAATAAAAAAAATAACCTGCCGCTGTTTATTTACTGAAAGGAAAAGGGAAAAAAAGATTGTTCAGAGAACCATGAAAATAAAATACAGTAGAGGATACCCATTTGGCCAGAATTCCCATTGAGAACTGTTATTTGCCGTGCTGAGGCCAGTTGTCGAACTTCCATTGCCAACCGACGCACCTGTAGGGAGTTTCAAAACAGAAAATTATTTACATCGACATGCAGTATAATATTATATCATTCGCTATTTAAAATTAAACTGGAAATCCTTATTACCTGTTGGGCAATGGCATCAGAGTAGTCAGAATCACCATCAGATTGTTCTCCGGGATTTCCCATACCCTTAGTCAAGGACTATCAAACACAGTTACACATTTAGTTACTAGAATTTAAATAGAAATCAATTTTTATTTTATTTTAAATAAATTAAATTAAATTAAATGTAAATCTCCTCTCATTTTCAGCTATCACATACAATGGTAAATTTAACTAAGCTGCAAACTACCAGATCAAAACAAAGACAAACTAGGCATTCTTTAAACCAAATAATAATAATAATAAAGCAATAACAGAACTACCTGAAGTTCACCCAATAACTCTGATAATTTACCGTTTTTGAGCATAATCGTACCGGTATATCCTTGTAAACAACACGGCAAGCAAAGGTCAGCCAGATACAGTTTGTTGGATAAGCTTCAACATTACGGAAAGCCTAAGATTTCCTAAACAAGAGAAGTTAGGATAAAGATAGGCTTGATGTAATCCTAATAGAATTAGAAGTTGTCTAGTTCTAATTAAATAGGAAAGCTGTGTTAGTGACTTATAAATATCATTGTTGAGTTGTAACAATGATCACAACAATAGCTTGTGGTGTTTAGTTTTGAGTTATTTTCTAAACATAATAAGAGAGTTATTCTTATACACAAGCTAAGAGCCTTGACTTTACAAAACTTGAATTGGTATCAGAGCTGTAGGCGAATCGATCAAACAACCTGAAAACCAAACCATGGGAGACAACACCACTCCTCCGCAGCCAAAGGAAGCCATCCCCTCTTCAATCCAATGCCCCATGCTAAACTCTACAAACTATGCAGTATGGGCCATGAGGATGAGAGTTTTGTTGCGTATTCATAAAGTGTGGGAAACAATTGAACCCGGTTCAAAAGAATCCCACAAGAATGATGTCGCAATAGGATTATTGTTTCAATCCATCCCGGAGACTCTTATCTTGCAAGTAGGCGAACAAGACTCTCCAAAAGAGATATGGGAATCAATCAAAACTCGTAACCTTGGTGCTGATCGTGTCAAGGAAGCAAGGCTTCAAACTCTAATGTCTGAGTTTGAAAGAATCAAGATGAAGGACACAGATACAATAGATAACTTTGCGGGTAAGTTATCTGAGCTAGCATCAAAGTCGGCTTCACTTGGACAAACGATTGAGGAACCAAAACTCGTGAAGAAGTTTCTCAATAGTTTACCAAGAAATAAATTCATCCAAATCATAGCCTCTCTCGAGCAAGTTCTGGACTTGAACAAAACAGGATTTGAAGATATCATAGGCAGACTCAAAGCCTATGAAGAACGAATTCTCAATGAGGAGAATCACGGAGAAACACAAGGCAGGCTACTATACGCAATTTCAGAGCAACAAAGCTTTACAGCACCACGAGGGAGAGGACGTGGAAGAGGATACAAAGGGCACAGAGGGCGAGGCAGAGGAAGATTCAACCCGCAAGAAAGGACAACAACTCAAGGTGATCAAACTAGAGAAAAGAAAGATAGATCAAAAGTAATTTGCTATCGCTGTGACAGACCGGGCCACTTTGCCTCCACATGCCCTGAAAGAACACAAAAGATACAAGAAGCAAATAAAGTAGAAACGGAAGAAGCTGATCCAGCCCTTTATATGCACGAAATTGTGTTCTTAAATGAAGAAAAAGTCATACCAAAGAAGTACGAAACAAACGATGGAGAAGGAGGAGTTTGGTACCTTGATAATGGAGCAAGCAACCACATGACCGGCAACAAGACATATTTCCTGGAACTCAACGAGAACATAAAGGGGAAGGTGAAATTTGGCGATGGGTCCTGCGTTGAAATAGAAGGGAAAGGTTCAATTCTCTTTCAAAGCAAAACGGAGGAGCAAAAACTTGTTGCAGACATCTACTACATTCCCGTACTTAAAAGCAATATCCTAAGCTTGGGACAAGCTACAGAAGCCGGGTGTGATGTAAGGATGAAACATGACTACTTGACACTCCATGATCCAAGTGGAAGACTTTTAGTAAAGGTCATACGTTCAGCCAATAGACTTTACAAAATAAGTCTAAAAATTGGAAAACCGGTCAGCTTGCTCACGAGGATAGAAGACGACACTTGGAGGTGGCACGCAAGGTTAGGACATATAAGCTTTAAAACAATCAAAGCTATGTCCAAACAGAGGATGGTTCATGGCCTGCCAGAAATCAGAGAAGAAAACAGATTGTGTGAGTCATGCTTAGTTGGAAAACAAGCTCGTCAATCCTTTCCAAAGACAGCTATGTTTCGAGCCTCTAAACCCCTTGAACTCCTACATGCAGACCTATGTGGTCCCATAACACCACCAACCATTGCTCATAACAAATACATATTTGTTATCATAGATGATTTTTCAAGATACATGTGGGCGATCTTGATAAAAGAAAAGGGTGAAGCATTTGGTAGATTCAAGGTGTTTAAAAGTCTAGTAGAGAAGGAGCTTGGGAAAACAATCACAACTCTTAGAACCGATAGAGGAGGTGAGTTCACTTCAAGGGAGTTCCATGAATTTTGCGAGAGAAGCGGAATCAAGAGGCATCTCACGGCACCCTACACACCGCAACAAAACGGTGTAGTAGAAAGAAGGAATAGGACGTTGATGGAGATGACAAGGAGCATTCTCAAAGCAATGAAGGTACCAAACTATCTATGGGGGGAAGCAGTACGCCACTCTACATATGTAATCAACAGGGTACCAACAAGAGCCCTTGAAAACATGACTCCTTACGAATGCTTGCGAGAGAAGAAACCGAACCTAGGACACTTAAAGGTCTTCGGTTGTGTAGCATACACAAAAATTGAAGCTACAAATCTCAAGAAACTAGATGACAGATCAAAGACTCTAGTGCACCTTGGGATTGAGCCGGGATCCAAGGCCTACAGACTTTATAACCCAACAACAAGGAAAATTGTTGTGAGCCGTGATGTGGTATTCAATGAGAAGACAAGCTGGAACTGGAATGAATCAAGTAACGAACCAAGAAGGGATCCGGGAATGTTTTACATGAGATGGGGTGAAGCTGTGGATGCAGGAGAAGGACCCACGGTAACAGTCAATGATCAAACCGAAAGCAATGAGTTCAACGATCTTGAGCATTATAACCATGAAGATAACAACAGCACGGACGAAGACTCTCATAGCAACCACGACAATGAGAGTAACGTGCGCCACCAGCAAACAGAGCAGCCACTAAGAAAGTCAACTCGTCAAGTAAGCCAACCACGTTACCTTGATGATTATGTCCTTCAAGCCTCTGTAGAATGTGAGAGACTTTTACTCTCGATGAATGATGAGCCAAGTCACTATAGAGAAGCAAAGGGTTCGGCAAAGTGGAGACAAGCATGCAGAGAAGAAATTGACTCTATCAACAAAAACAAGACATGGTCTCTAATTGATAAACCGAGTGAGACAAAAGTTATTGGTCTCAAGTGGATCTTCAAAATCAAGAAAAATGCGGATGGGACTATCAACAAATACAAGGCGAGACTTGTGGCTAAAGGATACGTCCAAGAATCCGGCATAGATTTCGACGAAGTATTTGCACCGGTTGCTCGTATTGAAACTATTCGTTTGCTAATTGCATTGGCAGCATCACATGGATGGGAAATTCATCACTTAGATGTGAAAACAGCATTCTTACATGGAGAATTAAAGGAAGATGTTTATGTTGAACAACCTGAAGGCTTTGAAGTAAAAGGTGAAGAACACAAGGTGTACAAACTATCGAAAGCATTGTACGGCTTGAGACAAGCTCCTCGAGCTTGGAACACAAAATTAGATCAAATCTTGAAGGGGATGAGATTCAAGAGATGCTCAAAAGAAACTTCCGTGTATCGCAAGGAAGAAGAAAGAACTCTTCTCATTGTTGCTATTTACGTAGATGACTTGTTTGTGACTGGCAACACTCTCAAAGTCATAAGTGAATTCAAAGCTGGGATGTCAACAAAGTTTGAGATGGCGGATCTCGGAAGACTCACCTATTATCTTGGTATTGAAGTACAACAAGGTGAAGATGGAATCGAAATTAAACAAGAAGGTTATGCGCGAAGGATCTTAAGAGAAGCTGGGTTAGATACTTGCAATCCAACTCAAGTACCCATGGAGTTTGGACTGAAAGTGTCAAAGGCACAAGAAGAACCAGAGATAGATCCTACATGTTATAGAAGGAACGTAGGGTGCTTACGGTATCTATTACACACACGACCAGATTTGGCATTCTCTGTTGGAGTTGCTAGCAGGTACATGCAAAGTCCTCGCAAGTCACATGGTGAGATAATGAAGCATATACTACGGTATCTAAAGGGAACGGTGGCATTTGGTTTGAAGTTTAATCGTGAAAGATCAAAGAAAATCATTGGGTTTAGTGATAGCAGTCACAATATTGATCAAGATGATGGAAGAAGCACTACGGGTCATATATTCTACTTTGGATCCTCACCAATTACTTGGTGCTCACAAAAACAGAACACGGTAGCCCTCTCATCATGTGAGGCTGAGTTCATGGCAGCAACGGAAGCAGCCAGACAAGCCATTTGGCTTCAAGACCTGCTAAGCGAGATCACTGGATGGAAGACCGAGCAAATCATCATCAAAATTGACAACAAATCAGCAATAGCACTCACAAAGAACCCCGTATTTCATGGAAAAAGCAAACACATTCACAAACGCTACCATTTTATACGAGAGTGCATTGAGATAGAACTTGTTGATGTGGAACATGTACCGGGAGCTGAACAAAAGGCGAACATCTTAACTAAAGCATTGGCAAAAATCAAATTTGCAGAAATGAGAAGCCTGATAGGAGTTCAAAACATGACCGAAGCAAAATTGAAGCTTAAGAGGGAGAATGTTGGATAAGCTTCAACATTACGGAAAGCCTAAGATTTCCTAAACAAGAGAAGTTAGGATAAAGATAGGCTTGATGTAATCCTAATAGAATTAGAAGTTGTCTAGTTCTAATTAAATAGGAAAGCTGTGTTAGTGACTTATAAATATCATTGTTGAGTTGTAACAATGATCACAACAATAGCTTGTGGTGTTTAGTTTTGAGTTATTTTCTAAACATAATAAGAGAGTTATTCTTATACACAAGCTAAGAGCCTTGACTTTACAAAACTTGACAGTTGTGCAAGTATACGTGACTGATCGTAGATTAATAATAGTTATTACCTGCTCCTGCGAGGATGAGGATCCTAGAGACGCTGATTCCTGTTTGCATAGTCATGGCTACGTCCGGTAACTCAGGAACCCTGGACGGAGAGAAACTTTTTGTTTGAGTATCAGTAGTTGTTGGTCAGTGTGACCCGAGTATGTTTTACTGGGCCGGCATCACCTTCAGATACGTTGGGCCGGATTGGCTTCATCGGCCTTTTGCATTTAGACTAGAATACTGCTAATCACAAAGCCGTACAGTCAATATATGTAGGCCTGGAGGGAACCGAAAAAATACTGCTCATAGACTAAAATCTAGATCAAATAAATAAATAAATACCAAAACAGTTAAATCTTATTTTAGTTTATATTTAACTAGGTTATATTTAGTATAACTCTCTTTTTCATGCTTTATATGACCTATGACCTTAATTTTGTCATTTTATATTTAACTAGGTTACCTTAAATCTTTTTATTTGTTGTTCTTCGTCGTATTCTTTTTAAAATAATTTTTGTTATTGAAATAAATCTTATTTATTTCACATAGACATGCACTCACTTTTTTTTCTTGTTGTGAGTGATGTCCATGATGAATCGACGATGGGTTTTCAACATTTGTTTTTTCTCTCCCGAGTGTAGTATTGGGGGGTCATTTATTTTAGTTGATTGCTTCCAAATTTGTTTTGCGATTCGTATGTTATCATTGTGTATAATTTAAATAGAATTATTAAACTATTATTTTTTATTGAATCCAATTGAGTCAACGAATATAATATTAGTTTTTTCTTGGTTTTTTTTATAATTTGTGCTCTATTAAAAAGCATGTCGACAATATATAATTTTTTTTTTATATTCAATAAAAATTTAATTTGGCTTGTATCACGAGCCTGATTGGACAACATATAGACTTACAATAAATTGAGCAACAAACAAGAGATGAAGGGAAGGAAACTTGTTTAGGTCATGCGTGGTTATCATGAAACACATTAAGAATATTTGTTTTTATGTTTTAAAAGTATTTTTAAAATAAATTATTTGTTTATTTTTTGATAATTTTTATGATTTTAATTTATTTTAACGTCATAGTACTGAAAATATGTTTTTTTTTTAAATATTATTTTAATATATTTCAAAATAAAAATCACTAAAAAACAAAAAATCTCACTCCAAAATGCTCTAAAAAAACAAAAGAGAGATACTGCGTGCCACAAGACAAACCGCGCATGATGGCATTCAATAGAACGACGAGAAAAACCGCGTTTTGGGTGGGACGGGAATGGGCTTATGGTCCATGGATGGGAGTATCAACCTATCTACTAGTATACTTTATCCATCCAGTCCCTCCTCCGTCTCTGTCCCCGGCTCAACGAAGAAAAGGGAAGAAAGAGGGAAAATGTTGCAGCTAAACAATGTGAGCAGGGTGAGTAGTACCCCTCAAAACCCTAAACTATGGCTTCTCCAATCTAACAATCACTGCCCGCAAAAAAGTATCGCATTTAACAGCAAAACTTCAAGCACCGAGAAGAAGAAAACTCTGGGAGTGAAGTGCCAGTACTACGACCAGCAGCACAAGAACTTCACAACTTCCTCACGCTCCTCTCCTTCCTTTGCTCCTCCAGGTAGCTTTTATTTATCGGTATTTCACTTTTGATTAGCTGAATTGGAATCGCCATTGATGTTTATATATATATATATATATATATATAGCAGGAGAATCAGCGCCCAAGCTTTTCGTGGGCCATTCGATATACAAAGGGAAGGCTGCTCTTACTGTTGAGCCTCGATCCCCGGAGTTTTCCCCATTAGATGTAAGCCCGCTGCTCTTCTCCTCTTATCTTTCGTTTTCTTTCTTTCTTTTTTCTCCTCTTTATGTTTTAAAATCAATACATGGCAGTCAGGGGCGTATAAACTAGTCAAGGAAGGCTTTGTGCTATTGCAGTTTGCTCCTGCAGCTGCTGTTCGTCAGTATGACTGGACCAGAAAGCAGGTAACCTACTATTTACTCAAGCCTGTTCAATGCCGAATGAAATTACCGTTTCAATTTTCCAATAGTTTTGTCTGGCATATTTGACCACTTAATGCTAAAAAAAATTAAAAAATCCTTCCGCTCAGATCAGGTTTATTCCGGCCATTGCCTATTTAATATCTTAAATGTATGAGTACGTGAGAAAGCAGGGTCTTAACCACCTTTGGTAGTCACGTCCTACTAAACTCTCAAGCATAAATTGGAGAAGCAGGCCTTTGATATGATTGGGAGAAAAATAAAACGTATTCCTGTGTTTGGCATGTTGCCTCCATCACAGTTATCCTTTAATATTTGATTTATGATGAGTTTTCAATGTGAGTGACAGAAATTGGGCATTTTGTAGGTATTTTCGTTGTCAGTGACAGAAATCGGGCATCTTGTAAGCCTTGGCCCAAAAGATTCCTGTGAATTTTTCCATGACCCTAACAAGGGAAAAAGGTATTCTCTGGTTTTTCACATGGACAAAAGTTAAACATTTTGAACTTCTTTGTGTGCCCTTACTGCATTCTAATTTTTTCTTTGTAATCTTGTGTTCTCACAATGACTGCTGATATGGATTATACATCCCTAAACAGCTGGCCATGTCATGCTTAATGCTTTTGCTGTCATTGTTTTGAATATACATGACTCCACTTCATCTTTTGCAATCTGAAATGAATTCCTCAACGAAGAATAAATGAATATCTCTTTTTTGCGATTCCATCTTCCTGCGGTCACCAGTTGATTATACTTGATGAGCGATAATTTCTTCTTTTCTAATTGCATCCAACTCCAACTAACAGTATACCATGTATGATTCTACTCTCATATTTGACTCTCCGAAAGCTGAAGTATGTCATGATGCTATAAGATACTCAGAATTCAAGACTGGTTTTATGTCCCTTAAGAACTGTATTAAGCCACATTATTGCTATGTTTCCATCCTGTATGCCTATTGATACACGTGCATTCATCATTCGGCTCAGTATAGATTGCAGGGATTCTTGTTTTTTACCATGGAAAGCATGGATGTTTGCAAGTTGTTGCCTTAGCGCTTTAACGAGTTTGTAAAATGTAACAAAACTGTTGATATTTGCAGTGAGGAAGGTAAGGTCAGGAAGTTGCTGAAGGTAGAACCACTTCCAGATGGTTCTGGTCACTTCTTTAACCTCAGTAATTCTCTTTCCCTTGAACTCTTGGTACTGAATTTAAAAGCATGATTTCTATGAATATAATGGAGCATTTTTTGGTTCACATCCAAAGGACTTATCATGTTGAAATTAGATCTTTGTTCATCCAAGTTCTTGCTTGTTCATCACCCTGACAAAGCTTCAAATATGTCTACCATCATACCTGAAAAAAAAATGTCAACTATCATTAGTATTCAATCCATATGTGATGTATGGTTGAAATTTTGGGGTGTAGATTGTCCTGATGGATCTCTTCTTTACCAGTTTTGCTTTTACTTTCAATTCTACGATTGTGTTTTGTGGTGGTATTATATTTAAGTGCTGCTTGGCATAACTTCATTAACATTCAATTTTGTCATCGAAGTTGGAACAAAAATTAATTTCTCACGCGTAAATGGTAATTGGATGGTTGAGCATGTAATTGTGGCGCATTGATATTTTGAAGGTAAATTAATCCAACATTGTCATGGTTCTCTTTCTTGTGCAGGTGTTCAAAACAAAGTTCTGAATATAGATGAGAGCATATACATTCCAGTCACCAAGGCAGAGTACACTGTCCTCACCTCTGCTTTTAATGTACAGCCTCTCTCTCTCTCTCTCTCTCTCTCTCAATTGCAAGCATCAGAAAATTGAGGGTTTGTGCTAAATTAATGTGATAGAATTAGCTGTACCACTTGCCCAACATGATGAATTTTGCTATTTAGTACTACATTGTCTGTAGAGAAGCAATACAATGTGCAAAATGTAAAAGAGTAACCCTCAAAACAGTTCCCATATGTGAAACTGATTTCAAATAAAGTGTTTTTCAATTGGGTTTCCATTGTATCATGTAACTCGGGTCTATTGTTTTAAATCTTCCCATTTTGTCTCCAGAAAATGTCAAATTATCCTCAAAACTGTGCTGTTTTTATTGCATGGTATAAGCGAGTAAGAATACATTAAACAGGCATGGATATGGGGACTCAATTGAGAAATATCTTATAGCTTGGAGATTAAATTAAGAATTATTGGTTAGTTTGTGAGATAATTTAGTGTGTCCAGTGTAAAATAGAGAACATGATGGCTGGTATATTATCAACACCAAATGCATTTGAATCTTGTCTAACAAATAGTACATCCTTCACAAAAGAATTTGAGTAAAACACTGAACAAAGGACAAGTACAAAACTGGGTTTTTATGGAGTGAACATTTTGTTTTTTCATTCTTCCAATCATGCTGTTTCTGATGTACTTCATGTCTCTTGCAGTATATCTTGCCATACCTCCTGGGCTGGCATGCCTATGCAAATTCCATAAAACCAGATGATAGTAGCCGTGGAAACAATGCCAGTCCAAGATATGGGGGAGATCATGAATGGAACAGGTAGCAAACATCAGCGTTGCGTAGAACAGTGTTGTAAAGTGGTTATGTTTCCCCGGTTTTTAGCTTTGGTTTGTATCGATGGCCAGTAGGAGAATGTTGTAAGAAATTTTGATGCGATTTTGGTGTCCTTATTTTGTAATGAAAAAAACTAGGAGACTGCATTTCTAAGATACTATGATTTTTTGGTAGAATATTCCTCAGGTGGTGCATCAATGGCTGAGAACATTTTTGATAGGCACTTAGGTAATTTAACATTTGACAGTTATTCTCGTTAAAAAACGATTGTCTTCATTTATAAGCTACAGGTAAGGAGCAAAAAGCAGAAGACTCTTAAAGCCATTTTTCTGGTTCGAAAAACATCAGATTGCAGATAGATTGAGAGGAAAAAGGAAGATCACATGGACGAAGAGATAAAAAAAGACTGGGTCGGGAAAAAGCTAGATACCAATTTGAATGGATTGAGAAGCATGGGAATATTTCCTGACACTACTTTATGCTTTCACCTTATCGAAGGAGATAAGGCGCTTAACAACATGGGTTTGAAAAACAAATGGATCAATCTGCACAAAGACACCCTGAATTTATTATATGTTTTTATTTGCACCCTATGAAGGTTTTTTTTTTTTTTTTATTAATATTATTTCGATAACTGAACTATTTCTCATTTTGATTTACACATTTTTTGTTAGGTTCGGTCAAAAACACGTAAAAATTAAGTGCAAAGAGAAAAACAAAAAAGTCAATTTTAACAGAAATCAATTCGTTTAAAATTCCTACAATATATATATATATATATATACTAGATAATTGCCCGCGCGTTGCCGCGGGTATTTTTTTGTATATAATTTAACATAATTAAATGTACAACGATAAATTTATATGATATAAGTAAATAAAAATTATAGATTAAAAGATAAAATGTTTAAAATTTTGAGTTGAGTTTGTCACGTAAGCATAGATTATATTTTTTAGAATATAGGTATTGCGTCATAAACGATCACAAAAGGGCGCGCACTAACATTAAAAAAAAGAGCAACATATTTGAATAAGAAAAAAAATAAATTACTGAAATCATTATTGTGCAGATAATAAAATTCAAAAAATCAATTAATAGACAGAGTAAAAATAGAGAAATAGCAACATCGGAGTCTTAACATATAAAATTATTATTGCCGCTAGAATAAAAACAACAAAAATTATTAAATTATACCGAGGGAAAAAAATAAAAAGCATGAACAAAACAGCAAGCAAGAAAAACCAATTAAAAAATTATTATTATTATTATTATTATTATTATGAAAGAATAAATAATCACTATTATTATAATAATAGAATACATAATCATTATTATTATAATATTAATAATAATCACTATTATTATAATATTAATAATAATCACTATTATTATTATTATTATTATTATTATTATAATTATAATTATTATGTTAATAATGAAAGAAACAAAAATAAATGAAAGCCTAAAAACATCTTATAAACTTTAACAAAAGATTAAAAAAAAAAAAACTATTATTGCTATTACTTTCAAAAAAAAAATTATGAAATTATCCGGAGGGAAAAAGAACATTAAAGAAAGAGCAAGCACGCAAAACAATTTAATTATTATTATTATTATTATTATTATTATTATTATTATTATTATTATTATGTTAATAATGAAAGGAAAAAAACAATGAAAGACTAAAAACATGCAAGAAATTTTAACAAAAGATAAAAAAACAAAAACAATTATTATTGCTATAACCGGAAAAAAAAATATTATCAAATTATCGGGAGAAAGAAAAAAAACACAGAAGAGTAAGAACAAAAAATAATTAAGTCATTATTATTATTATTATTATTATTATTATTATTATTATTATTACTATTACTATTACTATTACTATTACTATTACTACTATTACTATTACTATTACTATTACTATTACTATTACTATTATTACTATTACTATTACTATTATTATTATTATTATTATTATTATTATTATTATTATTATTATTATTATCATTATCATTATTATTATTATTGTGTTAAATACACTTTTATATAAACATGGACAAAAGTAGGGATTATTCTAGAAATATAAAAAAATAAAAGTATAAGGACTTAAATGAAAATCAAATATAAAGGGCTGAAATTAAAAAATTAAAAGTCAAAGGGCTGAAATGCAAATTACATTTATTCTCAATTGAAATCAGAGGACAAAATTGCAAAAATCGGAACTTTTGTACCGAATTGATTGACTGACATACAACCAATCCGGAAATTGAAAGTAGAAAGACTGAAGTGAAACTTTGACATTCAATCAATTCAAATTGGAGGATCCAATCGAACAAAATCAAAACTTATATAACAGAAATGAGGACAAAAAACGAAATTAAAAGTCGAGGGACCGAAGTGCAAAGTCAAAATATATGGGGGACTCTCCTGCACATTGACGTGCAGGAGAGAGAGAAACGTGGCCACCGGCCTCCGCCGCGTCCACGGATATCTGGTGGCTACACGCACCCCCGCGGGAGGCAGAACACGTGGCGGCGCATCGTTCTGGCCTCCGGTAGACAATTTCCAGCCACCGTAGGAGGCCGCACGCGCTACCTGAACAGGGCGTGAGGCGGAAAACCGTCTGGCGCGTGCGCCACACGCCCTGACAGACGCCGAATAAAGAATTCGAAAAATAGGGCCAATTACCGTTCCACCCCTGCACCCAATTCATGGTTTTTGTCTTATTATGGGCTAAAACCGTATTTAGCCATTTCAGAAAATAATAAAAAAAGAAAAAGTTGCGGCGGACCGGACCGGACCGGGCCGGTCCGACCGCGTGCAATTACGCCGGTGCCCCTCAACCGGATGCCTGTTTTTGTCCTATTACCGGGGACGAAATCGTCAATACACTGTTCACAAATGAATATTTGAAAAAAAAAAAAAAAAATTCAAATGGAAAAACCGAGATTAGCCCCGCTGCCCAGCCTCTCTTCGCCGCGCGCCCGAGGGCCAAAAGCGCCCCTACACTGCTCGAGTCCACAGTGGACTGTGAGGGGCACTACAGTGGAAACTCCACGCCCTTTATTGTGTTTGTAATATATATATATATATATATATATATATATATATATATATAGTAGATGAACTATCGTCTGTTCTAAATTATACCCCTTATATTAGGTTTCTTCAAGAGCACGTGAAAATCACATGCACAAAAAAATAGTATAAATAATTGATAAATAAAAAAAATTGGGCAATATTAAAAGCAAAAGGTAGGGGAAATGATTGGAATAAAAACTCTAAAAAGGAGTACTAGAAGAAGAAAAACTGTAAATTCAAACACGTAATAGTTCAATTATTAAAATAAGTTAATATTTAGGGAACGAGCAATAATCTATCGAGTTTTTATTTGCAAATATACTCTTAACAGAATATAACATAAACAAAACTTATGTTTAATAATCGTTTCGGGATTTTACAGACAATTTACTTTGACTCTCTTTTTAGTTGGAGACTTTATTCATTCAATTTTTTATTACGAAAAATTTATGCAATTTCGTCCTTGCTCTCCTAGCCATGATTATACGTAGCAATTCCATAGCCTGTGCTCTTGTTGGTGTTATTTTTGTGAAAGAGAGCTTCGCAGATTCGAAGGGACAAAGTACAGTTGCCGGGTAAAACCGTAAAAGAGAGGAAGGATACAGCTGATTTTACAGACAATCAGTGGGTTTTTCTGCATTTTCTTTCCTCTTTTCGTTTGTTTTTTCTCCGTGATCCTTTCCCTTTGAAAAGATATATAGATAGATACATCCTGACATTTTTATGTCCAAACATATCTTTTTTGTAACTAAAATTAAATCACCTTAATCTTTCTGTTTTTATTTATTGTCCAAAATCCTTTTCTTATCGAACAAAAATCGGCAAGCCAATTCCATCATCCATCCATAAAAGTAAGGATTTTTCTGTTTTTCTCTGTGATTTTTTTTAATCAAAAACAAAAGAGAAAAAATAATATTTATTGAGTTATATGGTTACTAATATAATAATCACTAGAGACTTATATAATTATTAATTTTAGAGTCTGTAAAATTAATTAAGGTGTACACAATCTAAACCAGACACCCGTATTAATTAAAAAACCATTTCATTTTAAGTACCTGAGTTTTTTTCCCGATGACAAATTTTCAAAACCGTTTCCTAATTCTATTTCCGGCTGCTACTATTCTACATTATACATGAAAAAACAACCTAGGTTATTTTTTTTTATAAACCTCTAAGGCAAAAAAAAAAAAAACACAATAAAATATCAAAATTAGTGGCTCCCTCTCTATTTCCACCAAAAAATAATTAAAAATTAAGTTCAAGACTATAATTAAATTTTAACAATTTACATGACATGGTTTTCTAACAGATAAAAAGATGGGGACAATAATAAACTTTTAAAATAAATTTTAAATTTCTCACTCACTCATTTTATTTTATTTTATTTTAGTTTCATGTCTTTCCGTTCAATAATTTACTCCTGGAAAACATGCAATTAAGTGTTAATTTAGATTAAAATATGATAAATAATGCAAAATAAAACTTTGGGAATCTTAGTGATTTTTTTATTACAAAAAAGCATGGTTTCAATCCAAGTAGGTAAACAGTAATAACAAAAGGAGCTATTTTATTGCTTTGTGACCGACCCTATTAGTCTAACCGATATCTTCCCGTGAAATTGAATTCCAGCTGCGAATCAATCTCAATCTCATGATCCCGTGAGCAAAAAGCGCAGAGACCTAAAAGTCAACATTTCACCATGTTGTCTCGCTTAATTATAGCAGAAAAACTGAACTTTTTATGCCCCCCGCTAGCTGTGGTCATTCTCTAAGCTGGCACCAGCATCCACCAGTCCTATTCCACTCTAACGTGTTCAGAATTGTTTCTCTTAACTTAAACCGATTGATCAATCGGTGGATCAATGCGTGTTTTTTTGTGTAATCTAGTTTCTTGCTTAACCAGTCCCCGAAACTGGAACAGCGGGAGGAAGAAGAGATTATCTTGTGCACTGGCAACGTGTACCACTGGAACTCATCCACGAGTCATGAAATTGCAAAATGCATTTGACACCTGGCAGATTTAGCAGCACCTTCATTTAATTCACGCCCATGTGTTACACGCAATATTTTCCTTATAAAGGGATCGAGATCCTGCTCTCCATCTCCATGCAAGCTAGCGATAGCAAATCCCACCTTGGTTTTACTAGAATTTACACAGTTTCAAACAAACAATGGAAGCGCAAAGAAAACCTCAGTTTCCGCCGCAGACTCAGCCGCAGCAACCAGGTAAAGAATATGTCATGTGCCCACTTCCGCAAGCCATAAACCCTGACTACAAGCCTTCCGAAAAACTTAACGTACGCACCTTGTTAATCTGTTTCTTCTTTTCTCTTAATTTCCTTATATACATATCAAGTATACACGCTTAATTATATTTATAACTCATGTGTGCTTCTCTTCATCATCTCAATATATATATAGACACAACATATAATGTTACTGATGAAGCAACTATATATACACGTCAGGGAAAGGTGGCTCTTGTGACCGGAGGGGATTCGGGCATAGGAAGATCTGTGTGCTACCATTTTGCATTAGAGGGTGCAACTGTGGCCTTTACATATGTACAAGGCATCGAGGACAGAGACAAGGATGAAACCCTAAAGATGCTACTGAAGGCCAAGTCCAGCGACGCAGGAGATCCAATTGCCATAGCTACTGATGTTTCATCAGAAGAAGATTGCAAGAAGGTTGTCGATCAAGTTGCGAGTAAATATGGGCGGATTGATATTCTGGTCAACAATGCTGGCGTAGAGCATTATACCAATTTGGTAGAAGAGATTACCGAGGCTTGGCTTGTGAGGCTGTTTCGAACCAACATATTTGGTTATTTCTTCATGACCAAGTAAGATTGTAACAGTATGATCTCCAATCAATTCTTACAAGCACAAATAAACTAACAGTTCCAACCATGCATGTCAAAAACCACAACACTAATTAAACACATAAGCTAGCTAGTTTTTATCATGAAATCATCTCACTTAAAAGATTAAGTTGTTATGTGAAGTCTCATAATATGATTTATAATATTTTCTAACACACCTCCTCAAATGAAAACACTTTGGTCTTAAAACTTGTACAAATTGCTTGATTTTTATCAAATACAATAGGATGAGAAGATTCAAACTCATGATCGCTAGGTCAACAAGATTCTGATAGTATATCAAGAAACCATCTTATCTAAAAACTTAAACTATTAAAAAAAATTCAAAATATAATTTATATTATTCTCTAACAGTTTTACAATTAATTTCTTCAATTTCTTCAATCGGTACGTGCAGGCATTCATTGAAGCACATGAAAGAAGGAGGTTGTATAATCAACACAGCATCAGTTACTGCTTATATTGGCTCCCCTCACCAGTTACTAGACTATTTGTCTACCAAGGGATCGATTGTTTCCTTCACCAGGGGATTGGCCCTGAGACTTGTGGATCAAGGAATTCGTGTCAACGGTGTGGCTCCAGGTCCGATCTGGACCCCACTGCAACCCGCATCTCTGCCTGCGTACGAGGTAGAGTACTTGGGGTCGGACGTGCCGATGAGAAGAGCAGGACAACCTTACGAAATAGCACCTTCTTATGTCTTCCTGGCATCCAATCAGTGCTCGTCTTACATGACCGGCCAAGTTCTTCATCCCAATGGTATAGTAAAACATTAATTAACCATTTGAATATATAATTATATTTAACTAACATTAACTAATCTCGGACTTGTTTCGTCTAATGCATGCAGGGGGTACGATTGTAAATGGTTAGATTGTTCTGTCATGCTCTGCTCGTTCTGCAAATGGTCGCACGTGCACGCTATTATATGTACGTGTTAAAAGAAATATGAGACTATCTGCTTGAATGTGAATGAGCTGCAGTAACATGGGTCTTCTATCCGTACGGTCACTACAATAAAGATGATTTTATTTAGTGTTTTTCAGCCTACAAACTGTAGAGTTGCCTGCGGTTTGTATGAGCGATGTTGTGCTATTATCAATCAATAAAACAATTATGTTCTGGGTTTTTTTTATGGTATTTCGCGTGTTATTCAAATATTAAACCTACGTCTAGAATATAAATGGCTCGCAAGGGGTGTGTTTTTATCCAGGATTTCCCAATGCATCTACTTTAATTTGTGAGTGTAATTAATTAGCTGGGTAGGTTGATATAATTTGTTATCCATGCTTTTTCAAAATTATTAAAAATAAATTTTAAAAAATAAAAAATATATTTTTCTTATATCCAGCCTTTAGCTCCACTAACCCCTGTAACTTCACAAATAATCTTTTCTTTTATTTTTTATTTTCAGCACTCCTTTCTATCTCTCTCTCTCTTTTCATACCAATATCTCTTATAAAATAGTTATGATTTATTTTCTTATGAATCTCTTTTAGTGTATTTATTAATTAGGTGCAAATTCTTTGTTGCTGTAAAATAACAGTAAATAAAGCAATCATAGTTACTATTATTATTTGTACGAGGACATATAAGTAAATCACAACGATAATTATTCTTCGCTTATAAAGAAATATTAAATTCCATGACTAAATATATTTAGAGGAAAAACTAGAATATTTAGTAATATCAATTTTACTACAGTGGTATTTTTCCTATGTATTTATAGCACGGGATTGTTTTTATCGCCGCAGCTGAATTTTGGTTCAAGATGACAAAACATATAGTTCGGTCCTTGTTGCTCCTTGAGATGTCAAATTTGATCCTCAACGTAAAAACCTTGAGATCCGGCTCAATTATTATAATTAATTAAAGAGTGTTCATGTTGGAAATAAAAAAATTACTAATCTCAAACAAGTTCTCAATAACATCGTTCCATTAATTAATCAGATAACTCTTAAACTAAATCCATTTATGGTCTCAAACAAGTTCCACGAGCTTGGTTCTCTTGGCTGACAGACAAACTAGTACAATTGGTTTTGTTGCAAGCAAGGCAGACCCCTCTTTTTTTATTTGGCACACACATGATATTAGATTGTGATGGAGTGCTTGGTGAAGTAGAGGTGTTGTCTATATTTTGTGGGGAACAATGAGAGTCTGATGAATAATTTGGACTAGGAAAACATTGCATGTTTGGTGTGGAAGGGAAAGGTGAATGTTCTTCACTGGCAGGAGAAGATACTTTGAAAGGAAAATGTGTTTCATAAAAAACGACATCCCTAGAAAGAAAAACTACCTTGGTACTCAAATCCATCAATTTATATCCCTTGACTCCAAAGGGGTAACCTAAAAAAATACACTTTCTACCTCTCGGATCAAATTTCTTTCTCCCATTTGATATGGTTGTGGCAAAACAAAGACACCCAAGATTTTCAAATGAGAATAATATGGTTTAACAAAAGAGGACTTCATAGGGGGTTCAATTGTTAAGCAAGGGGGTAGGCGTTCTGTTTATAAGGTAAACTGCAGTCAAGATACAATCATTCCAAAAGGATAGGGGAAGGTTTGATTGGAAAAACGGTGCACGAGCGACATTTAGTAAATGTTGATGCTTTCTCTCAACTATCTCATTTTGTTGGGGTGTCTCAACACAGGTTCGTTGTTGAATAATCCCTTTCTCATTGTAAAAATCACTCATTTTGAACTCAATACCATTATCACTACGTATGTTCTTGATTTTACAGTTGAACTACGTCTCTACAAGGTGGTAGAAAGATTCAATGCACTTCCTTGTTTCAGATTTGGTTTGAAGTAAATAAACCCAAGTTGTTCTAGACAAATCATCTACTAAGGTTAAAAAATATTTCTACCTACACGATTTTAGCTGTGATTTTACGATTTTTGTACGGAAAAATTCAGGTACGATTTTATGATTTTACGATCCGATCTTACGATCCGAGTTTTCGAAACTCCTTCCGTGTCGTGTCAAAATCGCGATTTTGACAACTATGATCACAAGAGAGAAATCAGGAAGAAGATTGGGATGACTACTCTGTTATGATAATTAGGCTCTATCAAAACTCTATATATTATAACCCTATATTAGCAGAATTCAATGAGAAAATATACTGTTGATATCTATTGTTTGTAAGTTTATAAGAAGGTGCATCAATGGTTGAAATTATCCATGTGGCTCGTCTCACTAACCTTGGGAATTTTGATAGGCACTTAGGTAATTTAACATTTGATAGTTATTCTCGTTAAAAAACGACTGTCTTAATTTATAAGCTACAGGTAAGGAGCAAAAAGCAGAAGACTATAAAGCCATTTTTCTGGTTCGAAAAACATCAGATTGCAGATAGATTGAGAGGAAAAAGGAAGATCACATGGACGAAGAGATAAAAAAAGAGTGGATCGGGAAAAGGCTAGATACCATTTTTTCCGTGATTGTTTTTAAATAAATAAAAAAGAAAAAATAACAATTATCTAGTAGGTAATTCAATAATACGAGTTTGGAATTAAAAAATTTGCTCCCCTTGTGGTTTCAATCTTGAGTTCTGTAGTTGGTAATATGATGATCACTAAAAACTTACATTGTCATTAACTTTAGGACTCGAAAAATTAATCGAGCAAATTTAATAAAAAAAAATTCCATGATAAATTTTGAAGCCGTTTCCTAATTCTGTTTCTGGTTGCTACTATTCTATATTATACATGAAAAAACTACCTAGGTTACTTTTTTATAAACTCTTAAGGCAAAAAAAACAATAAAATGCTCAAAATTAGTGACTCCCTCTCTCTTTTTCTACCAAAAAATTATTAAAAATTAAGTTCAAGACTATAATTAAATTGTAAAAAATTACATGGTATGGTTTTCTAACAGATAAAAAAGACGGGAACAATAATAAATTTTAAATTTCTCACTCACTCATTCATTTTTTTTTTTTTAGTTTCATGTCTTTCCGTTCAATAATTTCTCCTGGAAAACATGCAATCAAGTGTTAATTTAGATTAAAACGAGCGAATTTGCCCGCTCCGCTGGGCTTTTTTATATATGTAGAAAATTGATTGATTTTATAAATATTGTATTTTGTTATTTTAATATTTAATTGGTAAAATTATAAGTGATAAAATCTGTTAAAAATAGTTTTTTTCAACTAAAAAATGATTGAATATTGCTATTGCTAAAAAACTTTTGATAAAATTTGTTAGAAAATTTACTAAGAAGGTGAAATGATTTGTTAGAAACTTGTTGTCACGGAAACTCTGGTTAAAAAAAAACACAAAAAAAAACCAATTAAAAAAAAAAGACTTGAACACGACAGTTATTAAAAAATAAAAAAAAATGTGAAAAAAAGATTATCATTTATTAAAAGAAAAAAAAAAGAGTATAAAATAAAAATTTAAATTAAAAGCTAAAGCCAAAGTTATATTTATAAGATTTATTAATCATATTATTATATTAAATGTATTCAAGAATACCGATATTAATTATTTTTTTTGCAAGAAATCGTAGGTCATTTTTTTCTCTCTATATATATTTTTAGGCGATAATATTCAATATACTCAGTCTTACATACTTTATAGTGTAATCGAAATGGGAAGTGGGTCGTAGATTTTTTAATTGTAGATAATTAAGGTAAATTTGTCAAAAAACATTTATGAGTTGCCTTTTTCCTCTTGTAATATTAGATCTGACACATTATATATAAAAATATTGTAATTTATTTTTAGAAATAAACCTCAAGTTTTTTGCGTGCTATAATTACTTATCTGTCGTCTAAAAAAACAGTGTAATCGAAACGGGAAGTGACTCGAATATTTTTTAATTGTAGATAATGTAGGTAAATTTGTCATTTTTTTTAGTTGTATTTTTTGTCCAGTAATATTAGATATGAAATATTAAAAACCAAAATATTATAAATATATTTTTAAGAAATAAACTTTAAAAAACAGAGCACAAAATTAAAATTCGAAGACTTTTTTTTAAAAAAAAAGATTTATTTTTTGTATTATTATATGAAATGTATTACACTTTTGAAAAAAAAAAAAAAGGGTAGATGTGCGCTGCGATGCATCGGAGCAAATTGCCAATGAATAGTGACTATGAGTCACGGGCTACAGTAGAAAACCGAGTTGTTTTAGCTCGTTAGGTAATAAAAGAAAATAATAATGAGCCCAGGGATTATTCGTGGCGCGCTTAGTTGGCTAGGAAAAAAAATATACTTGGGAAAAAAGAACCGTGGTGCGCGTAAGCTGACCCGGACACCTCGATTAAGAAAAAAAATGTATAAGTAGCAAAACAAAATAGGGAAAAAAATATATAAAAAAAAAAAGTTGATTAAGAGATTAGTCGTGGTGCACGTAAGTTGGTTTGGACACTTTAGTTATTTAAAAAAAAATCTTGTTTTTTGGAAAAAAATAAAAACAACAACCAGTTATTAAAAAAATTCATTTTTTTTAACCAAAAAAATATTTTTTTTTTGCAAAAAAATAAAAACAACAACCAGTTATTAAAAAAAATCATTTTTTAACAAAAAAACATTTAAAAAAAAATAGTTCTTAAAAAAAAAACAAATAAGATTTGTAAAAAAACACAACAAAAACCAGTTATTAAAAAAAAATTAAAAAATAAACAATTTTTTTTACAAAATTTTTTCTTTCTCAGGTCTTAAAAAAAAAATCATATTTTGGTGTCTGAGCGGTTTGAACTCGCGCGCGCCTGTGTTGGCAGCGCGCGGACAACCGCTCGGCCAAAGCTTCTGATCTGTCATTTCCACCATAAAAAATACAAAAAGAGTCTTTGTGTAAAAAAAAATTATAAAAAAAAAAGTGGATCCGGAGATTTGTTGTGGTGCACGTAAGTTGCTCTGGACACTTTAGTTATTAAAAAAAAAATTGTTTTTTGTAAAAAAATAAAAAAATAAAAACAACAACCAGTTATCATTTTTTTTTTAACAAAAAATACAAATATTTTTTTTTGTAAAAAAATAAAAACAACAACCAGAAAAAACATTTAAAGAAAAAACAATTTTTTAAAAAAAAAAACAAATCAGATTTGTAAAAAACAACAACAACCAGTTATTAAGAAAAAACTTTTTTTTAAAAAAAGAAACCATTTTTTTTAAAAAAAAAAAAAAAAATTCAAGTTAAAAAAAAAGGCAATTATATGCCAAAAAAAAAACCAAACGGTCAAGTCATGAGGTTAAGATAATTAAAAAAAAAAGAGAAAATCATGAAACATATTTTTTAAAAAAACCAATATCAAATTATGAGATGAAAAAAAAGTCCAAGAAAAACATTGTTGTCAACCCTTGTTAACCTATAAAATTCATGCCCCAAGCCATTTGATCGAGAGCATCAAATATGGAAAAACCAGGAAGCTCCTCAACAAATCAAATAATGAATAGCAAATTCCAAAAAAAAATATCAACAGCACAATTGGATCCGAGAGAAAAAAAAACATGTAACCAAAAGCATGGAAAAACCAGGAAGCTCCTCAACAAATCAAATAATGAATAGCAAATTCCAAAAAAAAATATCAACAGCACAATTGGATCCGAGAGAAAAAAAAACATGTAACCAAAAGCGGGGAAAGAAAAAGATGTGGCCGAGCGTCTCGAACTCGCGCGCGCCTGTGTTGGCAGCGCGTGACAACCGCTCGGCCAAACCCTCTTATCTGTCCATTTCCACCATAAAAAATACAAAAAGAGTCCCAGCATAAAAAAAAAAAAAAAAACGCACATACACCCGTGATTCACCGTGACAAATTATCAGTCCACAATGTCAATGAGTCACGGTGAGCAGTAGGAAGAAGGACGACCTGTTTTAGTTATTAGGTAATATGATAAATAATGCAAAATAAAACTTTGAGAATCTTAGTGATTTTTTTTATTAAAAAAAAACACATTGTACAAAAGGAGCTCTTTTATTGCTTTTAATGATTTGAGCTATCCTTTTGAGTTCTGTCCACTGAATCTTTTACTCGAGCTCACCCCTCTGGCTGTGACCGACACAATTAGTCTAACCTATATCTTCTCGTGAAATTGAATTCCAACCGTGAATCAATCTCAATCGCAAGAACCCGTGAGCAACAAGGGCACAGACCTAAAAGTCAACATTTCACCATATTTGTCGCTTAATCATAGCAGAAAAACTGAACTTTTTATGCCCCCCGCTCTGGTCATTCTCTACGCTGGCACCAGCATCCACCATTCCTATTCCACTCTAACGTGTTCAAAACTTAAACCGATGGATCAATCGGTGGATTAATGCGTGGCTTTTGTAATTTAGTTTCCTGCTTCACCGGTCCCCGAAACTGGAACAGTACTGTAGGAAGAAGAGATTATCTTGTGCGTTGGCAACGTGAAGCACTGGAACTCATCCATGAGTGAAATTGCTAAATGCATTTGACACTTGGCAGATTTAGCAGCACCTTCAGTTAGCTCACGCCCATGTGTTACAAGCAATATTTTCCTTATAAAGGGAGATCCTGCTCTGCATCTCCATGCAAGCGATAGCAAATCCCACCTTGGTTTTACTAGAATTTATACAGTTTCAAACAAACAATGGAAGCACAAAGAAAACCTCAGTTTCCACCGCAGACTCAGCCTCAGCAACCAGGTAAGGAATATGTCATGTGCCCACTTCCGCAAGCCGTAAACCCTGACTACAAGCCTTCCGCAAAACTTAACGTACGCACCTTGTTAATCTGTTTCTTCTTTTCTCTTAATTTCCTTATATACATATTCAAGTATACACGCTTAATTATATTTATAACTCATGTGTGTTTCTCTTCATCATCTCAATATATATATATATATATATACATATAATGTATTACTGATGAAGCAACTATATATACACGTCAGGGAAAGGTGGCTCTTGTGACTGGAGGGGATTCGGGCATAGGAAGATCTGTGTGCTACCATTTTGCATTAGAGGGTGCAACTGTGGCCTTTACATATGTACAAGGCATCGAGGACAGAGACAAGGATGAAACCCTAAAGATGCTACTGAAGGATAAGTCCAGCGATGCAGGAGATCCAATTGCCATAGCTACTGATGTTTCATCAGAAGAAGATTGCAAGAAGGTTGTCGATCAAGTTGCGAGTAAATTTGGGCGGATTGATATTCTGGTCAACAATGCTGGCGTGCAGCAGTATACCAATTCGGTAGAAGAGATTACCGAGGCTTGGCTTGTGAGGCTGTTTAGAACCAACATATTCGGTTATTTCTTCATGACCAAGTAAGAAAATAAGTGCTGAGAAAGAGTATAACTGCTCATGTTTGTTCAATTTTTTTCTTCTTCTTCTTCTTCTTCTTAATCCAAGAACAAGATCGGACTATAAAAATAAAAGTTTCGAAGTTATGCGTATTAAATGTTCAACATATATAAAAGCATTGCAACAGTATGATCTCCAATGTAATTTCTTCAATTGGTACGTGCAGGCATTCATTGAAGCACATGAAAGAAGGAAGTTGTATAATCAACACAACATCTGTTACTGCTTATGTTGGCTCCCCTCACCAGTTACTAGACTATTTGTCTACCAAGGGATCGATTGTTTCCTTCACCAGGGGATTGGCCCTGAGACTTGTGGATCAAGGAATTCGTGTCAATGGTGTGGCTCCTGGTCCGGTCTGGACCCCACTGCAACCCGCATCTCAGCCTGCGTACGAGGTAGAGTACTTGGGGTCGGACGTGCCGATGAGAAGAGCAGGACAGCCTTACGAAATAGCACCTTCTTATGTCTTCCTGGCATCCAATCAGTGCTCGTCTTACATGACCGGCCAAGTTCTTCATCCCAATGGTATAGTAAAACATCAATTAACCATTTGAATGTATAATTATATTTAACTAACATTAACTAATCGGACTTGTTTCGTCTAATGCATTCAGGGGGTACGATTGTAAATGGTTAGATTGTTCTGCCATGCTCTGCTCGTTCTGCAAATGGTCGCACGTGTGAGCTATTATATGTACGTGTTAAAAGAAATATGAGACTATCTGCTTGAATGTGAATGAGCTGCAGTAACATGGGTCTTCTATCCGTACGGTCACTACAATAAAGATGATTTTATTTAGTGTTTTTCAGCCTACAAACTGTGGAGTTGCCTGCGGTTTGTATGTGCGATGTTGTGCTAATTATCAATCAATAAAACAATTATGTTCTGGGTTTTTTTTTATGGTATTTCGCGTATTATTCAAATATTAAACCTAAGTCTAGAATATAAATGGCTCGCAAGGGGTGTGTTTTTATCCAGGATTTCCCAATGCATTTACTTTAATTTGTGAGTGTAATTAATTAGCTGGGTAGGTTGATATAATTTGTTATCCATGCTTTTTCAAAATTATTAAAAATAATTTTTAAAAAATAAAAAATATATTTTTCTTATATTCAGCCTTTAACTCCATTAACCCCTCTAACTTCACAAATAATCTTTTCTTTTATTTTTTATTTTCAGCACTCCTTTCTATCTCTCTCTCTTTTCATACCAATCTCTAGCTCTTATAAAATAGTTATGATTTATTCTTTTTTGAATCTCTTTTAGTGTATTTATTAATATTCAATGAGAGTATAGGATTTATTTGATTGTATAAAATTTACTTATTAATTCATCAATTATCCATCTAATGAAGTTAGAGGTCTGCAAATAAATTAAAAGAACCGAAGTTCGATGAAGTTTCTTTGTTGCTGTACAATAACTGTAAATAAAGCAATCATAGTTACTATTATTATTTGTATGAGGACATAAAAAAAATCACAACGATAATTATTCTTCGTTTATAAAGAAATATTAAATCCCATGACTAAATATCTTTAGAGGAAAAACTAGAATATTCAGTAATATCAGTTTTACTAAACATATAGTTTGGTCCTTGTTGCTCCTTGAGATGTCAAATTTGATCCTTAACATAAAAACCTTGAGATTCGGCTCAATTATTATAATTAATTAAAGAGTGTTCATGTTGGAAATAAAAAATTACTAATCTCAAACAAGTAAAATGATGCGGCCATTTTGTTTCAAACCTCCCAAGTTCTGCCCCAGGACTAAATTTCACCGGCATCGCTTCACCAATATAAAGAATACGAAAATGTTACCACATCCGACTATCGAAGCAGAAACAGGTGATACGGGTGAATGTGAACGCCCGGTTTCTTTGCAATCAGGCATGACAAGGTGGAACTTTTTACTTGAAAAGCAAATAACGAGAAGAATTCATAGTAATCTATCTAAACCTCTTTAAACAGTTTATTGTGACAAAAAGAAAAAGGTATCCCGGGACAGCAATTCATTCTTAGTTAATTAACTATGCATAAATATTTGATGCAGGACGCAAACCAACAAGCACTTGGTTTCTTCACAGCACGTCACTTGCATCATATGCCTTCTTAGATGACAAGGTCAAACAGAGTCAAGCTACCAGGTCCAAGCGCCATGGTATTGATGGCCTTTCTGTAAAGCGAGGGGAAAAGAAAGGCACATATCAACATGTTCTGATACTATATGCGCCTAGGTGGTTAGCCTCCGTGTTCTAATCAATTGGCATAATATTTTAATGACATTGAAAATATTGGTAAACGTCAACACCTCAGATTTAACATGCTGGAACCAATCTATTATGGCAATGGAGGGTATGTTAAAACTTCAGTGGTTTCCGAACCTGCACATGGGAGATTTCCACTTGGGCTGGGACAGTAGCAGAGGCACGTGAGGAAGCACCTAAACTTGTATCATGAGCAATTTCCTCACTTTTTTTGGTCAAAGCCTGAGCAATAATGTTCTGTTCCACACCCTTACCCTTCCAGGAGAAATTTGTTATCCCCCCAGTAAAATCAGAATTAGGCATGGAGGGTCCAGTGCGTTTTGAAGTAAGATCCAAGCGCTCAATCATCCGTGCAACACCAGCAATGCCTGCACTCATCTCTCTCTGAACTTCTTTGCTCAGCTCCTTCACCGAATTATTCCTTGCAAGTAGCTTTTCCTTCATACCCCTGGTACCTTTTGAAAGTGATTCCTTGTACCTGTTGCAAGATTCCACATACTTCAGCAGCAGAAAATGAGCAGGTAAACATCAGTCCCCAAGAAACCAAGCTGCGATTATCTACCTGGATGAAGCAGCAAACCATTTAGATTTAATAGAGTCTGAGAGAGAGCACACATCTGATGACCCTTGCCCTTGGGGAGGAACAGGTGGTGGCTGTCTAAAGAGAATCCTGCATCGTGAGCGTTTGAAAAAATAAGATACACAAAGATAATGTGTGCGGCTGCAAGCCCATGAATGCGTGTGTGTGTGAGAGAGTGAGAGTCCAGCTACTGACAACAAAAAAATATGCCACGGCAATCTACCGCAGAATAATTCTGTTAAGGAAATGCCATTCATTCAACGATGCCACCAGTTAAAAGATATCGAGGGAGAAAAATGAAGGTTAGCTATGAAGTGAAAAACAAGGACATTTGCATTGGAAGGGTCATTCTTGTTTTTCTCCCTACTTTTTTCAGTTCTTCTCGGATGTTCAGACCCATTCAACCCGTGGTTTGATTAGTCAACTAGCCAGATGACTATCAATGTCTGCATTGAAAGTTGCAATTAAAAGAATAATACCTGGGTTTGGAAGGGCTATTGACAGCAGTGGTAGAGACTTGGTTCACAACAGGAGGGGCCACAGATGGCAAATTTTGAATGTTAACTGATGGTGTGGCAGGAGTTGATGAATTACTCACTGATGACCCATAACTTAAAATTTGACCTTCTTCTGGTGAAGTGTATGTTTGCTGAACAGTGGATACATGTTCAGGAGAGGTAAAGACAAGAACCTGGGAGGGACCAAGTCCAGTAGACCTATGCCTCTCCCTTTTGCAAACATAACGAGCTCTGCTGGCAGCAGAAGCAGATAGATGCTGCAAAACATGCTCGTCGAAATCAGAGTCATCTGAATAGGAATCCTAAAAATTTCCATTAGCACCCAATAAATAAAAGAAAAACTTTTGAGGCAGCTACACAGTGAAATGAAAAGTTGTGGTTATGGTTTCAAAGTGACTAAATAATCACCTGCTCTATATCATAATCTTCATCCAAATGATGAACGGTCATGGATGCAGGATTGGAGTTCCTTGGCCTGAAAAGCCTCTCAGTCTCAACAGCAGCTAGAAGCTCCTGACTAGAAAACAGAATCAGAAACAAAGGTGCGCAATCAGAAGCTGACTCCATTAGGTTCCTTTGATCAACGCAAAACTGGACAACAGAGGTAAAAATTGATATAGATGGATTTTTACGAGAAATAATATACCTGGCAGGGTCTTTCAGGACAAGAAGCTGCCAGCATATCGGGCACTCTTTGCTTCTCTGTGACCTTAACAAGAAACAAGTAAAATCAATAACAGCCATAGCATCAAAATCCAACGCAAGACAGCGATTCCTATAAAACAATGTTACGGTGATTGATACCTACCATTCAAGAATACACTGAAGATGATATTCATGTTTGCAGCAGGTATCCTGAGACAAGAAACAAGCCCAAAGGTCACTTAAGCCCTGAATATAATAATCCATCACAGACAATCATGTTAAGACAGAACAAGAAATATAACATTTTGACAAAATGCAGTCAAAGGATCGCTGTAGAACAGCGAGAGAAACACAATGGCAGGACCGGTGAAAGCATCCTAAGATCAATTCTAGCATTGGTTATTATATCATCAATCTTTCATGGAAACCGTAGCAAAAATAAAAATAAAAATAAAACAAGACCACGAGAATATATGTATAGAAGAGATTGAAAAAAGAAGTTCCAGGACCCTCCTTTCGTGCTTTAAAAAAAGAAGAGAAACTCGTATTTTCTTTGGGCCTTAAAATGAAATTATCTCTCGTCAACAGTTCTCTTCAAATGAAAATGGGCAAAAAGAAGCGATTAGAGACCATAGAATTTACCTCAATTTTATCAAGAAAAAAAATTATGATCATTAAATGATTGTGCCACAAACTCACTACTTTCTAAATTCGACTCCAACTGATACATCAACTTCCTTTTTATTTCCCTAAAAAGAAAACAAAATGAATAGACAAAGAGTGATAGAGTGGTATACAGTAGCAGGTTCTTGTGGGGTGAAAGGATCGAGGCAAATACTGCAGGCGTCGTCTTCGACAGCATCGTCGACTCCAGCTCCCAAAGAAGAAGAAGAAGAAGAATACGCAGGAACTGAAATCATTGGAGTGTCAGACATTGAAGAGTAAAGCGAAGTAAAACTCGCCATTTCAGAGACAGAGAGAGAGAGAGACACTGTTTGAGTTGAATGAAAACAGGGGAGGGTGGTAAAGAAGAAGAGACCCTAGAGCGAGAGAGAGAGAGAGAGTGTCTGTAAATGGTCAAAGAATTAGAGGAGAGGAAAAGGGGGAAAGGCAGAAAATTCAGGCAAGGGAATCCGATTCAGACGGTTCCATGGAATCGGTCAATCTCTTCTTATTTCTCTCTTGCATTAAAGTTATTTACCGACAGTTGGTTAACTAATGAGTTATATCTGATTGTTTTCCCAAATTACTTCAATGCCCCCCGAGTAGTTATTCTCCAAAAAAAACGTTTTTTTCATACATACATTCATATATATATTAAAAAAATATTTTTAACATCGAAATACTAAAAATAACTTAATTTAAAATAAAAAAACAAAGTAGCTACACAAATCTATTTTTATTTCTTGGTGTTACTGTTGTACCCACCCCCGCCTACTATTTCAGATTTTTATAGTGAATAGGAACATTAAATTTTATTTGTAAATGGGAAAATACGATCAAGTTAGGCTAAATGGATAATCATCGTCGGTCTCCGTCGACATTACCTGAAGTCAGCTTCTCATTTATATTTGTAGCGAAAGGACAATTCCCTCTTTATAAGGCGCGTAGATTTGGAAAAAAATAATAAATTATTGATTGTTTTGCTATTTTCTCAATTACAAGGAAAATGGATAAAAAAATAAAAAGGAGAGAGAGTGTCGGAAAACGGTGCGTTTCGACAAGTACTGGAGGTGAAAAGGGGGTTTCCTGCTTCTTCTTTTCCTTGAGGTTCTAACGGTCTACATTTTATTTTACAATCTACTGGTTTACATTTTTCCGTTTATAAAATATATTTTTTCCTGGTTTGATTAATGTTATGAATGGAATAAATTAATTTAAAAGAAACATTTGATTGGTTAATTTGACCCTCCGCCCTAGTAATTACAACCGATCTTCTTTTTCTTAGATATGACATCAACATACGATTCAAGCTCACCTAACTCCTCTCCTTTCCTTCCAACTCTGAAAGCAAAGTTTGCTTTTCATTCCATCGTCAGCCATCATACCTTTGTACTGGTCCCTTTCTCAATCACTGATGTGATTAAAAGGCCTCACTTCGTTTAACTGTGTTTTTAAATTTGTTTAATTTTTTTCTAGCTTTAAATTAATATTTTGACTGTTTTAGTTATTAAAATAAAAAATATTTTGATATATTTCTAAGTAAAGAATTATTTTAAAAGTAATATTTACATGAAAACATATTATGATAGTAGAGGATTAAGATTTTCTTGAATAGTATAGTTTGATGAGAGTTAATTAAAACTGCATTAGACGAACCCGAGTTGTTTATATTGTATAATTTAAAATTAATTTATCTTGAATTTTAATTATGCGTGTTAAATTAATATTTTAATTATATATATATATATAATTATATATATATAGTACAACCACGAAACGGCACGCAAAAATACTTCGAAACTAAAATGTTCTATACCAATAGAAAAACCAGGATAACAACTGGAACGGTATTGACAACCTTGACCGGTATAGTAATTTCTTACTTTCCTGTACTGATTTAATCCATTTGTTGGCACCGTGTAGTAGTTAGATGATAGAACTTGACAATTATGAAGTCAGCTACAAACAGGAACGAAATCAAGGGGGGCTGGCAAGGTCAGAAGGAAACAATAATTTCCAGCTACCTTTCTTTAACAAGCTAGATTCCCCCGCTTAATTTTGTTTTTTCTAGTTTAGCCCTTCCAAACTTAACTTCCTAGCTCCGCCCGGACTACAAACCGTAAGCTGCTGCTGCTTCTTCTTTTCTTTTTTTACCAAAAACTGTCTGATAACAATTTCTTGTATAAGCTTGTATCACTGACTCTGCTTCGGAACCTTCGTTAATTTTGATTTAGTGGCTGTCACTGTAAGTTAATTAAAAAATATATCAAAACAATATTTTTATTAAAAAAATTCATTTTTGATATTCGTATATAAAAATAAATAAATTTATTTATTAAAAAAAATACTTTTGTGATGACATTGACAAACACTCTCTGCACAGTGGAAAGCAGGGTCAAGTACCTGGATTGATGGGTTTGCTGTCGGAAGAAGAGAGATGCAAAGAATGCTTCGCTCCAAGTACTCTTCGTAAGGGTTTTCCAGATTCTCCCGTTTGCATTCTAGAGATGCTGTTTTGTTAATTCACAGGTGATTTTTTTCAAAATATTTTTTATTGTTTTCAAAAAATATTAATATTAGCTAGTCAAAATAATTTAAAAATATAAAAAATAATTTGAAGAGATAAATAATTTTTTCAAAAGCATTTTTTAAATATAAAAACAAACAAGCTTTAAGAATCGTAATTTGTTTATTGTCTATGTATTATATTAATATTTATTTTAAAAAAAATATGCTTATCTTTTATATTAATTAACTATTTATTTAATTAATTATTTATTTAATTTATGAATTTAGAGTAAATATAAAGTTTCGAGATGAAAATATTGTATAGATAAAATTATAAAGTTGTTAATAGTGATGAGGTTTTTTCATGTAAATGTATTAATTTTTAATGAAAAATACTTGTCTATTATATTAACAAAATACATATTTAATGAATTGAACATTTGAATAATAGATTTTGGAGTAGAGATAAATTTTTTGAAATGAAAATATTTTATAAATGAAATTATAAAGTTTTTATAATTATAAGATTTTTATTGCATAAGTTTTGTTTTGGATTTTTCGGTGAGTACTCTATCAAAAATAAATATTAATTAAACTTGTTGAAGCTAGTATATATTATATTTATTTTTGTTATAAAATAAAACGATTGATCTTGTAAAGTAAGTATAGATAATACGTAAAATTAGTATGTATATGATTATAAAATGACACATATACTGAACCGGTACATATGAGAATTCCACATAGAAATCACTTGGGTATACAAAAAAAATTTATAATATTTTTATTTTTATTTTAAATTATTATTTTTGAATATTTTCAGATCATTCTTGATATCAAAAATGATTTTTAAAAAATATTATTTTAATATATTTTTAAATAAAAAATATTTTTTAAAAAATAACCTTAACTAAACTGCAAAACAGACATTTATTAACATACAGGCTGATCCATCTAAAATATCAATAACAATGTGAAGTCATTTACCAATAAAAAGAAAAGAGATAATACAACAAAAATTAGTGTGGAGATAAAAGATGTTTATATGGAAAACTAGGGTGTAAAATAAGACAGCAAATATTTGGCCTTTTCCATTAAAATAAAATAAAAAAACGAAATTGCACTGCACCGACTAACCCGGATAAATCCAGTACAAACAATGGGACAAGGTCCATAACACAAACTAACCAATCATCTAATCTGCCTTGTATGAGTTGTATCTGTTTATTCTTTATTATCTTTTTATTTGAAAATAGATATCTCACTCTGCTTTTCCCTCCCTTCAAATTTTCACTTCCCCCAAAAAATGAACCACCTCTCACGCCTCTAACGGCTCTCTCTCTCTCTCGAACATAAACTAAAACACTCGAGTTATAAGTCCTAACATCACCGAAAAGGCAAAAAACCTAGAAATTAAAGATCCACGAAATGCAAGACATTTTTGGATCGGTTCGTCGATCATTAGTGTTTAAATCGACTTCAGGTGGAGGAGGAGAAGATGGAGGACTCAGCGGTTTCGTAGAGAAAATCGGCTCTAGTATTCGCAAATCGAGAATCGGCCTCTTCTCTAAGCCTTCAATACCGTCCTTGCCTCCTCCATCTAAAAAAGACGATGCGCCGCCGATCAGATGGAGAAAGGGTGAGTTGATTGGATGCGGCGCTTTTGGTAGGGTTTATATGGGGATGAATCTTGATTCTGGAGAACTTCTCGCTGTTAAACAGGTTAATGACTTCATTTGTTGTTTAATTTCCTTTTCTTTTAAACATTTGTTTTATCAATTATCGATTAGTATATTTTTACAGGTTTCGATTGCAGCCAGTAGTGCTTCTAAGGAGAAAACGCAGGTGAGGGATGGATTGAATTTGAATTTTACGTGTACAATTAGTTTCTTTTTGGGTTACTTTTGAATTTCAGATGGTTATTTTTTTTTTTTAATTTTGGAACTTACAATAGCTGAAGCTCCTATTTGACGTGAATTTTGCAAATTGATTGAAGTTTTTTTTTTTTTTTTTGAACTTTTGACTCATAAAAAGTCATAAATATGTTTGATTGACTTAAATGAAACATTTGTTACAAAATCGAGTTAATATTTTGTTTTATTTGAAAGTTAAAATTTCCAATTTTTATTTTTGGATTCTAACTTATACTACATGTATTCTTTCAAAATAGTTGATTTGAGTCATTTTCATCAAACTTACTTCTAATTTAAAGTGATTTTAACTTGCTCTTGTTATGAGAAACTTTTGGACTATGCCTCAAAGTAAAAGTCGTGCAAACTGACTCATAGTAACATATTGCTTTATTATTGTTTTTATCCTCAAATCATAGGAAAACTAACTAAAGCTACAGATTTTTACCCAATTCAACCTAGATTTATTCCTGATCAAGTATTCTCATGGTTAATAGAGAAGTTCTTACTTCAAATTTGAAAATAGGCACACATCAGAGAGCTCGAGGAAGAAGTGAAGCTTCTCAAGAATCTTTCGCATCCAAATATTGTTGTGAGTATAATATCTAGTTCTCTTTCATTTTGGCGAGTTGGGCTGGTTACTGGCTTATTTCTGTTATTTCCATGTTTGTTAGAGATACCTGGGAACTGCCAGAGAGGATGATTCGTTGAATATTTTATTGGAATTTGTACCGGGTGGATCCATATCATCGTTATTGGGAAAATTTGGATCTTTCCCTGAGTCGGTAAGTGATTACTAGTTTTGAAATATTAGAATATAGGTGGTATTTGAAATGCTGATAATGGTCCTTTTTAAAATCATTTTATATGAAGGTTATAAGAATGTATACGAAACAGCTGTTATTGGGATTGGAATACCTTCACAAGAATGGTATTATGCATAGGGACATCAAGGTACTGTAATGTTGTTCTATAAAGTAGATTATATTTAGAAAATTCCTCTCTCCAAAATCTGATATTGAGCATGCTTCGTTTCAGGGGGCAAACATTCTTGTTGATAACAAGGGTTGCATTAAACTTGCTGACTTCGGAGCATCCAAGAAAGTAGTTGAACTGGTATTATTTTTATTACTATTTTAATTATTTTTTTCTGGTTGAGTTTCCGTCGGCATCTTTGGTAAGTTGCTATGTTGATCACAGGCTACTATAAATGGTGCCAAGTCAATGAAAGGTACTCCATATTGGATGGCTCCTGAAGTTATTCTCCAGACTGGGCATAGCTTGTAAGAACAGTGTTTTAATTTATTCTCCTCATATTTGTCCATCATATATCTTGACATTAGAGTAGAAGTATGCACATACCTACAATCAAGTTACCTGTGATTTTCATGACATGGCTAAGGCGTAATCTAACAGGAAGACACCTTTCTGTTAAGGAGGATAATATAAGTTCAAAACCTCCCTCACCATCCACGTAGAATTTTTCTTAAAAAAAATTATGACATGGTCCACTGTATGATTTTTTTCAATTGAAGCTCCACACAATCTCATATCATGAAATCATGCGGAGCATTTAAAATGCAAGGATTTAATAATACATAATTTGAATCATAAATAATATAAAAAATAATATATATACTCACATTTGTAACACGTGGAGTTTTAGGTGTAGTTTGAAAAACTTAAACAACGTCAGAAGTTGCAAAAGAGGAAATTTAATATGTATGCTATGCTCTTATGCAGAGTGTGATCTTACTCATTCCTTTAGCGAAGAATTATATATTTACATATCAATAATCAAGTTAAAAGATGGATTTTTTGAATCATAAAAACGTGTTAATATAATTTATATTTGACATGCATGGATATAATGACCAATATAACTTGTGGATTAGTTAGCATTTGCATAATATGAGGGTATTGGAGTTTTATTTGCAGTTTTATAGAGTTAGAAAATGTCAGAAGCTACAAAAGTGGAAATTAATTATGAATGCTATGCTTTCATGCAGTAGTGTATCGTTGCACTTATTCCTTCAGCGGAGCAATAGATTTGTGTGCTAATTCTTTTTTCTTTGGACGCCATTGTCTTTATTTAACATTTAATTTCATAGTTCTGCTGATATATGGAGCGTTGGCTGTACTGTGATTGAGATGGCCACAGGGAAACCTCCATGGAGCCAACAGTATCAGGAGGTACAGATTTGATACCATTGACTGATTTCTTTTTCAATTCTATTAACGTGTAAGAAAATTGACTATAATATATCGGATGGTGCATATTGTTTTTGATTAGTTTGCAGTCTAAAAACAAGTTTCGTTTTCAGGTTGCAGCTCTCTTCCACATTGGGACAACTAAATCTCATCCTCCAATTCCTGAACATCTATCTGTTGAGGCAAAGGATTTCTTGTTAAAATGTCTTCAGGAGTATGTTTCACTTTTATATATCTGAAGTCCTTCATCTCTCCAGTAATCATCGTTCTTTTTGAATGAGCCAACATTTTTAGGCAGAAGTGACTCTGTATTCTTCATCAATGAATTCTGAAATTTAAACTTCTCTGAATTGTATTAGATGTATGTCTGTACTAAGCTCTTGTTATACGTGTTGGCAGGGTACCAAACTTAAGGCCTGCTGCATCTGAGTTGTTGCAGGTGATTTTGATGTGTATATTGTTTTTTGTCTTACAAATTATAAACTAAGCGTAATAATAGTCAAATATGCACATCTATAAAACATATGCTTGGCAGAAATAACTAGAGTTAAGAAGATTTTTCAAATTGCATACTTTAAAAAGAAGTTAATGAGCTGGAGAATGGAGATAATAGGTTAGCAGGATGACAAATGTGCGGTCGAGTGGATATAATGATAGGGTATAGAAGATTAAATTTTGGTTGTTTTGAATTATAAAATCACTGCAGTAACCTTCATTTATTATCAATTCTTATATTCATGACTGTTCCTATCACTTGGACAAAATTTATTCTAACTATTTTGTATTGGTTAATTATAGTGAACTAAACATGGCTTAGATTTTATCTCATTGATCCTTTTTTAACATGCGCAGCATCCATTTGTCACCGGGGAATATCAGGAAACTCATTCAGTATTCCGCAATTCAGTTAGAGTAAGTGTATTAAGATGTGCTGGTTTGATTACTGTATTCTGTGACCATCGATTTGTCAATTAGTATGTTTTTTCCTGTTTAGGAATCTGGAAATCTGATAGCAGCTACCGGGTTGAATCGCAATAACTCGTAAGCCTTTTTTTAACTTTGTGTTTTCATTATTGTTATTATGCTATTTTTGACTCTTGAAGATTTATTGATGGTGCAGCATGAACTCTTTGATCAGAAGGTCAACATGTGCAGGATTGAAGGACGTTTGTGAAATGGGTAGTGTGAAGTCCTCAACTGTATATCGTGATAGCTTGTCAAGATCAAGATCCTTCTGGGGTGCGGAAAATTTTGATGATGATATGTGTCTGATAGATGATAAAGATGATTTTGCAGTTAGTGCATCAACTAGGTTCAAACCTACCTTAGCATCTGCTGATTTAAATAAGGTGATGAACACTTCTTTGTCCAACTATGCTTTTCAGGAGCTTGTATAACCTGTAATGACAGAATTGTTTCTTTAAACCAGAGTTTCAACCCTATGTGCGAACCCTTGGATGACTGGCCATGCAAGTTTGATGAGGATCCATTGTTCAAGAGAGGTGGATATAACGTGTCTTGTAGTCAATCAAACCATGACGCTATTGATATCCATGAAGCATCCGGTAAGGGACAGAACAATTTCACGTTTCCATGTGTACCAGTGGTACCTGAGGATGATGATGAAGTTACCGACTCAAAAATTAGAGCGTTTTTGGATGAGAAGGTACATTTTTGTTCATGTGCACTTATATTGTGAGTAAATGATGAGATTGTCATGCTATATTCTTATTGTGGATGATTTGAAATTCATCAAAGTTGAAATTGCGTTATACATTATAGTCAAGATTGCGCTAGGCGCTTGCCATGGTGCTGAGGCAATGTGATGGCAGCTTCAGACTCTTTCTAGGAGGGGCAACTTTAATGAGATGCCTTTTGAATCTCTGCAAGTGCCTTGACAGTGATGAGAGGTGTTTGGGGTTGGTACCCGGTTGAATTTCAGTCATTGCCACTAATATACAAAAATGGTCCTTGATTTGAGACCTCGGTTATTTCTGTAGTCAAGTTTGGCATGTCTCAACCATAAAATTTGTAGAGCAGGATTCTGTTATCACATGCTATTCAGTTTTTTTCCATAAAATTGTTTCAGTGCCAATTTTTTAGCATGCTCCAACCACTGTAATGCCAATCCAAAGTAAAATAACTATCATCACATCACTATTAGTTATAATTTCATGTGCTAATGGTTCCTTTCTCTCTGAGAAAAAAAACCATGCGTGTACCTACGACTTGCATAATATGGTTATCTATTTCAGTTCTTACCGCACTCCTTATTTCTGCATATTCTTCGAATATTGTTTCTCATTTTCATCATTCTATGGACTTGTACAAAAGTTCCTTTTATTCCCCAAATTTGCTTTCCATTCCATTCCATACTGTCCCCTGCAGAACCTAAAGAACAGACAATATCGCAGAAATAAATAGCTGAATTGCTTTTAATAGTCAAACATGTAATTATCAAGATTTTGTTAGTGTTCTTTCCCACCTTTGGCAACACATTTTACTGGTATGATGAAATTTTTAATACTTGTTCTTTAAAACGCCACCAGGCTTTAGATTTGAAGAAGCTGCAGACGCCTCTATATGAAGAGTTTTACAACAGGACTTTGAATACCATGGGTGCTCCAACTGCAGCTGGAACAGAAAACAGTGAAAATCCTACACATTTACCAAATTCACCCCTCAAAAGCAGGTCACCCAAACGTTGGCCTAGCAGAAGACTCTCTGCAGTTGTTGCTCCCAACATTGCAAGTCCTGGTCGTGAAACTAATCATATAGCAAACGAAAGTATACACAATCGAGCTTTGCAGGAAATTCAGCCACCTCAGCTTAGTGAGTGGAAAGAGTTTCTTCATGATGGCCAGCAGGAAACACTTACTTCTTCTAGGTTTGTTTGCCATTATTTGATGCCTGGTTTATCTTAATTTTACTAAAGAATCACATCTGAGATATGTTACCTGAGAATGACATTCGTTTGACTTGCAGTACAAGCTTCTCTGAGAGGCAAAGAAAATGGGAAGAAGAGCTTTATCAAGAACTTGAAAGAAAACGAGGCAAGTTTTAATTTAATATCTTGATTTTAAGACTACATTTTTACCAGCCTTTTGTTGCTAGGATTTGTCCTATGAACCACCAATGAGGTAAATTTGAGGTTTTCTTTCCTTAGCTGAAGTCTTGGTATTAAAACTTCATCTCATTCTCGAAATGCCGCATGTATCGATGCTTGAGATAAGAAGAGATGCTATTTCTGAAAAAACGTATTACTCTCTCTCGAGTCCTGGGAGACTGCATTTGACACGAGCTCGGCTATAAACTCATAACTGTTGCTGCATTTGACACGAGTGCAGCTATGAACTCATAATTGATGCATTTTATTGAGCTCTTTCAGCGGTATGATATTTGAGTGCCTATTGCAGAGATGATTCGCCTGGCAGGCGTGGGAGGGAAGACATCATCTCCGAAGGATCTAATTCTAATGCAACAGAGAGAGCGGTTTCGATTTGCGTTCACCGGGAAATAAATGTTGTACATCACTTGTATTTGTCTTAGTGCCTAATGGAAAAGAAACATGCTTTTCCATTGGAAGTTTTTACTGTAACTAGTTATGTATCTGGTGAAATGGTGTCTGATAATATATAAGAGGCATTCTGCCACAGGCAACCTTACACCCATTGTATTACATCCTCGTGGTTCAGTTGAAATAAGCGGCATCCTTTGTATGCCTTTTCTCCACCTCGTTGGGGTGAATTAAGTTGATGTAAGTTGTTGCGGGATTCGAAACATTGAGAACGAAGTATTTTTTGAGTTTATGTTCAAAATATTAAGAAATGTTTGATGGATATGTTAAGTCACTCAAGCTGGTAGGATGTAGCTTATGATGAAGTCTAAGAAACAACTGTTGGAAAAAATTCTGAAGAACAAACATGCACTGTTCAAATCACTGTCAGGTTTTTTGTTACTGACAAGAAAACAGTCACTGTTCAAATCAGTGACAAAAAGACTTAAGAATTTCCAGATTTTCAAAGAACTAAAGAACAAGTAATCTGGACAATGATTTTCAGAATAAGGGGCAGAATATTTCATTACGTTACTGCCATCTCCCTGATTTTTATCAAATCCATTTTTCTAACCTCCACTTTGAAGGAGAAAAGGGAAAAGAAAATTCTAATGTTTTGGTCTCTTTTGCTTGCCGACAAAAGATTTAAGATCTGTACAGTAGAATTCAAGTTCTAGTTAGGACAAGCATTTATTAAAACAGTCTGGACAAGTGAGGTTTTACTCATTCATCTGGATTCACAGTATATTTTTCATGGGGTGAGGTCCTCTAATTAAAAGGAAAAAAAATATCAGGAAGCAGGCTGGTTGCATGTGTTTTTTGCAACTAAGCATCCAATACAAAGCATATGGTTGCGATCAATGTATGAAATGATGAAGTGGTAGGCCGGCCATTAAAGATTCCCTTCTTTCTAGGATGCTATGTGTTGAGTGAGTTTTGGCAGTACCTGGAGTTCTTGCATTACCGACCCCCTCTCATAGAAAATTTAAATCACAAAATCAATTTTACTGATGTTGTCTTTGACCGTATAATATTTCCATGACTGCTAGGTAATGATAGCAGCTCAATAGAATTTCATCCAACGTTCCTCTAGATTTAAACTGTAAGAGCAATTAATTATGTTACCCTGTTGATAGAGAGATAAAACGCCGTTTGAAATGCTGATCTCAAATTCTGACCCATTTTTCGGACAAGCTAATTCAATCGCTCCTCTCCTTTTCCACCCACCAAAACAGTAATTTGTTTAATGACCATTCAAAGTTAGGATTTTTTTGTCTTTTCCTTGCTAAAAATATGCCACCAGGGTCATTGTCCTCTCCTCATGCGTGTATGCATATCTGAATCTCAAGTTTCCATGATCCATTCGTTTCACAAGGCTGCCAGAATAGCTCCACTTATGTTTAGACGGCAACGGATGCCACTGGGCCACATGTCTCCCCTCGCCTGTGTACGAGTTTTTAATGGGCGACATGTTTTTTAGTCAAAAAATGACGAATTTCTTGGTACCAAGGATTTGAATTTTTAGACCAACCAAATTATCCAGAGGACGCCGACAGACAAAAAATTAGATTTGAGAAAACCAGGCCGAGATTTGTGGGAGCCGAACCCTAGGCTCAACAGTTCAAGCTTCCAACCCGGTCAAGCTCTTTGACTTCATTTGTTTAATTAATATATCTCATCTAAAATCTCAACTTATTAGTTGAAATTCTAGAATATTATTTATATTATTTTTAATACTTTTCTAAAATGAAAGTTTTTTGAGCTTGAAACTCACACAGACCTACAATACCATGTCCTTGATTTTTATATAATAGAATAGAGGTGGTGAGATTCGAACTTGTGATCTCTAAATCAATAAAATTCTGATGCATTATTATTATTATTATTATTTGCAAGGAGAGAACTTAAGCTTCCAACCCTATCCCACATAAATTAATTATTTAGTACTAAATCCACCCACATTGGAAGTGCTGAATTATAATATATTATTTCAGTTTCTGATTCCAATTGAGTCGTGGGATTAAAAGGGCTTGTCTGAGTTTTGTAATTTTAAAAGTATAGTGCATTCTCCAAAAAAACAATAGTACCGTGTAATAATTTCAAAAAAAATCTTGATAATTATACCCAAAAAAAAAAGTACTCTTAAGATGCTTACCAAACAGTGTCTCGAAATTTCAAAATAAATACTATCAATTTCGGGGGAGGAAAACAAATGATGGCAAGAGGAACCATGATCAAATTTAGTGAAAGGGGGCAGATATTTCACTGTTTTCTTTTCTCACAATGTCGATGCTTTCGTAAGTGCTAACATGCATGTTTCACTATATGTATGCGCCGAAGCAGGCCTCCATTTCTTGAAGTCAAAGAATCATGAATTTGGCAGGGAATTATTCTTTTTTTCGTGAGTAATTCAAAGGATAATGAACTTGTCTTGATTTTTTTTATGGCCGCCTGCCCTTGAATTCCTCGTGTTTCCCATTGTAAGAACATGATATTGAAACTGTCTCGTCCTAGTCTTCCAACAAAAGAACCATCAAGATTTAAGAATCTGTAAGATTCCTCTTGTTCCCCCCATCAAAATCCAATGTAATCTACTATCTCCTGTTTTATCAAGTGTGATTGGCAGGTTAGGTCAAAAGTTAATGATCAAAGGAGAGCCCTTTTTCTATAGTATCAGTTAAAATTTTCCTGTTTTTGCATGAAGTTGGTGAGGTTTTTGCCGAACAGAATCCCCTTGAAAGGAAAAACCGACTTTTTTGGTTGATTGGGAGGAGACTAAGTGCTTGAAAAGATGTTTGTTGGGTGAGTTGTTCATCATGTCTTCTTTCTCCTTTTTGTGTTCAAAAGATAGCCTCTAGACGTGAAAGACCATATTTTTGGGAGATCAAACATGATCTCTAAAAGGAAAAGTGAAAATATCGGACACAAATCTACTTGCATGAAAAAGAAGAATATGTAAGAGATAAAGCAAGCACTGGTTCTTGGTTTTCATTGTTTTTGTGCTTTCCTGTAGGTCCAGTACGCCAAACTTGACCCCTGCAAAAATACTCTTACGTACATGTGTAGAGATCATAAGAAGATTTGATCTGCTCAAAATCTCTAAAATCAAGAATTCAAAGGCAGCACTTCCATGCATAGCAAAATCAAAAGAAAAGAAAAGAAAAAAACTCCAATTAATTAGCCACTCGTTTTTCAATAATTAACTCCATTATTAACATCTTGTGATGGTTTGAATTACACAGGTTACAGCCTTCTCTTCTGGTCAATATCGCACGCTTTACACTGACAAATCATAAAATAATATAAATTATATTCTGGAATTTCATCTAATAGTTTAAATTTTGAGGTGAGATGGTTTCTTAATATGATATCGGAGTCTTGTTGAGCCAGCAGCCACGAGTTCAAATTTCACCACTCTTATTCTATTTGATAAAAATCAAGCCCAAGGTAGTGTGAGTTTGTGTGCAAGTTTAAAGTCCAAATATGCTTTCACTTGAAGAGTGTGTTAAAGAATAATATAAATCATATTTTAAAATCGCATCTAATAACTTAACCTTTGAGGTGAGGTAATTTCTTAACAAATATTAAAGGAAACCATAATCACAAATTGATCGTACTAGAGCGAAGTTCGCCTTCTTAATTATGATTCTCATCCACCATGCATGGTATGATCATGTCAACAGCAAGGATTCAATTTCTGTTTAAAAAATAATTAAGTGATGCTGCTGAATATTCTCAAAAAAGAGATGGGTATCTTTAGCTTTACTTTCCATTTCTGTCCATAAAAAGATATCGGTGCCCCACTTTTCCCGGCCAAAAAGCACAGAAATAAATCCTCTGTTTCGTCGTTCCTAATATTCAAGGCATGCATTAACGGGTATATATTATTGAAATCTGCAGGGGTTTCAAAATGGCTTTCACTGCTGTAGCTGGCCAGCGCCATTGCCAGCCACTCGATCGGAAAGAAATCAAATGGATAAGAACATAGAATCTTAGTGGCCGTAATTCAAAACCAACTTTATGGACCCCTCCTTCAATGACTCAGGATAGTCGATCCTTATCTTTCATTTTAGGTAAACCATCTTTGACAAGTCTGAGAAGCACTCGTTCGTTCCCATCAAATGCAACATGTATGTATGACCTAGCCCTAGCTTTAGCCTCACATTCATTATGAAACAGCTGTTTGAGGAATTTGAATTTGAGTTTAAGGAAAGGGACAACTGTGTGTGAGGTGGGTTGACATGGATGGGAGCCATTGATTAATGATGAAGGTATCAGTTAGCTAGGATGTTCATCAATTGCTTTATTTGTGGAGGGCACCATTACTTTAACCTTGTACAAAAAGAGATGTGACAGAAATATTCTTACGGCCACAAATTAATATAATGTTTGATTTATTTTAAAAATAAAATCTCACAAGTACGGTGAGAACTCAATCATATTTGAGCTTAATTAATGATCATGCGTTCAATTTCAAAAATATATATTATTTCTTTTAAATAAGAGATCGAGAACTCGTCCTCGACTGACCTTCCTATCAGGTGTGTGCGCGGTGCAGAATATGGTATTGATCTCGTATTTTCCAGGACTAAGCACTCTAACCTAACCTGGAGCTTTGGTATAAAGATTAGAAGATCATTAATGGAGGTATTGCTCTCCTATTTAATTATATTTATAAAAAATATAAACTGAATAAATGAAAACCATCTCTCGCCTGTTAATTTCAATGGCTGCCATTCAAGTTTGTTGCCACTTACCATCAACAGATTGCTGTATGGTCATGACCTTAGATTTCGTGGACACCACTTGTGCATATCTCCCCCACCGTATTTTAAGAGGAATAGATCTCGAATTAGCTCACAACTTATTTTCATAAATTCTCAATTAAATCCCTAAACTAATAAAATACATGTCAATAGGTCCTTTAATTATAAGCACTCCTCAATTTGACTCGTTTTAATCCATCCACATTTCCCCATCATCTAATGCAACATAGCGATCCTTTGAAAGAGTTTATATTTTCTACAAAACAATTATGAATCTCGAAACATGTTAGGCATGGAGAAATGAGATTGATAAATATTAATTTGGGCGCCTCATATAATAATTCTTTGATTATTCCTTCCTTATTTTATGCTTTATTGGACAGAAGACACACAATAATGTATGACTGAGAATTAAAAGAGGGCCTCCGTACTGTTTTATCCATATCCAAAGATGGATGAACCAGTCAGCTTCTGTCTTACTGGGACTGGTTCAAATCTTGCAAAAGCTTGAGTGAATTCTGGAGTGGGATTTGTGGTGGGTGGATATTGATGGGTTACGTACGTAGCTTTTTCCATCACAAAGTCCTTCTGTTGGTGACGCCATGTTCATGCAGACCCACCACAAATGCTAATTAAAAGCCTTTTGCTTTATTTTCTTTATATTTTCCTTTTTAATTTCCCCTCTAGATTAGTTTTTCAAGGTTTAACAGTAAATCTAAATGGTAGATCAATTCTCCACCTTAATGCATGCATTTCGCCGCACTGCAACATAATTCTGACCTAATACATAAGCATAGCAGTGCCAGACAAAATTATTATGCATCGGATTTCGCGATAAACCATTTAGGATCGAATCATGGAATCAAGTTCGAGTGAAGACCTATCTATTGTATACCAGAAATAAAATAGAATTGAAAAGTCAAAAGGAGGTCTAAAACTTTGACACAAAGTTCGTTCATGACAAATGGCTTTTCGAAATTTTGTTTTAGCAAAAAAGGTGGGGGAAAACTCAACCCAGGCTTTAATTGCAAAAAAAAAAAACACGCAAAAGAAAAGCCAGCCTTTTCAAGTCCTTAACTACCAAGAAATCCATGATTAAAAAATCCAACAAGATTGGGCACTTCCTTTAAGCAATTTGTCTTCAATAGTATTATTGCATGCACACACACATATATATATATTCAATTTACCTAATTTATCACTAATGCTGCAGCCTCACTGGTCTCCTATGGAGATCATTTGGATATATATATATATATATATATATATATATATATATATATATATATATATAGAGAGAGAGAGAGAGAGAGAGAGAGAGAGAGAGAGAGAGAGGGAGGGAGAGAGAGAGGGAGAGAGAGAGAGATCTATCTATATATATATATATATATAATGCTGCAGCCTGACTGGTCTCTTATGGATCATTTGGATTTTAATTAGATGGCTTTTAGTGGAGGAAAAGAATCCGATAACTATGCAGACCAGCCTTTATACACTTGAGTGTGCTTCCATTAACTCCCATCAGCTATCTTAACTCCACCATTTTCAATTGAAATTCTTATATTTGAAGGACCATTTTGCAATTTATACTTTTTGACTTTTCCAGCACTTAGTTTTCTTATACCCGCGCATGCAGCTTCTTCTCCCATTTCTATTTTATTTTCTAACATAATATAATATAACATCCTCTCTGAATTTAAACACGTGCGTTTCATTCAGCATGGAGGACGGATATTCTATAGTCGAGAGCACATGCATCGACATAAATACATGTATGGTTACATCCACCACGCGCCAATCTTAACCATTCAAAATATCAATGAAGGTTGATGCTTTGTTTTTTCCTTTTATATATTTATATAACGATAATATAGAAATTAAGAAAGAAAACCACATTTTTTACTGAAGATATACACGGATGATAGGACACCGAACTTTCTATAAAAAAATTTACATGAAAATTTTGTTTATATAAAATAAATCCTTAGCAGCTGAATTATTAAGCGACGACGTCTGTCTCTTTTGTGATACTTTTCTTAATATTTCCTAATAATAATAATAAAAATAAAAACTTTGATTCATTAAACGGCGAGGTTTTGAAAATTGAGTATAGGACGTGTTAGATTCAGGACCCTATTCCTTTGCTTCAGCGGATATAAGCAAGACAAAGAGATTCGTCATCGTATTTTATGGTACTTGTTTGTTTCTATTTGATGATAGGGATTTTTCACAGCACCCTGCAACAATAAGCACAGCCATGACGAATTTTTTTTAACTATAAAATATTTAACCACATTCTCTTGTTATCTTGCTAAGCAAAACTCTCATACTTCGGCAATTCATGGTACGGAAAACCATGTAAGATTTTGCTTAAAAAACAGTATTTTAGTTGAGATTCAGTAACAAGGCCATGGTGACTTCAACGTATTGTAAAATATCTTCATATTATTACCTAGCCCGGATAAAAAACTAGAGTAATGCAGACGTGGTTCTGCCATATGTCGGCTGTAGTAATTCGTACTAGTAGTGTATTTATTTATTTAAAAAGTTTTTTTTTTGAAATTTTTTAGTTTTTTTTATTGTTCTAATGTGTTGATATTAAAAATAAATTTTAAAAAATAAAATTGATGTATTTTTATAAAAAAAAATAATAATTATATTACGGCACCTCCTTTGCGAAATTCATTTGCGCTGGAAGATGCTATTAATTTCTCAAAGGTTGCTCTACTCCCAGAAGCGTTATTTTTATTTTTGAAGGATTGTGATACTAGGAATAGCGCATATAATTCTTTTCTTTTTTGAGGTGGATTACTTTTAATAGCAAAATTTATTAACTTGAAATTTCACAATTAATTTATACTATTTAGAGTAGCACGTGCAGATATATATGTGTGTGTATATATATATATATAAAACAAAACTCCCCAGCTTGCACTTTTTTTAAAACTTTTTGCTACCCGTGGCCGTGCAGTACATTTAGCGTTGCTGTTGTATTTTCACTTTCATTGATACAACTTGTGATGCAGGCAACACTTGGAAGCGTTTACTTTGTTTGTTTTTACGCGAAGATCTTGTCGGACGGTTAGATTGTACGGATTAACACTGTGCCACACAGACGCGTATTGGTGATCATTATTTGTCTTCGAAGGGGATATATTGGACGGAGTTTATGGATGTCGTGGAGATGGAGCTGAGCTCACCATGCTTAACTGCTGCCGACCACTAACTAAATTCTTCAAGCCTCAATTCCTGTTAACTTCTTACAGACGGAGCTTCAAAACTCACCAATTCCTGTTAACTGAAACCTTTTTTAAAAAAGGTTTTAATTAAAAACATAGAGTAGATAAGAAGTGGAGTTAAGATATTTTTAAATTAACTTGTAAGGTCATATTAAATAATAATATCAAAAAATTTCTTGTGACACCAATATTTTTTTTACATTTAAATATATTTTTGTCCAACTTGTAGCACAATGAAAGTAGTTATATATATATATATATATTAGGATTTTGAAGGAAATTTCTTTAACAGCAAAACTAACAATTAAATATAAATGTATTATTTTTTTAAAAATATATATATTATGGGTCGGTGCTGCTTTTCTTCTCCATGTTTTTTAAAAAGTAGTCATGGAAATGGACATTGGAATGCCACTTATAAGGCAGTAAAACGTTTCGGTGGAAAAAAAGAGGCATTAAAGAGATGATGGAGCAGCCATTTACGCGACCAGATTACATGGGTACAGCATAAACAAATGGCAGAAAATTAATGTTTGGATGATTCAACCATACAAACAAATTTGACTTAATTTCTGATTGGAGCACTTGTAACCCATTGTGAGAGTAGGAAATTAACACCTTGTTTTATGCTTCATCATGGCAGGCATGCATTGAGTTTACCCAGTTATTAATGTCCTTGTCTTCACCTATAATCTCATATGCTCTCCTCTCAAACTTGCTCTCTGTGTTTAGAAACACAAAAATCATCTTGGAGTGACGATCACAACTTATCTACTAAAACCATGTTAGATTTCTTAACTCACGAGAAAATGAAGAAGAAAAATCCATTCGCAAAAGGTGAGGGAACAAAAAGGGCAAGGGACAAGCTAAAAATTGTAGGAATTTGACTAATTATAAAAAAGGGATCCGAAATAAAATTTTATAATGTAGCCACCAAAAAAGGCTCCCAGTTCAACAATTCTTTGTTCTCTACTTCGCCTTCCTTGCACATTCTTGGTCTTTGAAACTCATCCATGGCCGGTGCGGCATCAATGTCCAAAACATCACCTCCCACCTCTTCTTCAAAGGGCACAGAATTTCCTTCCCCGTCATCCAAGTCATCGACATCATAATCCATGTCATTTTCGATCTCATCTTCTTTGTTATTGCCTCTATTTTCTTCTGTGGAGGCCACGCCCATGAAGTCAAAATCAGAAGTGGAATCTTTGACAAAGCATAATCGAAGGCGGCCATCCTTTCTTTCAGCATGGAAGCAAGTGTGCCTTGATGGAGCCTCGACGGCTCTGATTATCAGCCTTCCATCTTCGCGGTGGGGCCTAACTTGTAGAGATTTTGATCCACGCATCGTTGTCAATGGAGGTGGAAAGCTACGAGAATTCGCTTTCTTAGCTCCCAAAAGTCGATGCGGTTTCTGATGCTCCCTTGCTGGAGAATTCCCCCCTCCTGAGTCTGATGAAGACAATGAGAAAATGCTGCTTTCAATGATATCACTTCCACTCTCGCTACCCAAATTCTCCGTACACAATTCCAGGCTCCTTTCACTGAGCATGGAAGAGGAACGATTATATAGAGGATGGACGTATGTATTCTCTTCCTCCATTGATTCTCTGGGACCTTCATCAGGGCTGGTGGATAGAGCTTGGAGGAAGCTCCACCCACCCGAATCAGGATTCGAGGATGCATCCTTATCATGAAGGAAGCTGCTTTTGTGGCTAGTTTCCTCACAGGGGGACTTGTCACAGACTTCTTTGGTGTCGGAGTCTAACAAACAAGGCTTTAAGACAAATTCAAGGGATTGAGAGAAGTGGGGGTGTGGCGAAGATAATCTAAGTCTTAGCGTTCTTGACTCGACGATAGGGGACTCGAGGCAAGACTGCAAACCCTGGCAAACCATAGTTGCCATTGCATAAGCTAATTAGCTATGCGACTTTTATCACCGATACAGACAAGAGGTTGCAGGAAACCCACCAGGAATAAATGGAGGCGGAGCAAAGACAGAGGACTTAGGCTTTGGGTCGAAGAGGTTCTTGTTTTGCGAAGAGAAAGAGAAGGGGAGAAGAGACTGAACATGAGGGATAACTGGGGCGTGGGGTGTGAATTTGTAGTCTCCAAAAAGCGCCAGGAGGTACAGTGGACAGGGAGGGGGAGGCTTTTTTTAGGCCACTTGAAATATAACAAATCTTAATGATTTGCCACACTGAAAAAGAGAAGAAATAATAATAATAATTAAAAAAAGAGAGGGTGGAGGTATTTAAAGTTCAAGGACGAGGAACTACTAATCGTTGGTTTTGACTTGTTAATGGGTTTTTTTTAGGATTTATTTGTATGATTATGCAATGAGATGCTCAAATTTAAGACCTCTATCCTTCTTGTTTGTGTGATCATATTAACCACTGAAAGTAAATACAAGCTCACTAGTTACATGATGGGATGTAGCAATGACTTCAAAAATTACCTGCTATTCTATTCCCTTTTATTTCCTTCCAAAAGAAAGCCAACAAAAAGAGTATGAAACAAAGGATTCTCTCAAATATTTCCTGATACTTTGATGGCGATGGTTTTTTTTTTTACTTAATATATATTTTATCAAGACAGGATATCCTCCCTGTCCTTTCTTTTATAGATGATGATTCATGTCGAGGGTCAAAACCTAAGTTGGATACTGCATTCCCAGTGAATAAAAGCAGAAGAAAACACCAGCACAGACCCTATGAAATTACAAAGATGCTCATCATTCATGCCGACCGGACATGTAAAATTAAATCGATCAAAATCCTGAACTTTCCCTAATTTAGACCAGCAGAGCTTGCGACAAAATTATTCCCAACAGCAAGATGAAGATTATTGTTTCACCTTCAAAACTCACTTTAAAAAAAAAAAAATCAATGCTTGGTTTGATTAGCATAGAGAGAATCCTTGCTTCGTGGATTAATAATTCTGTTTCATGTACTGGAAAAATAAAACAAGAAGAGGGGCGGTAGAGTTCGAGCAACCGGCCTGGCCGAATCAAGAGCTCCCTGCCCCACCATGAATTGAAAGAGAGGCTTGGTGATGGCGAGACCCCACTGGCGTGATAAATGCCAATTATTCAAACATGGCCATCATGTTGTGCACTGTAAACTGCTCCTAATTGAATTTCCGAGGATTTAAGTTTGCGTTTTTCTTTTCTGCTGGCTTTACATGATTTAATGTATGTTTCATGCGACATGATTTAACGTAGCTGAGAAAATCATTAAATTATCAGAAATTCGTTAATTTTAATACTTTTATGGTTGAAGCACATTCTACAAAGCATTTTCAAATACAAAAATACTACTTTTCCAAAAGGTGATAATTTACGTTAACATATGTTCCATTCAGAATTAATTCATTTTCCCCCAGCTATCACAAATCGTACGGATTGCTGATGCAGGCATGTTGAAATCCTTTGAAAAAGGAATAAATGAGCCCCCCCACTGAGCCACCTTTATATTGTCTAATCTGTGCTAGCCTATGAGCCCTAATATGCCGCGATCCATGTGATCAGACAACAGAAATGACCTAACCTACTGGATTAAAAATTAAAAAATAACCCCAGGGTAGCCTGACCAAAAGTTGCTGCTATGACTCTGCCACTTGAGCTTGCGGGTGAGACCTCCGAGTTTGGAAATCAGGGGGTTCATTAAACCATTTACAGTAAAACAAAGAGAGCAAGTGGCATCACATGGAACTGTACGGTACGCTTTCACATGTTGCCTTTCTGTGCTTACACATGCATGAACCAGACAGATTTCTTTTTCATGCATTCAAATATAGTACTTGAATATAATATCATCAATTATATAAATATTTATATAAGATCCTAGAGAAATCATTTCTAAATATATAAGTTTAATTAAACCAGTTATAGTTCACTAACAACATTTAAACATATAGATCGAGGTTGTTAGTTTTGTTTTGTTTTGTTTCGTCCAAAACTTTTTGTATCAGATAAAAAAAATGAGACAAAATAACATCGTTTTTATCTTAGTTTAAATTTCAGTCATTCCAGATTCTTTGGTCAAATATCAGCCGAAACATTTCAGTTTCTTTTCTCTCATTTCGTTTTGGTCAAATAATATTTTTTTAAATAATAAATAATTTTACAATATCAATTATATCTCTTAATCCGACTGTTAGATTGAGATGAAATTTTATGAGGAGTCTCTTGACATATTTATATTTATTATGTTAAAACTTTAAAGCAATCAAAGAATGTAATGACCTTGCGAGATTAATGATGATATTCTCGTAATATTATACATGCTTATAATTTTGTTTAGAAAAATCAATTTATTATGTTTTTGTAGATTAAATTGCACAATTCTAAATAATTTTATTTTTTAATTTTATTTTTTTTGAATTAATATATTTAATTATATATATACATAAACAATACAACCTCAAAACGGCACAGAAACACTCCAAATAAAAATATTTTGTTCCAATTAAAAAAATAAAATAACTTTATATATATACACATAAAAAATACAACCTCAAAATAACACACTAAAACACTCTAAATAAAAATATTTTATTCCAATTAAAAAAACAAAATAACTACCGGACGAAATTTACAATCATGATATAGATGTAAAATACAGTCTCCTAGTCTCTCATCATATTTCTCCTTTTTCTTTCCCACGATGCGCGATTACATGTTTCACAGATTTTTCACGACTCGGCATATGAGAAAGTTACAGGTCAAAAAAACACATTTTATATTATCAATTGTTTTGTGTTGCATGTCTACTCGTCAAAGAAATTAATGCTGACACCATGAATAATAGATAATTAAATAATTGAGGAGCTGTTCTAGGTCAAAATTTTGAACCAATATGGCGTGGTTTTCAAAGAACCACGGCTATATTCTTTGCATAGCCAATCTCCAAAATAAGAGAATTGAAATAAAAGTAAACCGAAGATTGGTATGAATTGAAAAGAGCATGTGTACGAAATATTCTTGCCTCGTTTTTACTCAAGTCCCCCACCGCAGCAAGTAGTAAATAAAAGCAAAACACCTATGGGCGTTTCCAATAGAGAAGTCAAAAGAAAAAAAAAACTATTTCTTTAGCTTTTCTCTCTCCTGATTTTACAGCACCAAATATACATTTAAATGAAAAATCAAATTATTTTTTTGTGTTGTGGAAAAATCATTCCTGTATATTTATCTAAACACCCAAATTTTAAATAAATTATTCAAAGATTCTTTATTTTATTGGCTTTTTAAACAAAGACTAAAAGTATTAATATTAAAATACAAATAGGTTGTTAAAATAATTTTTTTTATTGGAGTGCATATAAAATAATTTTTGTTTTGATTTTTATTTTTTAATTGTTATTTATTTTAATTAAAATAATTTTTGAAATTGATTTTTTTTTTGTAATTTAATCATTTTAAACTTCTTAATTTATCAGATTTGATCTTTAATAATTTAAATATTATTTTTTATTTGAAATAAATTATAAATTACTTTTTCAATTTTCTCCTTAAATGTTTTTTATATGTAAGATTTAGTCATTATTCTTTTAATAAATTTGAAAAACACTGTAAAATATTTTCCAATTTATTTACCATAACACAAACAAACAGATATTAGAGATTAACGCACTTTATATATAAAATATATTTTTTATAAAAAAAAAAATACTTTCAACTCTCTACCACTAAGACGAGTAGCATGGGAAAAGGGAAACGTCGGTGCAGTACAACAAAAAATCTAACTTAAAATACGACAATGATGAATAAATAAATAACCAGTCACATAAACACGAAGTGCGAATACAGCACAACTTCCTACTTCGAGGAAATGTGATAACGTCACACTTAAAAAACATACCATAATTTTAAACACTGGTGAAAGAGAATCCATCTCCCCTCTCTGTCATCACGGCTACAGTTCTTAGAAGCCAATCAAGCAGCAATACCAGCACCACTAAAAATTAAAAATGTCCAATTTCTTTCCTTATATATGTGTGTGTGTGTGCGTGGTGCTTAAGAATACGTTATTTATCCCACAAATAAATCACTCTTTCCTTGATATCTAGACACTGAAACCAAAAACAGAGCTTGTGGTCCTAGTTCCCAGAGTATCGCCCAGCGTAACCAAATAAAGAAGTTTAGTAACCTTTGGGAGCTCTAAACAAGCATACTTTTTAAAGTCTTTCCTGGTACAAAGATTCTTTATCTGTGAACTAATAATAGTTGTGTGCGGGAGAGAGAGAGAGAGAGAGAGAGAGAGAGGAATTTGCATCAGAATCCATCAAAAAATGTTTGATTTTGGATCAAGAAATGGAGAATCTTTAACGTCATGTCCCTTCGGCCTCCAGTGAAGCCAAAAGTTGCCCCCTTGATTTTTTTCCCAAGATGCATATTTAATGAAGACTTTGTTAAGAAAGACAAGTCCAGTTCATGGATCACATTACACTAGCATGTAAAAAAATCACCCCGCCTGCCTTTTTGACCATGTTAGTGCCACCTTTCCCTTTCACTCCACACTTTTTTGCATTATTTTTTATTTCAACCTCCAAAGAACACTGGAAACGATACAGGGAATGCCTACGTAATCCATGCAAACATGTAATGCAACTAATGGCCATGTTATTGCTAAAGTACTTTCTGTATAGTGCCCATGTAAGACCTTTAGAAGCAACGTGTGAATGTTGGACTTGAAGGATAGGTTTGCGCACAGACTAGACATAAGAGGCTCGTCTCAATTGGCATGCATGATTAGTATCGATGCAGTCCTATTGCTCTGACAATTAATTAACTATTAATATAATGGCTAATTTATCATTCCATTATATTAATAATATGTTACAAATATATGTTAATAGTTAATTTTAAAGTAATAACTATTTACATCACTATTGTGGAAAAATGATACGTGCAAAGGGAATAAATCTTTCAGGATCAGTTTAGAAAACTTACAGGCAGCCATATGACCATCTTAGAAGACTTGCTGCTTAAGTTCCAAGAACAGATGATGATGCCTACTCATGGGCCAGCAGAATCTATACCATACGTTGATCGTGGCTCCAATCTTCCCCAAACTTGAACACAGTTTCAACTTATCTAAAAAGAGGACTTGGAAACAGAAACAACGTATTTATTACAGTTGATATAGAATCGGAATTTCCAAGTCAAAGCCATCAAATGTAGACCACAGTCACAGAAAATTTGGTAAAAGCGTCCACTTTAAATGGCCAAGTAACTTTCTTCTCCAGCTAACCCAGTACATGTTCGTGGAAATTATAAACAGTCCATTTATTAATATATTCTTATCAAGAGTAATAAAAGGAAAAAATCAAAGAAAAAATTGAATCTACAAATTGCATTCCACCAACAAGGTACCAGACATTATTTCAGGGCAGTGTTGCTAGAAAACAGCTTTTAAAATACTGTTTTCCAGAGCAAGAACATCAAATACAGTACCCCAGTTGGAAATTAAAAATAATAAACTGGTAAAATAGAAATTAAATTGCACAAAGTTTGTTCAAACATCTATCTCTAAGACGACCTGCTTTTAACCAAACTATCAAACTCAAAACTATGAATTCAAAATCATGAAGCTCTTGTCGGTGATTTTGGGGGGTCAGCATTTATGTTCTCAGAAGATCCACTTGCAAATAACACTACTATAATCAAGACTGTTATAGCGGTACATCATGGCCTTAGTGATAATACAAACAAGGATGTCTTAGATTCTCAACCATTCCTAGCAGGTGCCGACTAAAGTTACTTGAAACTGTCCCAACAGGTAATGAGATCAAATCTCACTCAAATAAAGATGAGAGGTCTCAAGAGATTGGAAATTCACTTTTTGTTTGGAATCCAACCATTGGATCCCAAAAAAAGAAAAAGACTGTCACTAACTATATCTCTCCAAACACATTCCTCTTGCATTCTCTGAGTTTGTTAGATAACTCTCCAAAAGATGTACACAATGTAGCGTACATGAGCAGAAGTAAAATCTTAATATGTAATTGATCTAGATGGTCTTCCCAAAAAATGGTACAAGAAATGAACACTCCACGTAGCTCATTCCAGATTCAAACCCTCTCTATCAAATCGGCGGGAAACTGAATTGAGAGATTTATTCGGGCTGAAACCGGCGGGAAACCGATCAGCTACAGATCGAGATCACATAGGCCCTTAAATTTTAAAAATCATGATTTAGACTCCTCGAACTGTCAATTATTTTAGCAAAACAACCGCCATTTGTTTCAATCAATCCAGTACATGCGAGATAACAGCAACGTATCACTTACAATCACATTGTTTTTTAGAAAACATGTTCAGCTCTTAGAGGAAAAAAAAACAGTTTGAGACTATTTCATATCGACTCATAATTTAGGGATTTCAGCCCTCTTTAATCTATTTTTTTTCTCTCTTTTTACATAATTTACAACATACAAATTCAAATCTGCATATTCAAATTCAAATTACATTTTCACGTCAAATTACTAGATGAAATTAACAATTACACTCCAAATTATACTAACAAAACATCAACAAATTATAATGCTCTTCAATTACTGATAAAGACAGCTTATGTGCGAACCACTGATCAACCGGCTGATTTGTTTACTAAGCCTCTAAGCTCGACTCAGTTTGAAGTGCTACTCAACAAGTTGGGTGTCATAAACATACACTCCAACTTGAGGGGGAGTATTAAAGAAGATTGCACTGAATAAGGGGATTAGAATTGTAATAGGATACTCATTATCCCTTTCCTATTTTACAGTCAATTAGCCGAAGCTGTAGGCTACAAATTAGAACTGCTTACTGTCAATTCTTGTATAAATATGTAAACAATACTTCATGAATATACACAATATTTCAGCAATTTAATTCTCTTCATGGTATCAGAGCGTTAATCTGAAATACCCAATTAAACACAAAATCACCCTAGCAACACAGACATGGGGGATAATCTTGAGAAGGCAACCGACACAGGCATGTCTTCAAAACCAAAGTGGGAACATCCCAATCATCCTCTGTATCTCCATCATGGAGATCAACCCGGGATAATTCTTGTATCTCAATTGCTGGCAGAGGACAACTATAGCACATGGGTTCAGTCGATGAGAATGGCTTTAACAGTCAAGAACAAGATTGGCTTGGTTGATGAGTCAATCAAAGAACCCAGCAAAGATCAACCTGAAGAATTGCAACAATGGAAACGATGCAATGATCTGGTCAAAACATGGCTTCTTGGGTCTATGACAAAAGAAATCGCAAGCAGTGTCATCCATTGCAGAGATGCGAGACAGATGTGGCTTGATCTTCAAGAACGATTTTCCCATGTAAACACTGTTCATCTCTTCCACATCGAGAACGAAATCCATGACTGCACACAGGGCAACATGACCGTAAGCTCCTATTTCACCAAATTGAAAAGTCTTTGGGACGAAAGAGATGCACTTTACTCGATCCCGGTGTGTGATTGTGGAACAATGAAGAACACAGTTTCTTACATAGAAACCCAGAAGACGATGAAGTTCCTAATGGGTCTAAATGACTCATACACAACTGTGCGCAGCAATACCTTGTTAATGGAACCATTACCCACTGTCAACAAGGCCTGTTCCCTTGTTCTCCGGCAAGAGAGACAGACAGAGCTTTCCAACGGGAAAATACCCAACTTGCCAGAAGCGGCTGCCTTTGCAGTGAAGAACCAGAACCATGGATTTGAGACAGAAGGGAGAGGCATGCGATGTGGAAAGTGCAACAAGACGAACCATACCACTAAGAACTGCCGTGCACATCTTAAGTGCACATTCTGTGGCTGGAAAGGGCACACCTTTGATTACAGCCGCAAGAGAGCGTCACAGGAAGGAGAGCAAGGAAATACCTCAAGAGGCAATCAAGTTGCAACACACGGGAGGATGACAGCGCCCAGCTTCCCATTCTCGCAGGATGAGTGCAAACAAATTTTGCAAATGCTGAATAGAAATAAGACTTCCATGGCCAACCAAGTGGGTAATCCCTCAAACCATGAGGAATTGGCAGGTAAAGCCTTTTCACTTATTTATAATGGCAAAACCAATACATGGATTTTGGACAGCGGTGCTACAGACCACATGGTCTGCAATCCCAACTTGCTCACACAGTCAAAAAGGGTTGAAAATTATACAGTTGAATTGCCAGATGGGTCATTAGCTTCTGTCACTCACATTGGACAAATTGTTTTCTCTCCCAATTTTACCCTCGACAATGTCCTATGTGTACCACTTTTTCAGCTCAATTTAATTTCCATCAGTAAATTAGCTTGGGATTCATCTTGTATAACGATCTTTCTAAGACAATTTTGTGTTATACAGGACCTACGCTCGGGGAAGATGATTGGGATGGGATCTGAACGAGGGGGGCTCTACTACCTGGAGCAAATCAAGAAAGCAACATGTAACTCCGTCCAAATTTTAAATTCAAGTCTTTGGCATCAACGCCTTGGACACCCCTCAAACAAAGTCTTTCAATTACTTCCTTTTTCCAAGCATAAATCTTGTGATACAGACAAGTGTTTGATTTGCCCATTAGCAAAACAAACAAGGTCATCATTTTCCTTAAGTTCCATTTCTAGTAAAGCATGTTTTGATTTGATACATGTCGATATTTGGGGTGGTTATAAAATTGCTTCTCTTACTGGTGCAAAATACTTTCTCACTATTGTAGATGATTTTACGCGTTGCACATGGGTCTATTTGATGAAACAAAAATCTGACACAAGGGAACTCCTTGTTAAATTCATTTGCATGGCTGAAACACAGTTCAATTCAAAAGTCAAAATTGTGCGTAGCGACAATGGTCATGAATTCAAACTTGATGCCTTTTACACTCTCAAAGGAATTGTCCATCAGTCTAGTTGTGTCAACACACCACAACAAAATGGTGTTGTTGAACGCAAACATAGACATTTGCTTAATATGGCACGTGCTTTACTCATTCAAGCAGGATTGCCTAAACAGTTTTGGGGGGATGCAATCCTTACTTCAGCATATCTCATAAATAGAACGCCAAGTTTTCTTCTTCATGGCAAAACACCATATGAAAAATTGTTTCATCAAATTCCTCATTTTTCTCATTTAAGGGTTTTTGGTTGTTTATGCTTTGTCTCCACACATGCACAAAAACCCTCAAAATTTGACCCTCGCGCAACGCGTTGCATCTTTCTTGGGTATCCTCACGGTCAAAAAGGTTATCGGGTTTTTGATCCTAATTCTCAAAAGGTCTTTGTCTCACGAGACGTCATTTTTTATGAAGACAAATTTCCTTTTCAAAATATTCCTCATTCCGCTGCACATCCACCTAATAACCCTTTCTCACAAAATACCATACATCCCGTGACCGAACCCATCAACCCAGCCCTCTTCTTTGATGACCGGGCCTCACAGCCCACCGAAACAGTCAACCCACCAGACAGCCCACCTAATCCCGTCAACCCACCAGACACCCCACCAGACAGCCCACCTCATCCAGCCCAAAACTCAAGCCCAAACACTCCATCCCGTGAGCTTAACTCAAACCAGCCCACAACTATCCCTTCATCACCTTCAGTCATCCCTGTCAACACACAGCCACGACGCAGCACCCGACCTACCAAAACACCATCCTTTTTGCAGGAATTTCACGTTGAAGCGGCCCTCCCCGTCAGACCCATGCCTTCGTCTTCAACGAGCAACGTCCAGTCCTCAGGTATTGCTCACCCCCTTTGCAATTATTTGTCTTATGCTAATCTCTCTTCTTCTCATAAAAACTTCACCACCAACCTTTCCCTCATTAAAGAACCCACAAGCTTCTCCCAAGCAATGACAGACCCAAGATGGCGTGACGCCATGAGACATGAAATTGAAGCACTACAAGCCAATAATACATGGACACTCATGCCCCTGCCTCCTCACAAAAGGCCAATCGGTTGTAAGTGGGTCTTCAAAATTAAACTCACACCAGAGGGAACAGTTGAGAGATACAAAGCACGCCTAGTGGCGAAAGGGTACAGCCAAATTGAAGGGATAGACTACAGGGAAACTTTTGCTCCGGTGGCAAAGTTGGTCACCGTCCGTTTGCTCCTCAGTGTTGCAGCATTACAAGGATGGTTCCTTCACCAGCTAGACGTAAACAATGCGTTTTTGCATGGTGACTTGACCGAAGAAGTGTATATGAGCTTGCCTCCTGGTTTCGGCCGAAAGGGGGAGAACCGTGTGTGCAAATTGAATAAATCCCTGTATGGTCTCAAACAGGCATCCAGACAATGGTTTCTGAAGTTATCAACCTGTCTCAAAGCTGCTGGTTTTAGCCAATCATTGTCAGATTACTCATTGTTCGTCCGAAACCACCATGGTAATTTCACTGCATTACTTGTTTACGTTGATGATGTGATATTGGCAGGCAACAATTTGCAGGAGATTGAACAAACCAAACAATTCCTTGCCAAAAGATTCAAACTCAAAGACTTGGGACAGCTCAAATATTTCCTGGGGATAGAGGTTGCAAGATCAAAGCATGGCATTACACTGTGCCAACGGAAGTATGCACTGGAGATATTAGAAGACACTGGTTTCTTGGGTGCTAAACCCTCACGGTTCCTAGTAGAACACAATCTGTCCCTCACACAGAGCAATGGAGAACTGCTAAATGAACCATCATCATACAGGAGACTTGTGGGTAGGTTAATTTACTTGACCATCACGAGACCCGACTTGGCATATGCGGTGCATGTATTAAGCCAATTCATGGATAAGCCACGGCAACCACATCTTGAGGCAGCACACAAAGTGCTCAGATACATCAAACACACCCCTGGGCAGGGAATCTTGTTACCTTCCACTGGATCGTTACAATTACGAGCATACTGTGATGCTGATTGGGCTCGATGTATTGACACAAGAAGGTCGATTACTGGTTACTGCATCCTACTCGGTCAAGCACCAATTTCTTGGAAGACAAAGAAGCAAAACACGGTGTCGCGATCAAGTGCAGAAGCGGAGTACCGTTCTATGGCCACCACTTGTTGCGAAATTACATGGTTGAAAAATGTCTTGAAGGATCTGAAGATAAACCACACACAGCCAGTTATACTCTTTTGCGACAACCAAGCTGCAATGCACATTGCTTCAAATCCGGTATTCCATGAGCGAACAAAGCATATAGAAATTGACTGCCACTTGGTACGAGAAAAGGTACAAGAAGGAATGATAAAGACAGCTTATGTGCGAACCACTGATCAACCGGCTGATTTGTTTACTAAGCCTCTAAGCTCGACTCAGTTTGAAGTGCTACTCAACAAGTTGGGTGTCATAAACATACACTCCAACTTGAGGGGGAGTATTAAAGAAGATTGCACTGAATAAGGGGATTAGAATTGTAATAGGATACTCATTATCCCTTTCCTATTTTACAGTCAATTAGCCGAAGCTGTAGGCTACAAATTAGAACTGCTTACTGTCAATTCTTGTATAAATATGTAAACAATACTTCATGAATATACACAATATTTCAGCAATTTAATTCTCTTCAATTACCGATAATAGCAGCATTAATCAATAAAAAAACTAGACAAATCACTTACTATAATAACACAGGGAAGCTAAGTGACGAGCTCACTGATCAATCAGAACCGCAACAATGGCAGCAAGGAAGGTGAAAGACCCCGCTGGAAGTTAACGTTAAATCGCTGTGAGGCCGCCGCGGTAACCGCGCACAGCACCGCTGGTTTTGATTTTTTGACTTCGAAGCCAGGATCCTGCAAATAAATATATTATATATAATTTACCTTCTAGTTTTTTTTTTTATAATTATATTTATCCCCAGTTAGTTCTTGCAATTACAAAAACCTTACCATCTTGTGTGGGCTTATCCATTAATGGCCCGTATTCCTTCTAATTTTTAGAGCACCACATAAGTGAAATCTGCGGTCAATGAGAAGTTGCAGTCTTTAAACAAAACCACTTCTCCATCGCCTCTTAAAAAAAAGGGTCTAAAATACCAAAATATTTCCCATAATTGAACCACTGAAATCCAATGGGTCACAGAATCGAAGCATTTAAAAGTGGAATGAGGAAATAATCAATCAACATCCTAGAAAAAATAAAATTATTAAGCATATCATTTACTTTCCTAAACTAAATAGAAAAAAAAATAAAAATAGTCAGAGAAAAATGATTTTATAGATTAGTTACATGGCAAGAAGATCACTGATAAAATCATTTATCACTTACCACGTCATAGAGTTTCTATGTATGAATTTTTTTTTTTTTGTGGTGTGGTGTTTTTTAAAATCAAATTTCTGAACCTTCTTATTTCCCGCGGTCTCGCAAGGTCCTAGTTATGAATAGTCTCTCCGTGCAATAACTCATTATACAGGCTGGCAGTCAACCATCCATGCCCCGCATTGAGAGAAGTCATGATTGAGCCTAAGGGAACAGCTAGAGCTCGGCCTTCGCACAAAAACCTTTTTGGTAAGATAAATTTAAGAAAACCTTATTTCCAAATTCATCGGGCTTCCCAGTTATCATCCTCTAATTATGATTTAATTAATAATTATTGCATATATCTGCCATGCTGCTCTTTTCTTTCATTCACAAGAAAATCATACGTGATTCTTTTATAAGCAGTGGCATTATGCACATGGATACAGGATTATCGAGTGGACGAGGAAAACCGAGCATGACGCCCACACTCGAGTCCCTAGATTCGTACTGAAGTTGGCCCACAAGAGCTCACTTCTTAATTGGACCGATCCGTTAGGCCCATTAAGCTGAAAGTCTGTCCACGAGCCCAAGTTCTTCTCTTACCGCTGCCGTTTTGAAGTTTCGCAGCGCCAGATACAGTCTGAATTTGGCTTCGCGTGAGCGGAAATGGGTTCATGCTACCCTGTTTTGGAGTGTGGTTGTGGTAGCTTTTCAAAGTATTTATTATATTGAAATACATCAAAATGATATTTTTTTATTTTTTAAAAATTATTTTTGAAATCAGCACATCAAAATAATCTAAAACACACAAAAATATATTCATTTAAAATAATAATAAAAATTCAAATTTCGACCAAAAACCGGTAAAATCACAGTGACAAACGGTTCGAATTCGCCCGCGCCTCCTCTCTCAGAGATAAGGGAAAGACGGGAAGAAACAGAAATGCAATGCGCATTTCACAATTTTTTTAGTTAAAAATATATATTTTTTAATTTTAATATTAATATATTTTTAAAAATACTGAAAAAAAATACCGATTTTTTTTTTATTATTATTTGACGAATACTCGAGACTCGAGAGTGCAGTGCACATTCTTGAACGACTTGCAGGTAGTTGTCAGTTGAAGGAGTTGAAGCGGGCCCAGACCCTGCCCATCTTTTATGCCCGACGCAGTGGCAGCTGGCCACAAAACCGTGCCAGACAAAAACAAAAAGGTCAAGGATATCCTACTCCTTCATGCGGTTACATTGCATGGACCCAGTTCTAAACTTTCAGTTTTGTAACGTAAACCTAATAAGATAGCTACACATCGAATTCTAATCAATCACGCACACACGTACAAAACAAAATCATTAACTCATACCTTAAAAGCAATGTTTTTCTCTCACATACAAATATGATTACCCTCGTCGATCGGAAAGTTAATGGAGCTTCAATGTTAAGCTTCTCCTCATCAACTTCTTCTTTTCAATCTTTTTTTTTTTTTCAAATTTTTTTTTTTTATCCTTTGAATTTTCTTTAACATCCATATATTTTATTGTACAATTCTTATATAATTTAATTTTAAATTTAAATTAATTAAATACAAATATTAATTTTATTCTAGTATATTTTTTAATTGACCATTCCAATTATTTTTAAATGAGTTAAGTTAATTCAATCATATCAGGTTAATTCTTGTGTTGCTTAGCTTTAAATTTAAGCTAATTAACAATTTGGATGTGAAGGAGTTTTGTCGAATTCATCTTCAAATATTTTTTTTACTGGCCAGGCAAGTTGTTTTAAATTAGATGAGTTAGCTAGGTCATAATTTATTAACTCCCATATAATTTAATTTTAAATTTTATTTGGATAAATAGTTGGATCAAGAATTTTCAAAACAAATTTGTTAGGTTAAATTTAATAGCAATATAAAATAATTTTTTATAATCATGATATTTTTTATTATGCTTTTTTAAAAGTTAAGTTAACTCGTAATACATCACATCTAGGTAAACTAGTATTCACTATAACTATGAGAATCAAATTTCACACGGTGGAAGATCATTTCTAGTTGTTTTTGTATTTGTAGCAATAATATTTATTGTTTTTCAAAATATTTTTTTATTTAAAAATATATTAAAATAAAAATTTTATTTTTTATATCAACATATAAAACAAAAAATATATAAAAAAAATAGTTTCATTGCATCGCAACTCAAACATTGAAAAAACACGTTCAATGTTATTAACATGTTCACAAGAAATTTGTGAATTTCAAATACAACAACCATAAATCACATAACAAAAATCATCCTTCCTTGCATTTTATTTGAGTCCCAGCGAATTATTATAAAATGACAATATGAGAAATTAAGCTATTTTTGTTCAACAACTCATCCCATTTTATTTGTTCAACTGCATCTTTTAAGAGAAAATAACCTGCTTGTACTCCATGGTTTGTAAAAATAAAACTATATAATACGTGACTATATATATATATATATATATATATAAGACAGTGAGTTATACTCTTTTTTTTAATTTATTATTCAAGATTTGAGATTAATATTTTTTAAATTACCATTTTTGATTTATAAATACATTAGTTTGACTGTTGAGTCATGTCTTTAAAAACTCCCAAGAGAAACTTAGTTTCAATTAACATGGAAGTTAATAAGAGAAATGTCCTTAATTACTGAATAAAAAACATTACAGGTTAAAAAGAAATATCATATACCATTAAAAAGACTACAGTAATAAATAAATAAATAAATAATATAAAACTAAAACTATAAGATCGAGGGCTGAGAGAAATGCAAAGTGAGACCATTTCAAAGCGAGGTTCTCGCAAATCAGGAGTCCAATGTCTAATCTTGTCTAGAGAGACAAGAAAGAGAAAGACACGAGCATGACGATGATATTACAAGGGAGCGTTGACGGTGTCCTCCTCCTCCTCCTCCTCCTCCTCCTCATGCTGCTTCTGATCCTTCTGCTTATCCTCCTCGTCTGTAAACCATGGCGCTTCTTCTCCTCCCTCTCTTCCCCTTCTCGCGCGCTTAAGGTACTACAACAGTAGCAGCTGCAACAATAATCTAATTCTATTTCTTAGCTTCTTCGTTTGCCTAGGTTTACCATAAATGTGTTGTTCGGTTTGGCTGGTGAGAAATCGTAGGGATTTTGTAACGGCCGATCCGACTTTACTTTCATGTTCTGTTGGATCGATTTTTTAACAACTTTAGCGCAAAAATAGAAACCAGAGCGGAGGGTTTTAGTTTTGTCGAGGTTTATTTTTTACTTGTTGTGGATTGATCTTGTTTGTTTGGGTGGGAGGGAGATTAGAAGTAGTAATGGTGGCGAATATTTGGTTTCATCATGCTCTTTTTAAGAATCAGGGGTCTGATTGACACTGGAACTTGCGCTTTCTTGTTTATACTCATTTATTTAAGATTATCCGTTAGTTTGAGGAGGATTTGGTCAATTGATGGTTTGAGCAATCTGTCCACTGTCGTATCAGCTAGTTTACTGTGTCTCGGACAGCGGATATAGTAAGCATTTACTTATCACGAACATTTTCCTCTATTTAAGAACGAGGGTTTTAAATACTGCTTAAATAAGTGGGGTTTTTTATTGATTTCAGATCGTTGTTGCTTGTACATGGTACTTTTTGAACCAGCTTGCTAATTCTAGCAACGGAAGCATTTTTTTTGCTTATCTGGAGGTGCTCTTAGTGGAAAAGATGGATTATAATCATTACGGTCTCAAATATTTTACATGAAATTGCAGATATATACTTGTATTGCATTTTACTTTAACTGATGGAATATGAAATGGAGTTTTAAACCTTGAACTACTTTCTATATACATAAAATGCTCAAGTAGTTAATTCAACTGCTTTTATAAGGTAATCGTTATCTGTATTGAATCTATATTTAACAGGCACTCCTTGAAATCTTCGTTACTTGTAATCCTTTTAAACACCATGGAAGTATCACATTTATCTCGTCCTTGTCTTGTGCTCGCCACGAATACGGAATGTTGGAAAATATGCACTACTATTCCATATGTTAATTTCTATGCACACAGCATCGATTCACTAATGCTGGTGACGTATGTATACATTTGCACCGATACTGAAATCTGCATGCTTGTAACTTTATGATTGCCTCTGCTCATGCCTTGAAACATATCCATTTTTTAGGTTGGTGACTTAGAGAGGCCCCTTGTCCTGGATGATGCAAATGCCTGTGACCAAAGCAATGAATCAACTAGAACTATTGATCTAGAGGGAGCACATGGTCAAAATGAAGGGCTTCTGCACTCACCTCGAATGCATGGCCCTGTATATAAACAGAGGCTTCCTTCCACATCTCTCCAATTGAACGAAGGTATATTTTATGGTTCAATTCTTATTCCTTTATATTAATTCATACAGTTAGTTAATTTCTCCTCTCCTCTTTGAGGACATTAATTTTTATCCTCTACTTACCTCAGGTGATAGTGTGGTTTTAAATGTAGTTTCAGACCCGATAGAGGATCTTTCAGTTGGCCAAACCCTCAGGTTCCTTTCATTGACAGAGCGCTTAGCTGAAGAGCAAAAGCATGTTAGACAGGAAGATCAGAATCCTAACTTGAAATCTGGTTTGGAAAATGATGTACTTCAAGAGTTTGTGCCTAAGGTCATCACTGATCAAAGTAATTTTTGCCTCTCACTTATGGGAAAGAGGGCACCTCTCAGTATGTTCCTTCATTTGTCCAAATGTGAAAAAACTTGTTATCATATTTTTATGTTAGAAGTGCAGGAAGTTGTCTCTCTCTGGAAGTCATCTCTGGTCCTTCTCGTGGACTCCGTTGCTCTGTACAGTCAATAAATGCTTCAAGGCTTCCACTGACCCTTGGAAGGGTTTCCAGTGACTTGTTATTGAAGGATTCAGAGGTGTCAGGGAAGCATGCGATGATCAGCTGGAACGCGGATGTAACTTCTTGACAACTATTCCACTTGATTTCAGTTTGGGATATGTTCTGTGCATGTGGCACACTGCTTATCACGGACTTCTTTTTGGGTTTCAGAAAATTAAATGGGAGTTGGTAGACATGGGTAGCCTCAATGGAACCTTTTTGAATTCTCAGCCAATTAGCCATCCTGATTCTGGAAGTAGACATTGGGGTGACCCTGTTGAGCTTTCAAGTGGAGATATAATAACGCTTGGAACAACCTCAAATGTTCATGTAAGCCAAGCTGCCTGTTTAATCAAGTTTTTTTAGCACTTAAGCATCCGTGATACAGTGATGATTGGCTTGTTAAATTTAATTGTCCATGGATAGCTGACTTGTATTCTACAATCATGAATTCATTTCATTTATGCCCCTTGTGATTTCTCCAGACACCATAACTTTGCCGCAGTTGATAGGATTTAAAAATCTTGCTATAGAAATTCTGAAGCTCTTATGAGTAAGAAAAAAAAATGAAATTCCAAATTTTACATACTCTTCCATACCCCCTCCTACAATCCAATCATAAGATTATGCTACCACTCAACTATCATGGAGTTTCCAAAACAAAGCATCCATGAAGCCACATGGTAACTTCAACAATCTGTTTGCACAGTCTCCACTGCTTTGTTGCAACATAGATGGTGGCTGCTTCATTTATGTTTTTCATGATTTTGTTGTTGGTGATGGATTTGATTTGGACCTAAAAGCTTGAGGAACCATGAGATATGTAGCCTTTTTTTGTGTCAAAAATACAATTCGCGTTGTATATACTTTTTTAAACCATAAAGATATTTTCTCTGTCAGGTCCATGTGACATCTAAATCTGAGAGCCAGACACCCTTTGGTATGGGTATGGCATCAGATCCCATGGCCTTTCGCCGAGGAGGAAAGAAGCTTGCCATGGAAGATGTGTGCTATTATCAGTGGCCCCTTCCTGGCATTCCCCAGGTTTTTTTTTTTTTTATCTATTGACAGTTTTCTCTTGTCTCTTTCTAAGAAGGGATGTAAATTTATTTGTCAGAAAAGCTAAGCAATCTAAATTCCTACCCTGCAGTTTGGAGTCTTTGGTATTTGTGATGGACATGGTGGAGTAGCTGCTGCAAAATCTGCTAGCAAGTTAGTATTCTCATTTCAGTATTGATGTGTTGCCCTGATGCAGGTGAAACCAAGATTGTTTTTCTATTACCATCTTTAACAGCTATAGGAAACTACCTTGCACACTTTATTTGTTGTTCTTGTCCAAGAAGTTGGCTGGTTGAGATTGTCATTTGATGTTGACTAGTTTAAGGATTATGCTTTGTAAGAACCCGCTTTTCTATTGTGTCTAATATCTTGTGACTTCCTTTCTCTTTGCTCTCCTTTATTATTTTGTGATTTTCTTTCTCTTTGCTCTCCCTTATTATTTTGTGATTTTCTTTCTCTTTGCTCTCCCTTTTTAATGACTCTTGGTACTGATTTTTGTTATCATTGTCTATTTTATCCTCTGCTTCTATGTTCATGTGATGAATTGGCTGCTTACCATGCCTTTTTGGTAATTTAGTAATTGCCTTCTTTTTTCCCCTCCAGAATGCTTCCTGAGAAGGTTGCCAGTATTCTGTCAGATTCTCTTATAAGGGAGAGGGTTTTATCGCAATGTGATGCCTCGGATGTTCTTAGAGATGCATTTTCTCAAACTGAAGCTAATATGAATAACTATTACGAGGTTTTTTCCCCTCGCCTTTTCTTGTTTTGTTTGTTCCTAATGATTATCTGTGATTTCCTTGAGTCTTAAATGAAAAGCTCTCCTTGTTTGCACTGCCCAAATTTTTTTGAGATGGTTGAGGAAGGCAGAGCAATTTTTCTCACGCTGTAAATTTACCCCATTAGTGACTTGCATTATACCATGCTGCCTTCATGATACAGGCTGGCTGGTTTCTGGATTCTCATACAGCCACCTTAGTTGTTCGTCAATGACCAAGTCTGATTTGTCACTTTGGATTGTTTCTTGAATTGCCACTACTTCTATATAGGTGTCCATGCATAATAAGAAGTAGCTAAATGAAGTAAGACTAATCTTAGGCTAGTGTATGACAAATTGGTTAGCAATGTGTTACAATTACCATTTTATATTGAGTCTTCATGATTTTTATGGAAATTTTGGGAGCTTGTGGACTAGCAGTATAGTATCTCTAGATATTAACATTTGTTCCTCTTGTTGCACGTTGGTTTATTAGTTGTTGCAAGAGAGCAGTTGTAGAACTCAACTGCAACTTCTAACACATTCATAGTTGCTTAAATATGCAACCGTAACTGGTTTTCTATTGTCATATACCTGTGTTGTGGAATGTCATATATGGGTAATATATGCTGTTTTAGCTCTTAAATGGGCAAGCTACTAGCTAGAACATGGGTGATTTTGTGGATTGTTGAGAAGTCATTACTAGGATAGTTTTTTCAAGATAGCTTGAATCTATGAAGCACCCCATGTCCTTTGGTGTTAATTCTCTAGCACACATTATCTAATAGAAACAAAAGGGAGATAGAACAGATTGTGTGAGTAATTTATATAAGAAGGCATCGTCTGCTCTTTATCTTGTATTTGAAAAGCATGGCTGATTGAATTCATAGCACTGAAGTGGATCTAACTCTTATTAGCCTGTTGTTTTTCTAGTGTTCACTATATTGTCACTTAATTCAAGTTAACAAAGAGTGGCTATATTGTAGATCATCGTTTACCATCGCCTCTGTGAAAATGATTATATTACCTACTTTTGAACCATTTTTAAGTTGCAAAATCTCAAGATTATCATTTTGCATATTACAACGATCAATTCCTGCAGGGTTGTACCGCGACAATGCTTTTGGTTTGGGCCGACAGCAATGAAAATTTATTTGCACAGTGTGCAAATGTAGGAGACTCAGCTTGCTTTTTGAAGTATGTTTTAAATTTCTCATTTTGTAATGACTGCTGACAAATCAAACACCCAAAAATCTGTGGAATGCTTCTATTATATCATAAATATGTACAATAATGGAATGTTTTGACTCGCAATTCTCAGTAGATAAGTTATCAAATAGTGATCCTTGTTTAAAACAGTTATCATAATCTTTAGCTACAATGCTTTTTAGCAGTATCATTAAAAGCTTGAACTTTGACACCGAGTACTCTCCTTTTGAAAGGGACTGCCTTTATAACATATTAGCAGCTGTTAACATGAGGCTACATGGATCATATTTAGAACATACTAAAAGTTGTGGATTTTCAGTTATAAGATGAAAAAAATTTGACCTTTTGCTCTCATTACTGTATTTTTAATACCATATTTTCATAGGTTACATGGATCATATTTAGAACATACTAAAAGTTGTGGATTTTTAGTTATAAGATGAATTTTTTTTTACCTTTTGCTCTCGTTACTGTATTTTTAATACCATAATTTCAGTGTTGATGGGAAGCAGATTAAGATGACAGAAGATCACAGAATAAGTAGTTACTCTGAAAGACTTCGATTAAATAAAACGGGAGTGCCATTGAGAGATGGGGAAACACGGCTTTATGGTAAGTTAACAGTGACATTTTATGACATGTTTCATATTATCGTGCAGATGATAACTCTCCCTTGCTTTTCCAATTCAGGCTTGAACCTTGCTCGGATGCTCGGTGACAAATTTCTCAAACAGCAGGAACACCGCTTTAGTTCAGAGCCTTATATAAGTGAAGCCGTACATATCAAGCAAGCAAGCGGTGCTTTTGCACTATTGGCAAGGTGATTTCAGAAATAAATGACATTGTTCTTGTGTTTTCTAGCTTGTGATTTAATTTAACCAATATTCCTGATACTATTTGGATATTTCAAGATATTGAAAATCATCACACTTGGAGGTTGTTTGAGATTACATTTCAAAAATGTTCTTGAAAAAAAAATATTTTTTGCTTTAAATTAGTTTTTATTTTGTGTTTTATATCGTTTTGATATGTTAATTTGTATGTAAAAATAATTATTTTGATATGTTCACGAACAAAAAACATTTTGAAAAACATCCACTACACTCCTAAAACAGGCCCTTGAATGCAACCCTCGGAACATTGCCTCCTTTTCTTGGGCAAGTCTTGATTCTTATTTGGAAATATGGGAACTTAAAAATTTCGTTGTCTATATAATTTTTTTTTTCTTTAGATAAATTTATTGAAAGTGTGAATCTGGACTCTTTAAAAAATTGCAGTGATGGCTTTTGGGATGTCATCAGTCTTAAGAAGGCCGCCCAGCTTGTCACGCAGGTTAGCCTTCTTCCTTCCATCCCATCATTCGAACGCAATCCATAATTCTTTTGGGTTTGTGGAAAATTTTCTTTCCAAGATATTCTGGTGACATTTTGCATTTTTATCGATGCAGGCAAAAGAAAGATATTTGGCAGGAGAGAATAATATTTCGGAGAAGGTGGCAAGTTTTCTGTTGAGCGAGGCTAAAACATTGCGAACAAAGGACAACACCTCCATAATTTTCTTGGACTTTGACAGAAAAATTAGAATATCTTGTAAAGTTGATTCTTAATATAAACCACAAATTTTAGTGTACATTTAGTAATTTTCTTTTGAGCTGTAGTCTCCATCTAAAGATAAAATGTTTAGTAAGATAGTTGATTCTCCGCTTGAAGTTGGTGCACAACAGGCTAGCTCATGACCTCCCGGGAATAAATCAACAGTAACAAAGTCTCAACCCGAATTAGCTCAGGTAAACTACATGGACCCGATCCACTGTGGCGTAATGACCACTACTGTGAATTTAGATTTGTACGATTTAGATTTCATGGTTTTCTGTTTGTGTCGTCCACAAGCTTGTTCAAGAATCGGTGAGGTATCTAATGATAAACTTATAAGTGTGCTGAGATTTCAAGTGGTGAGATTATTGTTGTCTGTTTGGAAGTGTGATTGCTGTTGTTTTTTAAAGTATTTTTTGTTTAAAAATATATTAAAATTATATTTTTTTTATTTTTTAAAAATTATTTTTAATATCAGTACATCAAAATGATCTAAAAACATTAAATTTTATTAATCTAAATTTAAAAATAAAAATAAAATAAAAATTATTTTTTTTCAAAAATGCTTTTAAAAAGTTCTCCCTAACACCCCCTGAAACATTTGCTGAAAAGTGGCTTCGTATCTTATTACAATCTTGATTTTATAATCCATGGAGCCTGGTTGCGTGGCTTGATAATTGATGAAGAGAAATTCTTATGATCGAGACACGTTAAAAAAAGTTCGATTGCACGGACAGGGAGAAAAACTCAAGAAACTTCAGTAATTATTATTTTAATTATTAGTCTATTTTTATTTGCTTATATTCATTTTTCATCTTTGTTATCTTCATTTAAATCTTGTAGAAAGAGTGATGGTGATGCGCTCTATTTTTTAAAAAGAAGATTTATTATATTCAAACTAATTTAATTTATTAATTATAAGTTTTCTCAGAATTATTAATAAAAACCATTAATTGAGAATTTTAAAACCTTAAAGTAAAAATTAATTAAAAGATTTTTAAATTAAGAATTATTTAATTGCTTATGATTTAAAAGGCGAAAAGTTTGTTTTCTAAATTGGTGGTAAAATTATTTGAAGCTTATGATTTAAAAGGCGAAAAGTTTGAGCCATCTCATGCGGAGCTCGCAATTGCCACCCCATTCCCCGAACACGCTATTGTTAAACTAGCTTACAACAAACTAGTAACCACAAAGAAAGTAAAAGGTGCCCCCCACCCTCCCAGTAAACCCTCGTCAAACGAGCGTCTCTATAAACCCCAACGAAACTAAAATGGGGAAGAAGCAGAAGAAAGCGGAAGCCGAAACGGACGCAGAGAGAGTTGAAAACGACAAAGCAGAAAATGAGCTCGAGCTCGATAATGGCGATTCTCACAAAAAGAAGAGGAGGAAGAAAAATAAAGAAAGAAATGAGATTGATAGAGAAGTAATGGAAGCAAAGGAAATACCTACAGTCAGCGTAGCCATTTCTGGTTCCATCATCAATAACGCTCAATCTCTCGAACTCGCCACTCGAGTACTCCACCCACTCTATTTAGTATTTCTATTTTTTAAAAGAAATTACAGTAGAGTAATCAGTTATTCAGTTGTTTTTTTTTTTTTTTATTATGTTATCTTTAATATTCTTGTTTTCTTCGTCGTTGTCTTTGATTTTCTGCTTACATTTTTCAGTTGGCCGGTCAAATTGCTCGTGCCGCGACTATTTTTCGAATTGATGAGGTTTCCATCTTTATTTTCACTATTGATAAGTATAATAATTGAGAAATAATGCTAATGCTACAGATATGCTTAATCATTATCGGTTCTATGTTGGGAAAATCAAGTGATGGTTATTGTATAAACAGTTGGTGGTGTTTGATAACAAGAGTAGTTACGAGAAAGAGGATCGTTCTTTAACGACAGGCAATAATTCGGATGAGAATGAGAGTGGTGCGGCTTTCTTCGTAAGGATCTTGCGGTATTTAGAGACCCCACAGTATTTAAGAAAAGCACTTTTTCCGAAGCACTACAGCTTGAGATTTGTGGTGAGTGAGAGACCAATTTATCAATGAATTCTGCTTGTTTCATGCGTCTATTGTTTTTCTTTTGTTGGTTGCTCAACTAATGCTGTCTGTACTACTGCTCATCCGTTTTCAAAGGGAATGTTGCCCCCGCTTGATGCTCCACACCATCTGCGCAAACATGAATGGGCTCCATTTCGGGAAGGTAAGTTTTCCCCACTTTCCTCCAATTATCTGCAAGGATTTCGATTTGATACTTATTTTTGTATTCAAATTGTCTCTGATCTCCTCTTATTATTATTTTAAAAAATAATGAGTATTAACTTAATCACTGCGCTTTTATCACAATCTCTGTTTAGAAACAGCTTTTGACACATGTTGCAATAACGCTGTAGGTGTCACCCTAAATGAAAAGGTTCCAAATTCTGGGGAAACACTAGTTGACGTGGGCTTAAGTAAGGTAATGTTCCACTGAAGTTTGTGCTGCAGGCTAATCTGTGCCTTTCACTGCCTTTTCATCTTTTGGAATGAACAAATTTTTTGTCAAGGATCAACAACTAATGCATTCTATTGATTGTCTATCGTTCATGTTGTCAGAGTTGTATAGTTTCTTGGTAACAATCTTCTTTTTATTGTAATCATGTAATTGGATCTTGATAAGAATGTTTGAGACCAACTTCTGGATGATTAAGCACTTCTTAACACTCTTGCTTTGTTTTAATTTGAAAATGGAACACAATTTCGTTCAAAGAGGATGTAATTGCTACAAAGTTGATCGTTCATCACTTTTCATCTTGACTGCAGTTTCTAAGGACTAATCAGCAACGAGGGTCTACATTATGAATCCCCTCTGGCTATTTAATTTTATGTCATCGTGCAGTACCTAATTTTACCTTCTTTCGCTAAATGTGTGCGTGTTACCTTATGTTTCTGTTTGTGAAGTTTCCATTTTCTTCATTTCAATTTTATTTTCAGTCTGTTTTATGTTGTGCCATGACAAAGCACAAATTTACCTGAAAGAATGGTTCCTTTTCTTTCTTTCTTTCCATGCCTTGCTCAATTCTTTGTGGTTTCTATGGTTAATTCATTAATCTATTTTCACTCATTTTAATGCTTTCCCTTTGAGGTCTAGATAGGCAAGCAGTGCATGGTAAGTTTTATATCTTATAGATTTGAGCCAAAATCATGCAGAATGTTGCTGTTAATCAAGTGCTTGAACCTGGAATAAGAGTAACCGTGGCTATGGGAACCAACCGCAATTTGGATGCCGGTAAATGAATTTATGTCTCCTTTTTCCTTTGGTATAAAGTTATGAACCTTGGCTGAGTTATTTTCCCATCACTGTCTAGGGATCTTTGTGAAGAAAATGGTAGAGAAATTATTTATGATTTTTAATTTATTCAACTGATGTTTTGAGCATCAAAGATACAATGCCCTTTTTTATTTCTATAATTAAGCCCCTTTCATTAAGAATCCAATCTTCGCTCTTTCTCTTGGTTTTTGGTTCTTATAATGATTCCATGAATTGTCATTTACCCATTTTAAGTATAAGTTTTCTGTTAACATTAACTTTGTTACAGTTCTCAATTTTATATTGCATTTATCTAGATCCACCACGCCAGGTTGTCTCGTTATTGAAGCCGATGGAGGAAGCGGGAATGTATTGGGGGTATAGAGTGCGATATGCTTCTAATATCAGCTCAGTGTTCAAGGATTGTCCATACAAGGTAGTGATACTTTTAAAAAAATATATTTTCTTAATTTTCTTTTGTGCTCCTTTGATATAACCACACAATATTTTTTTCACCATTAATTGAAGGCTTTTATCAACTTCTATAATGTCAACTCAGGGTGGCTATGATCATTTGATTGGTACCTCAGAGCATGGTCTCGTTATTAACTCATCAGAGCTTTCTTTACCAGCATTCAGGTATGCTCTTGGTCTACATTAGATCATTTGGGTAACTTTATCTGTTGATTGCTTCTTAGTGACAAGAGGAGATCTCTGTTCTATGTGCTGTTTGTTTAGCTTGTTGCTTTTGGAGAGCCTTTTCCTTTCTCTTTCTAATATGATGAAAAAAATGCCCCTGATATAAATTAGAAATGGTAACACAATACCGTTGCTGCCTAATGGATTTACTGTTTTCAGACAGGGTAAGCTGAATAGTAGAGAATAAGAGATGCGATTCTCAAAATAACTATTTGTCTTGTGGAATGACTGGACTGTTTTGCTGCTATGGATTGACATGTTTAATGGCCAACACTCAGAATTGTATGATGGCATTTGGTTTGTGATTTCTGTAATAGGCAGCAGCTTTGAAAGCTTTTCAGATAACTCGGAATGCCCTTGGAGGCAATCATTAAGTACTGACAAGCGCACATGCATGTGTCCTATTCAGAAGATTTTTGAGGTCAATTAACCTGTGTTTCCCCTTTTTTGGAGAAATATATATACAATAAGAAAAATATGAAATGGCACAGTCTATACAGGTGCATATTGAGGGTTGCATAAAAATAATGTGACTGCCTCTTTGGTTCCAAGAGTTGCATAAATATAATGTGACGGCCTCTTTGGTTCCAAGAGTTGCATAAATATAATGTGACTGCCCTCTTTGGTTCCAAGAAGTTCTTGGAATTCTCCAATTTAATTGTTTTCAGAGCAACCTCTTCATTCATGTTGTGATTTGGGATTTTGACTGAAGTATACCTCTATCTTGACCATAAGGCAATTAACTTTTTAATAAAATAATAGAATGTGAATTCACTTTGAGAGGCTTTTAGTTTTGCAAGTCAAAGCATGCAGTGCCTTTGGAGGATTGTAATCTGCTTTCGGCATATTCTTTTTAGTTCTGCCATATGTTGGCATCAAGTAGTAACACTTTGCATTTTATTTAATTGTGATCCATAGATAATTCTTTTGTATTCTCAATTTGTTAGGCATCTCTTGATTGCTTTTGGCGGGCTTGCTGGATTAGAAGAGAGTATTGAAGAAGACAGTAACTTAAAGGTATTGCTCAGTTGGAACATCCATTGCCATTGTTGAAAAAGCTGTCATTTTGCTCTTTTTTTTTTCTTTTTTTCTGGGGTGTGTGGAGAGACACAGCATTTCTCATATATTTATGCTGCTTATATTTGATTCGAATCTATTTAACGGCACATGCTCGAACTTTTAGTTGCTAACCCGCTGTTGATTCAACTTATTGTTGTTTGAGAATTACGTATTGAATACTGGTTTTGGCATTTCTTCTTCTTTAAGGGTAAAAATGTCCGTGAGGTATTTGATTCGTACCTGAACACATGCCCCCATCAAGGAAGTCGGACAATTCGAACTGAGGTGTTACTCTTTGATTGGCTTGTCGTCTATGTTTCCAGATAGCTATCTGTCAACTGAAACTTGTGATCTGATTAAAATATGCATCTTTTCAACAGGAAGCAATTTTCATTTCACTACAGTATTTTCAAGATCCAATTAACCGAGCACTGCACGGAGTTCAACATTAAAGTTACTAGCAGTCTGTCAGGCGGTCATTCTGCTCTTGATCCGTAGTCTCCTACAAGCACTTTATTTTTGTAGATTCTGGAATTGGTTGCCTGCAATTTGGAAGATTAAAGGATCTTCGTGTTCTTTATTTAGTCTAGTTTAAGCTGCATGGTTGCAATATTTGTAATTTCTTTCTGCTATATTTTCTGAAAATTTTGGTGATGGATTGGTCAATCCATTGATCCCAGTTTTTTTTTTTTTTAATTTCTACCAGCAACATGAATTACAACCATGCAGGACTGGCCGGTCGTCTCCCCGGGCATTTCCCGTTTCCCTACAAAGGGAAGGGAGATGTCGCTACAGCCACTAATTACAACTAGCATTTCCACCACCCTGATTTATCAAAAATAAAATATAATCTTCTATATTACTTTGATGATGGAGTCCCACGAGGGAACAAAAATCGGGCTTAGGATAGGACTAGAATGATTGATTCTCTTGTGGTTTCAGGTTTGAGTCATGTGATTATTAATATGAAGTTCTGTGACTATTAATATGATGATTACTGGAGGTTTATATGATCATTAATTTTAGGATTTGTGGGATTAATTAAAGGTATGTGTAAATTGATCTGGATATTCATGTTAATAAAAAAAATAAAGTTGTCAAGAAAAGAAAACGGATTCACCTTTCTTTGATAGTATTGTTGAACTATATAGTAATGAGGATTAATAAGCAACATTATGGTTTAGATTTACATTATGTCAAAATAAGTGACAAAATTATCAAGAATCTTGAATTAGCGTACTTGAAATTAAAGCTTAAATTATCAATAGATAAAATTCAATAGGAAATAGATGTAAATGATTAAAGAATAACTAAAAGAAAAACTATAAAATCAGTAAATAGATGTAAATCAAGATATTTTATTTTATATGATGAGATATTTATTCAGTTATGTTTATTTTATTTGTTTATTAAAATCAATAAAATACAATAAAAATAAAAACACAAATAAGATTGGTTGAGTAAATAAAAATATATATATTATGCAAGGCCAAACATATTAATAATCTTGTATGAAAAATAGAAAATAAATTGAAGATGACCACAATTTTTTTTTAAAAATAATATAGAAAGATGAAATCATAAAAACAATATGCAAAAAAAAAAAAAAAAAAAAAAAAAAAAAAAAAACTTCATTAATTTTTCAAATTCATGACCATTGTCATTAGATTAAAAGTACCGCATATAAAAAAAATCAGGAAGCTTAATCCCTAACAAATCAAACATCGAATGATGAAACCAAAGAAAGAATCAAATACACAAGGATTTGCAAGAATAATACACACACATATGTAAGGGTGAAAATCAAAATATAAATAAATAAATTAGAAACCAACCAAAAATCTTCAATTGGAGTTTTAAATTGAAAAGAAAAAAAATCAACAAAATAAAAAACAAATCAAGATAAATAGGCTAAACTTAGAAAAATAATACAATGTAAATTTTAATTGAAGAATAAGATTGAAAAAACAACAAAACTTTAAAAAGAGAATAAGAGAAAAAATATAAATTGAATTGAATTAAAAAAATACTACAAGGTATAAATGAAAGATCAAATCGAAAACAATCAGTATTTATAAGAGGGTGAAAAACAAAATAATAATTGAAATACCAACAACAAATAGCACAAACAAATACCTTTTTAGGTAGGACAGAAAGGAAGAAAAAAAAATAACTGCCGATAACAGATCATCAACCATCCGTTATCAAACGTGGAGGAAAAAGACACGACGATGCTTATGATGATATGAAGTAATGATAGGTTTGGATTGACCATCAAAAACATTGCGTGCATCGCCGGAAAAGGGTCTGAACTCTGTTTTTTCAAGTTGCATTAACAATCTAGCTAGCCTGCGATGACCCGAATCCCTTATGCACTAGTTACTGACCCGCGACATTCCGACGATAAGTTATGCCACAGCCACAGCACTGTTTTGATTTGATGTGGCTGGCAGCAGCGCAAGGTATGATGATGCTACCAGCAAGTCAGATCTTTTTATATTTATTATATAAAAATTTAAAAATTATTAATTGGATTTTAGGTATATAAAAAATAAAAATAATTAATAACAAATGTTATCTATATATGAGTGTTTTATATTGATATTAACGTGTGTCTGTATCACATTATATTAGAAAAATCTAAATATTATATACATATGTTTATTTAATATAAATTTATTCTCAGATTGGATTGAGTTTTAAATTAAATTTCATAATATTTATATTTTATTTATTATTTATGCAAGTCAGAAATGACATTCATCAAATTAATATTAAATTGCCATGCATGAGCATTGCAGCCAATACCACAGCAGGTTCTTTCGTTTGTTTATACGGTACACTTCGCGTTTTACTTAAATAAAAAAAAAGTAATAAAAATAATGTTTTCAATTTTGAACTGCAATTTAAAACATGGTCTTTACACGTAAACAAGCTGGTATGAAGGCATATTTAGCAATATAACTAAGTTAACAAGGGCATTTTTGTAATGTCACAAAAATATAGAGGCGTGTCTGGTCAGAAAAATATAAAATAAGGGAAATAGTACCACTAGCAGTAAACCCCAAGCGTGACTCGGCCCTCCTACTCTCTCCCAAAAAGAAAGGAGCGAGAGAAAACTCTGAATACAGAAAAGAAAGTGGTCTTTGCCAAATTAGTGAGTGAGTGAGTGAAGCGTGTGCCCATCTTAAACACAAAACACAGGCACAGCAGCGATAATTCAAAAACAAAAACCGTTAAAAAATAAAAACCAAAGGACCGTTAAAATCGTTCCCGCCAATCGCCATGGTACCTCAGCTCGAACACGAGCTTCAGCAAGACTCTCCAGCCGTCTCCTCCTCCTCCTCGCTAGAAGACCACGTTCGAAAGACAAAGTCTTTGATCTCTGCCCTCAATTTTGTCTCTCGCGATCTCCCTCTCCCGCCTGATCTCCTCGACACCGTCTCTTCAATCTATTCAGATGAAATCGACGCTGATTTTGACGGTGGGACCCAAATTAAAAGTCGACCGGTACGTGTACTTGAGATGCCCTTTTGATTTTCTGGTTCTGGGGGTTTGTTTAATTTTGTGGATTTGGGTGCTTCTTGGGGCAATTGGGACACTCTTATGGTAATTTCTTAAAAAACAAATGGAAATTTGGGGTTTCTGAAGGGGATTTTAGAGTCTGTTTTTAGGGTACCCTGTTTAAGAGGATAACTTCGAGGTTAGGGTTGGTTAGGGATTGCGGGCTCCTGTAAATTTGGTGTTCTCTTCTCTGCGCGTGTGAAGTTGTTTCTTGTTATCTTTGTTTTGCGTGGCGCACGTGTGAAAATTTTATAGATTTTTGAATTAGTATTGTACTCCTCTTCAACCACAAGATCGTGATAGTTTCAATTAAGTTATGTAGTGAAGAGGATTGTCAGGGCTAGGTTTCTTCGTGGTTAATGGCCATTTTTTCATTGTTAATCTTTGGACTAGATATGTATGTTTACTGTCTTGTAATTGACTATCTGAACGGACAGTATATGTTAAAGCATATACACATCCATTGTCGGAGAGTTCTTTGGCTTCTCTTTTCACTTTATAATGGTCTCATTGTTGTGTTACCTTGTTTAAAGAATGACATGCGGAGTTTTGGTTTACATTGATAAATTCTCTCTGTTTTTTCCTTGTGTTTTACTTTTTTTCCTTTCCTTTCCTAGAAGACAGGTCAAATTGAATAATGATTGTTTCCGCATCTTTTTTGCCGATGGTCTTTGTATTGTAGACTTTACACCAAGCTCTTACATTGAGAAACAAGACATCAATTTCTTTGCAATGGAGATTTTCCTGTTAATTTCTCTAGCTGTTTCAAGTTGATATTGCAATTGAAGCCTGCAATTTATGTGTTAAGTTGTTACTTCTGATATAGCTTCTGGAATGTGGATTTAACTTAACACAGCAGGGTAATCCTGGAATTTCCATCAGAAGTGATTTGATGACTGAATTTGAGGATGCACTATCAAATCAAAGGTCAAATTGCATGTCGGGTTTTGCTCTTGCAGAATTGAGGGAAAATCGATATCAAAGCCATATTCTGCATCGCGTAAATGAACTTGAAGGTTGCTATCTCTTTTACATAATCTTTACCTATCAGGACATCACATTATACTGTCTCACTCATGAAATGCTTCATGCGGGAATTTTAATTTAGTTAGCTTGTTTGTTCCAGTTATTTGGCATGTTGTCGGTACTTGTTTAGGATACCTCATTCACAGAACTTGGTTGCTATGCCTACTGATATCTGGGCCTAATGTCTTTTGCCGTTGGTAATTTGTTAATCATAGTGACAGTGTACCTACCCTATTTGCTGATTGGGTCCTTATAGATTAATCCCTGGAAAGGATGTATTGATGCATTTTTATGTTCTGGATCAGAACTTTCTTCAACCAGAGGTGAAGACCTGCAGATGAAGTGCTTACTTGAACTTCATGGACTGAAGGTAAGTTTGATTTGTTAAAATTTGTTATGAAAAGTTTTATGAAGTTTGTGCATGCTTTTGTATTTGTACTTGATAGAGTAAAAGCTGCAATCTAAATTGAAGGTAAGACAAACTTTGGTTGTTCGTGTGTGGGTGGTGAAACCACTGAATATCCAGAAATAGAATAAATCTGCTTCCCCCATTAGATATAGGAAAAGCTTCATTGCTGATCTTTTGGTTTTGATATACTTAAGGTTTTGGAATCCAGTGAAGGAATGCTAAATTTAGCCAAACTAGATTTATGCTGGCTGACTGGTTTAATTGTAGAATCTTATAGCTTTCTTTTTTATAGATATGTTGATAAAGGGGCTTTTGGATTCATGGTGATAGATGGGTTGTGCTCATTGTTTTATTTGGAAATTGAGGGATGACACCTGTTTTGTCCTTGTGGGCAAGGACTTTTTTTCTGGCAGCTAGCAGAGTTGCAGAGCAAAGTTCGATCTGAAGTTAGTTCAGAGTACTGGCTTCGTTTGAATTGTGTGTTTCCTGACAAGCAACTCTTTGACTGGGGTATTATGAGACTGCCTCGTCCTTTATACGGTATAGGAGATGTTTTTGCAACGGAAGCCGATGATCAATTCCGGAAGAAACGAGATGCTGAGGTTATTTCTTCTAATGTTCATATTCGTTCTTTTTTAATAACTTTTCTCATATTCAAACAGGGGGATTTTGGAATCTGGGCATTCTAGATTGCATATAACTTTCTGCTCCCCACTTCTCTCTCATTAACCAAGTTGAAATCTACAACTTGATGGTGTTGACCTAGGTTCTGACCCTGCTATACTGGTACTATATACAATATAAGCTGTCGATTGTTGAAATATGCTGTCAATTGTCAATTAAAGTATCTTTTATCTCTCTCTAAATATATTTTTTTTTCAGAAGATAGTAAGTTGAAATGAGATATATAAGCTTTGGATAAAAAGATTTACAATTCAATTGGTTAACTAGGAAAACAAAATTTGTTTGCTGTCAAATGTATTGTTTTCTGTTGCATGCTCTGATGATTTGTGAAAATCTTTATTGCAGAGGCTGTCAAGGTTGGAAGAGGAAGAAAGGAACCTTGTGGAGACTAGAAAAAGAAAATTCTTTGCAGAAATACTCAATGCAGTCCGAGAGTTCCAATTGCAAGTTCAGGCTACTCTTAAAAGGAGGAAGCAAAGGAATGACGGGGTTCAGGTTTTCCACTGTCTGTCAATCTTGCTACTTCGTAAAGTCTGCTAATATGAATCTGAGTAGCTCAGACATTTGCGTGGATGAGGGATTTCTAAACCTTTTTTTATATGGAATTTGTATGGTTAACATAAGTGATAGCCATGGAGTTTAATCAGAAGCACATATAGTTAGAGAGAGAGGGGGAGGGGGGGGGGGGGGGGGGGGGGGGATCGAATGTCATTTCCATAGGAAAGGAAAAGAGGAAAATAAAAGTTTATATGGCAAGCTTCAAAGCATTATTTGGTGATATTGATATAAAATTAAGTCTTGTTTGCCAATGAAATGTTTCTGTACAGCTAAATTGAGTTCAGTGATGAATCTGTGTCTTGTGGCTAGTTACAGAATGTTATAAAGAAACTAGTCCATGAAACTCTTTAGCCTATGAAACCTTTACAATCTTTATCTTCTGTAATCCAGAAGATGAGATCTGTTGGTTATTTATCAGTTCGACTGATTCCTACTTTTCTTAGTATAGCATATGGTTAGTGAATACACTTAATGTTGTTGTATTTTGATAGGCATGGCATGGAAGGCAAAGGCAGCGGGCTACTCGGGCAGAGAAACTGAGGCTCCAAGCCCTGAAGGCTGATGATCAAGAAGCTTATATGAGATTGGTAAAGGAGAGCAAGAATGAACGACTTACAATGCTTCTTGAAGAAACAAATAAACTACTTGTTAACTTGGGAGCTGCAGTCCAACGCCAAAAAGATGCAAAACATTCCGATGGTATGGAACCTTTACAAGACTTGGATGCTGATTCACCTGAGTTGGATGCTTCAAGGAATGAAAGTCCACTTGATGCATGTCCCGAGGAAGATGAAATTATTGATTCTGATATTAATGATGATAGTGGTGATTTGCTTGAAGGCCAGCGACAGTATAACTCAGCCATTCATTCAATTCAGGAGAAGGTAAATAGTAAATATTTGTTCTCTGTCATTTTATCTCCAGGTTTTACTATGCAGATCTTGTATTTGATTTCATGGCTTAAATTTCAATCATTTTATGTTTCTCTGCAATGTGTAAGCTAGTCTGCATGGTGTTTAGATTTCCATACACCTGTGGGAATGACTAGATTAGAGTTAATCAGTGCTAGCAAGTGAAAGCTCTCAAACTGTTTATATACCAGTTCCTTCTAGCAATTACCCTAACCTTGAGTGTTTGGCCCCCGGTCTTGGCTTTTGAGTCCAAGCTGGGATTGGGGGCTGTCTTATGCAAAATATTATGTTCATCGTGCTTGAGTGAGTATGGTCTTCAGTATTGCTCTTCCCCCATTTATTTGAGATGGATAGATAGTTGAGTTTTGTTGCATGGATTGCTTCAGCTTGTTATTTCTTTTGGTACATAGAGTAATATGGTTGATTGATGAAAGCACAGTTAATTGGCTGATTTCAACATCAAAAGCTAACTGTCTCCTTGTTCGAGGGCGTGAAGATAGTGTGGGTCCTACGCTGCAGATGTTGGGCAGGTTATGGGAATTTGTCCCGCTTCATTTTGTAATGGGTTGTGGTTTGCACTGAGAATTTAGGGGCTATCATTTGATGTGGCACATGGAAATTGTTTTGTCAGGTGCTGAAATTATGTCTGGTGGCTAAAGGTTGATTGGAAGAGATTAATGAAGGCTTTCTTTTGACAGCAGCTAAATAGTGAGTTTTGGGGTTTCATTTAAGAGGTTAATTAATGTACAAAGAGACGGAATAATATGGCTTTCATGTTGGAGTAATGATGGGATGAGTTTGGAGGTGATTAGAGCAGTAAAGGAGGAATTTGGAGGTTACTTGTCTGCCATGAAAAATAGTTCGTAAATTTAGCATGAGAGAGATGATATCACAGTAGTCAAGTTTGTTCAATTTTCCAAACAATGATAAAAACTGCTACAAAATGTGCTTATTGACTAGAGGTCAACCTTTATGCTTGAAATTGGATGTGATAGTTCTCCAATTTTCTGGAAAGCAAAAAATGCCTGCTCAAGTGAAACTTGTGTTATTAAACAGTTTATTTTTTGTTCTTTAAGAGAACCATCATGCCTTGGACTATACAAAGGGAGTTAACCCTCTGACCTCTAATAATCTGTCCTGTCTTGTCCCTGCCCTCGAACAGATTTTGACCAAGTTATCAGTGTCATTCCCACCTGCTAGCTACACACCTACTGGCTCTTTTAGTATAGACATTCCTGCTTTTTTCTAGTTTTCACAGATTAGCATGGATATTTTTTTATTTTTTTCTCTTATTTTTTTACCCCCCCGCGGATTCCACTATTGTTGGCATTTATATCCCTAGCCTCTGTCTTTCTAGAATTCGGAGTCCTGAATCAGAAAGTTCTAATGAAGCTGCTGATCAACTTAGAGTCAAAGAAAAGAAAGCGTAATACTCAAAGTTCCTTTTAGATTGTAATCTTAACTAAACTGCCAGTTACACCTGTTTTTCTTTGAAACTGCAAAAAAAAAATGTATCTGCTCACCCGTCACTCATAATCCATAGAATAAGACTCTAAATTACAAAATAATTTAACCAAAGGATTCAGCATATGAGACCATGTGAAGTGCAAATCTTGTTGAACTCTTTTTGGGATTTATAGAAAGAAAAATCTTAATAGAATGCGAGTCCAAAATAGACAGTATATTTTCCCATTGCCTTCTGATCTACAATGTGGCTTATATGGAGCAGTGATTCTTGGTGCTGTTTATCTTATGTAAATCTTTCTGGTTGCAAAATGGTGATTGTGATTCCATGCAACTTTTGCTGTTCATACTAGAGAAGCTAACTAATTGTACATTGTAATGCAGGTAACCGAGCAGCCATCCATACTTAAAGGTGGACGATTAAGACCATACCAGTTAGAAGGGCTTCAATGGATGCTGTCCTTGTTCAACAACAATTTAAATGGAATTTTAGCTGATGAGATGGGGTTGGGGAAAACAATACAAACAATATCGTTAATAGCATATCTTAAGGAGACAAAGGGTGTCTGCGGGCCACACTTGATAGTTGCTCCAAAGGCTGTGCTACCAAATTGGATCAATGAATTCTCGACATGGATTGAGGAGAATGAGTATGCAAAAACATTTAATTTCAGAGTTTCTTTCTCAGGGTGATTGTGTATGCGAGTATGCATGCCAAGTAGCATTTGATTTGAAATTGCTCATGTATTTGCTTCTTCATCCAGGATTAAAGCTTTTCTTTATGATGGGCGTCTCGAAGAGAGAAAGGCTATAAGGGAACAGTTATCAAAAGAGGGGGACTTTCAGGTGCTGATCACACATTATGATCTAATCATGAGAGATAAAGCTTTTTTGAAAAAAATTCACTGGCAATACATGATTGTTGATGAAGGGCATCGATTAAAGAATCATGAGTGTGCTCTGGCGAAGACTATTGCAGGGTATGGTGCTACATGTGTACTTGCCTGTCTCATTTTTTGTCTCCATGAACTCTATTTTTGGTCTTTTAATTGCTTGGCTGAATCTCTTTTTATGTTCATTTCTTTCTACATGCATCCATTGTTTGAATGTTCGCATGGCATTTGTTCATGTCAGCTGTAAAATCTTAGCAGCATGATGGTTGGCTAGGCTTGGACCTTAATTATATTTGGATGGCAAGTTGTTTCTGGGTTCAAATTTTTATTTTCTAGAGAAAATGTGGGAGGTATTCAATTAACTTTTGCCTGCTGACTGCATGGGTATTCCACTGAAGTTTAGATCAGCAGGCAACATTAGGATACTTATTTGTATTGTTCTTTTTCTCTTGCTACACTGAAGTTCTTTTTCATGAAAGCAAATGAACACTACTTTGTTTATCATCCTTTTCACCTGAGAAGATCAAAACATGATTATCCAGCACTATCATGATACTTATCAATTTGTACTGAGGTGGTTGCTATCTACTGTTGAAAAGTTGTAAAGATACCTCATGTCCTCGGTTTTCATGGAATCAAATAGTTCTTTGGACATGGTTATATAAGACACTTTAAAGGCTTTTCTAATTTAATTTTAACCTGCATGCAGCTATCAGCTTAAGCGCAGACTTCTATTGACTGGGACTCCGATACAGAACAGCTTGCAGGAACTGTGGTCCTTGCTTAATTTTCTCCTCCCACATATTTTTAATTCTGAGGACAAATTTGAAGAGTGGTTTAATGCTCCCTTTGCTGATCGGGGTGAAGTTTCTCTTACCGATGAAGAACAGTTATTGATCATTCGTCGTTTGCATAATGTAGGGGTCCTTGAAATTTCAATTTTTTTCTGAAGTCTTCTTTAACCTTTACCCTGATTCATTTGCATGATTCTCAGGTTATAAGGCCATTCATATTGAGGAGGAAAAAAAATGAGGTGGAGAAATATCTTCCTGGGAAATCTCAGGTTATACTAAAATGTGATTTGTCAGCATGGCAGAAAGTATATTACCAACAAGTTACAGAGATGGGCAGGGTTGGGCTGCATAATGGTTTGTCATTTCCACTCCTTCATCCAATGTGTCTTCATTTTTCCTGTGTTTTTAACAGTCTTTATTTTCGGATACTTTGAATTTTTGATTATCTGCTTTCATTGTATGGCATATCCTGGGATATATGTTTCCTGCTTATGGAAAGCTTTTTTTTTTCTTTCTGATTCCTCCTTTCCTTTCCATTTTTTCATCTCTCTGAGCATTCTCATTTGAAATAGCCATTAGCTACCACTGAATTTTTCTGTCAAATAGCTTGACCACTTGTGCATTTGTTAGCACCAATCATCTACCACTTTTTATAGAGAACTCTAGTGCCATTTTTTTCCTATATATATCTACCTGCTATACTTGCTCTTTTTTATCTTGTCTGATGTAGCTCTATGAAATTTAACTTTTGTTGTTTTTGCTTGTGAATGACATCATGATTGAATGCTTAGGGTTATTAATCAATCTTGTGAAAATACTCATCAAAAGTGTAACAACTTGAAACTTAATGAGAAAACATCAATTTACAGGATCGGGAAAATCAAAGAGTCTACAGAACCTCACGATGCAGCTCAGGAAGTGTTGCAACCACCCATATCTTTTTGTTGGGGACTATAATATGTGGAGGAAGGATGAAATCATGAGAGCGTCAGGGAAGTTTGAGCTACTTGACCGCTTACTCCCAAAACTTCATGCAACTGATCATAGAGTCCTGCTTTTTTCACAAATGACTCGTCTTATGGATATTCTTGAAATTTATTTGCAACTTCATGATTACAAGTATCTTAGACTTGATGGCTCAACAAAAACTGAGGAAAGAGGAACTTTACTAAAGAAATTCAATGCTCCAGACTCTCCTTACTTCATGTTCCTTTTGAGCACTCGTGCTGGAGGTCTTGGTTTGAATTTACAAACAGCAGATACTGTGATAATTTTTGATAGTGATTGGAACCCCCAAATGGACCAGCAGGCAGAGGATCGTGCACATCGTATTGGACAAAAGAAGGAGGTCAGAGTTTTTGTTTTGGTTAGTGTTGGATCGGTTGAAGAAGTAATCTTGGAGCGTGCAAAACAGAAGAAGGGCATTGATGCCAAGGTCATCCAGGCTGGACTTTTTAATACTACATCCACAGGTATATCGTTCTAGATTCCATGCATTTAGCTATAAAGTATCCTTATAGTAAAGGAGGCTATGCTTTGTCATTCTTTTGTTTGCTATTGCTCCAAATTGGGGCATCTACTCTCTTATTGGCAAGATGTGACTGCTGCAGTCTGTAGGTTGATTTTCATGATTTTTGCTCTGACAACTGTGGATCATATATACTTCAGTATTTTTGATAGACATGTAATCATTGATTTGATCTAAAATATTGTAACTACAAACACGTTTACACATGCATGAAAACCACTAATGATAGTGATATTAGAGAAAATGACAAGGGATGAGTGCACTGGTCAGGACATCTCTTGGACTTCCTGCCACTAATGAATAGGATAAAGCATCGAGTCTATATGTTGGCTGACATGTTTCTATGTTCTTTAGCTGTTTGACAGTCAATGATTCAGATATTGATGAGCTGTATCATAGGAACCATTGGTCTACTCATCTTTCCAATTCCACAGTGTAAAGTTATCCTCCAACGATAAATGGAATTGGCCACTTGCATCCTTTTCTTATCAACAGAAATCTTCTTATAATTAAAACTTGGAATCGTCATGAGTTGGACTAGATTTCTGCCACGCTTTTTTCACCTTTTTTGTATGGATTAAGCATTGCATGAACGTGATATGTCTTTGCTTGTGCAGCTCAGGACAGAAGAGAGATGTTACAGGACATCATGCGTAGAGGAACTAGCTCACTTGGAACAGATGTGCCAAGTGAGAGAGAGATCAACCGCCTTGCGGCCCGTTCTCAAGAAGAGTTCCGTATTTTTGAGGATATGGACAAGGAAAGAAGAAAACAAGAGGATTACAGATCTCGACTCATGGAAGAGCAAGAGGTACCTGAATGGGCATATCAAGCACCTGATAGCAAGGAAGATAAGGCCAAAGGTTTTGAGCAGAATAGTACTGGTGTCTTGGGAAAGCGGAGAAGAAAGGAGGTGACATACGGCGACACATTAAGTGATTTGCAATGGATGAAGGCTGTTGAAAATGGACAAGACATATCCAAATTATCAAGCAAAGGAAAGAAACAAGAACATACTCGGTCTGAAGTTAATGATCCTGCCAATAATAGTGCAGGAACGGAGAAAACGGTTCTGGAAATGAGGAATGATAACATGCATGTGGCAAGTGAGGGCACGAGCGAGGATACCTATGCTTCAGCCCCGGAAAGACCGAAGTCTGACGAGGCAGTCAACAAAACTACAGATTATCAGGTTTTAGAGAAATCTGAACAAGGTATCGGAGGACGTGGTTGGAACAGGCAGGTACTTACATGGAATACTTACAAGAAGAAGAGATCCAGTTATATTTTTCCAAGTTCATCATCGGACTCGAGAGGGCAGAATTCCAACGGAAAAGGAAATGGGCGGGCTTGATGTAATTGAGCAAAAAGTCCTCACACTCTTGTAATGGGATGGTCCAGAAGCACCCGTAAGTCTTGGGTTGCTGCTACATTGCACCAGCCACCAGGCTGTGGCTGGGGGCTGTCGCTGGTGTCCTGTGGCGTTGCCTCCTTTAAATGAGTTGCTTCTAGTACTTGCACCGATGCTTCATCTGTGTTGATTCTAGCATTTGTAACTTCGCTCAAACGTCAGCAGCGGAGTTAGCATTTTCCCAATTTATGAACAGCACCTCACATCATCACCATCATTTTCAACAGCATGCATGAGGTGGTGGTCGGGTGGTGAATCTATAGCTGTCTGTATGGGTAATAACCACTCCTATTCATTGGCACCTGTAACATAGTAGCACTAATGTGATATTCCCTATTTTAGAAGATGCACTTTTATTCTTATTATCTACGGTTTTCAAGATTATTTTTATGGAAATAACTTTTATCCTTGTTATTTACGGTCGGTTTTTCAAGATTATTTTTATGTGGAAATAAGGTTTTGGCCTGGGTATCTGGAGTTTTCATCGGTGAGGGAAGACATTAAATTTTGGGCAAATCACTTTTTGGGTAGTTTCAATCTCACTCAATTATTTTTTATCATAATAACACTTGCAAAATTATACCGTTTTATATAAATAGTTGAGACGGAAATATAGATGAAAAGTTTAAAAAATAGATGCAAGTGTTTAAAGTTGAAATTGTTTAATGATAAAGTCGAGTCTATTTTTTAGGTCTACCTATTTTTTTATTAACACAGAAAACTTGAAGAAAATTTTTTTTTGGCTGTATCATCTCTGATGAAGATGTATGAGAATATGATTGCGGTTTTTCACTTAAAAATAAATTAAAAAAATATTTTTTTTAATATCATTTCATCAAAATAATTTAAAAATACAATAATATTTAAAAAAAAAAATCATTTTTGCAGTGATTCCCAACCATCTTCAAAAGATCAGAACAAGACGCGAGTTTTCCATCGTGATATCAGTGTTTTTTTATATATATAATCAACCCTTAAAGAGGACACGCATGTGGCTCGGGAAAGTAATGTGCAAGATCATCTCCATAGCATGTGTGAAATAATTTAGAACAGCAACTCGACTATGGAGAACAGAATCGGAAGTCTGAGCATTATTTAGCATTCCACTATTGAGTACCGTCACATTTTAATCAACTAAGCTCTGGACGCCCCAGAAATGCAAGATGTGATGATACAGAAAAAATGGATAGATCCCACTAAATCTAAGCTACGGGCATCAATTATGCTTTAATTTCAAGCCCCGCCCCGCCATTTTCATGGTTATGCTAGCTACGAATTTAAGAGAACTGTCAATCCACAATGCTGTCACTGTCTCCTACATCAATGTGTGCCAAACAATACTACTGCTGCAATAGAATCTGCTAAAAAGATAAATACTCCAATAAAGCAGAGTTTTATTCTTATTCCTCTTTGTTAACTTCAAGATTCTCCAGTTTCCGTTCCAGCTCATGCTCATCATCTACACCCTCTCCAGATTCCTCTTCATCTTCATCACCACCTCCTTCAGGATCATTCTCATCAAAGGATCCAAGCCTATCAGGGAATTTCTCAAACAATTCATTCACCTCATCAATGCCTTCATCAGAGATAAAATTACCATCGATATTCAAATATTTAAACCCAGGCTTCTGCGCCGCTACCTTTGCCAAGACTCGAGCCCCCGATCTTCCTAAGGAATTGTTGCTCATATCAACTTCCTTCAACTGGAGATGGCCATCTTCCAAGACCTTACTGATCTGGATAGCACCTTCATCCTTGAGTTCATTTTCAGCCAAGTTCAACTTCGTAAGATGCTGCTTCTCTGCTATACAAGCAGCTACAATAGGAGCAGCTTCGGCTGTTATGTCATTTCCAGCCATATCCAGGACTTCCAGTGAAGGAGCTGATTCCTTGAGAGCTCTAGCTATCGACATAGCACCTTCATCTTCCAAATTAAGATAGCTAAGATAAACTTCTGTCAAACCAGCATATTTGGAAAGAGCTTTGCTCAGAGCAACTCCTGCTTCTTTTCCAAACATGTTGTCTCGCAAATCAAGCTTCTTCAAATGGATGCAAGTCTCCAGTGCTTTTGACAAGGCAATTCCTCCTTCAGAGCCTACCCTTGTAGAGGAACATTGAAAATCTTGCAGTAAGGGAGAACATTTCACAACCCTAGAGATGGCAAGTGCTCCTTTGTCCCCTGTCATATTGTTATGAAATTGAAGAACCTTAAGCTTCTCAGTGGAAGGAATTAATTCACAAACTGCTTCTGCTGCTTCCTCTGAGATGCCATCATTCATTAAGTATAGCTCCTCTAAGCAACTCTGAGATCTGAGGAGTGCCCCAAAAGCCCTAACACCCTTCTCACCCAAGGCATTATTTGAAAGGTTCAAAGATTTGAGAATGCTACCTTCCAAAGCAGAGGAGAATATATTCATAACTTCGAGTGCTTCTGCCTCTGGTCTTCCAGCAATAAAATCTGACAAATCAACTTCCTTTAACTGATCCTTGATGGAGGCAAGAATGGGTTCAGCAACACGGGCTGCTTCCAGACCGAAGCTTCTGTTGCTAAAGCATATTTTAGTGTAAGAGTTTCCTGGCTCCTTTAATGGCTTAAGTATTTCCTCAGCCTCCTCCACCTCAATAAAGGATCGCACACCCTTAGATGTATCAAAAACAGTCTCAGGGAGTGCACTAGCTTTATCGGATGCCAAAACTTCTTTTTCATCCCTAATTGTAGGGCCTCTTTTGAGAGCTTCCAAAATTAGCTTGCTGCATTCCTTGGCATAAAGCTGTACTGCAGAACTTCCATCACCATCTGGCTCCTTTTCATAGTGCTCATTTGCAGCAGCAAAAGCAACATCTTCAATTCGTTTTGCATTGTCCTCAGCCTCCTCTTTGCTCAGACTGCCATACTTCTGAGTGAAAATTGAATTGGTAGTAAGATTGTCAGTAACGCGTACAACAAGCATTTGCCTTGTGTTTTGACTAGGGGGCCACAGTTTTATTGAAAAAGGTCTGCGTTGTGAATTCAATTCAGTGGAATCCATTGCAGACAAACCTGCAGATGAAGACTGCAGCATCAGCATTTGATGACAAACTTTTCCATCTTTTCCGACAAGCAAAATGGAAATGAAGGAAAATAAAAACGGGTTGAAATATTCTTAACAATGAACAAGAGAGAAGATGAGAGTGGAAGAGGGAAAGCACCTTTCACTTTCTGTCTCTCACTTAGCTTCTGTTTGGCTTTGATAGTGCGTTAACCAACCGTGTATTGTTATTATCAAAATATAGTACTTTCATATGGATCTTTATGAGTAGTGGGGGGGAGAACGAGCGTGCGTGCGTGCGTGCGTGCTTGGAGTGTGGAGGGAAATGGGGATTTGAAGTGATTCTCAGAGAGAGGAAGAGCTTTCTTTCCATATATATTATATAGTACTAATACTACGTTTTTTCAGAATTATTTTTTTGTTTGGGCCTGGCTGTGAGCTAGACTTGGGCTGACAGATTGAATTTGATTCCACATAGTTTCAATTAAAGAATTTGAAGAGAATACCACATAGTTTCAATTAAAGAATTTGAAGAGTTATTCTTACATGTTTGATCAAAAAAGCCAAAAATTATTTAATACATTTTTATACAAAAAAATAGGTTTGATTGTATTTATATTAGTTATTTATTATTAATAAATAGTTATATTACATTAAATATATTAAAATAGAAATGGTTTCTCTAAATAACTTTTTTCCATTAGAATGCAAATATAAAAAATATTATATTTATATTATTCAAAAAACCATATTATTAATTTGGCCTCTTTAAAAAAAAAAATCCCTTGAGATACTATTACAGTCTTAGATGAAGGCTTGTGATACCGTTTGTTTGGTTAAAATCCAGAAACCAAACTGCAATGGTATCACACTGTATAAAATGCTTCCATGATATATAAATACTCGGTTTGCTATCAGATAGGCCCTCTATCCTGGTAAGACTAACCATGGCTTAGATCTGATAATTTATACAAATCAAAATTATAGTACCTTCCAATGCAGCATGTGGGTTGTAGCTCATAGCAAAAGCCATGGATGAATCTATATCTAACCCGATTGGCATGGTCGTAGATGCCGGCAGGCCTTTCCCGCACTAGTCTAACCTGATCAAGACACCTAATTTATTAAATCTAACCATTTATTCTCTCATCAGTCGAGGGGAACCGAACAGGCCATCTCCCTCAATGGCTCAACAACCATAGTTAACCAGAGCATCTCTACGTCTAACTTGTCTCTGTAAAAGATGGATCAGCAGAACCGTGAAAGCCAGCAAGAGCTAGCAGCCTAGTGGAAGTCAATCACGTGATAAGAGCATGCCCGTCGTCGATCGAATGGGGCTTGGAGCAGCAATATTTAAAAACTTTTTTTTCCATATGTAACACTTTTAACAAGAATGCTCATTGAGAGCATTATCCCAAAAAGTGCTGATAGTATTGTTTTACAGGGTCAATTGCGGCAGCAAAACTAAAAAGCTTGGCCCCTGCAAAGGGGAGGAGCAAGTAGAGCCCGGAAAGTCAGAAAGTTCCTGCTCAAGTTACTAGAAGTTTGAAGATGACATTTTGGATAGCAAATACCATCATGTAAACTCCTATTCATAACAATTTAGACTTGATGATATTAATACCAGTCAGAAAGCTAAGTCACGACAATCATAGGAAGCAGTTCTCAGCTAGGGGATCCACAGATAAAGCCACATGCTCCAAGTTGGAAAACTTGGCAGCTCGTACAAAAGTTTAGCCGATCGAGACGCCGAGCACTCCCACAACACAGAAAAGAACCCCCCCACTCTTCTCTATACAATTCAAAGATAGCTCCAGTTGCAAGAGCAATACCATTCATAAATATCAGGGAGCATGAAAACAACATTATTGCAACAGCTAACGAGACAGTGAAGGATGAACAGAGGCTCATTTTCTAAGAATAAATCATCCTTGAAAGAAATGGAATGTCAAAACTCTAGGCAAAAGTAATCTCTAAAGTACCAAGAATGAAAAGACTAATGATGACCTAACAGCTTGCAAACCCACCAAATTTGCTAACTAAAACCATCAATGTAAATAAAAGTTCATTTACAAATGCAACCGTCCCTGTTCTTCCATGAAAAGAATAATCTTAAGAAACGGCAATCATTTTCCCTAAAGAATTAGGACCATATTAATGTTACCCACTGCCCCTTTATAAGCAGACCGATATGGTACAAGTGCCTGTATAAAACATATATAGTTTTAGTTTCAAGGCTCCTAAACTCAACTTCAACTCAATTCCAAAGCACAGTTCAAAATGCAAATCGCAACTAAAGCGCGCACATACAATCAATGACAAACAAAATAACAATGCAGTTCCAAGAAAAAGATATGCATGACATCAAAATCCACGACAAAACTTGATAACATCCATAGCAGTAATACTAGTAATCATAACAACCATTCCCTAAAACCCAACAAAATTGAAACAAAACCCATTAGCATAACATAACCGAAAGGAAACGAAAAAAATGTTTGTTCAACGGTAAGATTTCTGGAATCTAGCTCTGGCACCACGTCCACCAAACTTCTTAGGCTCGCACCTTCTAGGATCAGCAACAAGCAAAGTTCTATCATACCTCACCAAAATGTCCTTTATCTCCTTCTTGCTCTGCTCGTCGACATACTTCTGGTAAAAAGCCACAAGTGCCTTTGCGATGCTCTGCCTGATCGCATAGATCTGAGACGTGTGTCCTCCACCCTTGACACGGATCCTCATGTCCACTCCAGCAAAACGCTGTCTTCCTAGGAGAAGGACTGGTTCATAGGCCTTGAATCGTAGGATTTCAGGCTCAACGAGCTCGATTGGGCAGCCGTTGATCTTGATAAGGCCGCGACCGCGCTTGCAGTGGGTGACCGCGACTGCTGTTTTCTTCCTTCCGAAGCACTGCACGGACTCTGTCGGCGTCGTCATGGCTGGCTGGCTGTTTTCTTCTTGGGGTTTGGTTGCCGCCAAGCGCTTAAGAACTCACCAAGGTGAAGTGGGGGAGTGTGGGCAGAAAAACGCAGGAATTTAAGGGGACGAGCTCTAGGGTTTTTGCGTTGATGACGTGGAGGTTGGGAAGAGGTTGATGGCATGATTGGACGGTTCTGATGGGTTTTATGAAAATGGGTGGGAGAGTGGCCCATTAATTGCCCACCAAATTCAAGACAAGCAAAAGATATTTGGGCCTTAAGGTGGCTGAGATATTAATTTTGCGGGTTAGGATGGAAGGCTTAGTAAGAACCCGTTAGAAAACTTTTTGATCTAAATATTCGGTTGCTCCACTCCTTTTTCATTGTTTTTCTTCTTCGTTCCAAAGGAGCCCTTATATGTTGATATTATTTAAAGTGATTTATTTTCATATTTTAAAAGTGTTTTTGAAATAATTTATTTTTTATTAGTTTAAAATAAAAAATGATGATTTTAAATTATTTTAATGTATTGACGTGAAAAATAAGTTATATATATATTGTTTTAATATATTTTTAAACAAATATTTAAAAAAAGAATCATTACTACAATAAAAAATAATTTATTATTCTAGAAAAAAACCTCATGAACATGGGAACAGTCTTTTTTTTATTTCATATTTTTTTATTTGTTGATATATATAAAATAATATTTGACCAAATTTTAACTCGAAAGCATCTGTTTCATGTGATTATTAAAAGCTCTCCCTCATTAATAAGCGCTGCATTACTTAATTATAAAATTGATAGTAAGGAGCGCAAGGACAGTGAAAGGACAATTGCAACTTGCAAGTATAAGAAGTGTTTAGCCCTGTAATTGAGTTTGAGTTTTGAAAATTTATTTTAATGTCGTGATATCTAAAAATAATTTAAAAAAATAAAAAATATATATATTAATTTAATATATTTTTAAACAAAAAAAAATACTTTAAAAAACAATAACAGTACACATCTAATGAGATAGCCGTCCCGTCCTCTCGTCAAATCTCATGAGATAGTCGTCCTCCCGTCAAATCCAAGAGGTTCGAATCCTTGCATTTCAAATTGCAAAGGGTGGCTCTCAATTGCAGAAGGGGTTCGTTTAGAATTTGGTAAACTTGGGTACAAGTCTCCTTTCCACATTTGAAAAGGAATATCAGAAAAACGGTGCGAATAAGGCATTGGTGAACATTCAACCCAGCTGAGCATAGTTAATCTCTAATATGATGATTACTAGAGATTTATATGGTTATTAACTTCAGGATAGTAGAATTAGTCAAGATTCATATAAATTGGTCCAAACATCCATGTTAATAAAAAAATACTAAATGCACAGGACACCTCAAGCACCACAAGAATTAAGGCGCAACTTATTAGGATCTGCAAAAAGAAAACAACTTGTGGCACCATAAAAGTGAAAATAGAAATAAATAGAAGATAATCGTAAATTCATTTTAGTAATAGTAATAATATATATATATAAGAAAACCTTGTCATCAAAACAAAATTGGTTCCAAATTCTAGATAGAAGACAAACAACATCAACATATAGGACTGCAATTATGATCAAATAAGATGTAAGACATGTAACACAAAAAAGTTACACAAAAAACAAAATATTCAGCAAGCCATCAGAAATCTTGGTCTTTTTTATTTAACGACTTGATTTGATTTCAACTCAAAGCAAAAGCCTTCACCATGGAAATAGACCAAGATGGGGGTTTCTAGCAAGGAAGAGGTTTGTGGAATCGAGATGTCTTTGGATATGACTCCAGTTTCTGGGTCTTAAAATGATGCGGGCACTATTAGAGAATCTAAAAAGTGCTCCACCGAGCCATCCTTTAAAACCATGAGCAGCTTTAGGGTCACTTCCTTGCTACAAGATCCCGTAAGTGTAGAAAGGAAATGTCTAACAGTGTCGAATAAGTCATAATATGATGATTAAAAAATGTTTTGTTAAAGACATAATGGGTAGTGATAGTTCCTGGGACAATGTCAATCTGTAGTAAAATTCAGCAGTGAAGATAATGTTAGTAGATTTGACAACGAAGATAGTAACAGCTAAATTCGGTAGCAAAGACAGTGTCAATGATTCGACAACGCATATTAGTTCATGCAAGTTATAAGTTGTTACTTGACATAAATATGAGGCTTGAATAATGGGTGTTCCAAGGTAACAACAAACATATCAAAAACTTATAGTTGGATGCTAGTAGTTAGACATGCAAATTGTAAGTTAGCAATGGCAGCTATGGTTCTAGATCATAGGGGATAAGTGGTTGGACATGGGTGGGATTGCTCTACAAGCCACTAAGATAATGGAAACATGGGGAGAATTTGTCCATCAGTTGCTAGAGTAGAAGTCAGTAAGTGTATGGAGAACATGGGGTAGAAAGTACTCCATTATGTTCTAAAAAATATGGATGATGGTCCTCCCTTGTAACTAGCTTATGTTTGTCTATAAATACGCTTGAAAGCCTTGGTCGTGTAACATGTAATTTTTGTACAAAACACACATGTATATGATGTAATTCTTTTGTTTATAAAATTAATAAAGGTTGAGAGTTTTACTGTATATGTTGTGCACTTACTTTGCATTACTTTATACTTAATGTTTTATCTACATATAACTTGTGAAAACATGGAAAACCTCTTGTGTGGAAAAAACTTTGTTGTAGGCAAATATGAATGAAAAATCGAGAAAAGATTGGATCTAGAAGGGGTTGGGCTACTATATTGGACTGATTTTGAGGAAAAATCTGACTGATGACAAAATGTAAGATGAACTATAATTACTTTATCTATAGAGACAACAATGAGACAGACTGGGACAAACTGTATTCCCTAGATCCCTACTTAATATTAATCTAGCTCCGGATGGGAAGGAAATTTATATGGAGATTCCTTGTTATTAAATTATACATATACAATTAATATTCAATATTTAATATACAATGAAAAAATATTATTAAGTATATATAAATATTGAATTTGACAATAAATCTTATACATATTCAAACATAATTTGTTTTAAAAAGTCAATTATTATATATATAAATATAAAAGATGAAAGATAAAAAAAAAAAAACAATACGAATATCTATGATTAGATTTCAATTTTTCACGAGATAGGAGGGATGCATATCTTCTCTATCCTCATTTGCTTATCAAGACAAAAATATCCCTCGTAGTCAGATTTTGTCAGATAATTTTACCATCCTACTATAACTTTAATGTAATGGCTTTATGTAACTTCCTAAGCATTCCATGAAATCAATCAAAATCATTGGGCAAAATCTAGCCAAGAAAGTTTTAAAGAGTATGAGACGCACATACTCGCCACAAATATTCCTTAAAAGGTACAATTTGATCCTAAACCTCTATAATTATGCAAACAGGTTTTTAAATTAAGAACAAAATAATTCTCCCACGTTTTTTTATCCCTAGCCTTCGAAAAACCACATGGGTAATAAGTACAATTTAATCGCTCGATTTAAAAAGCAGGCAATCACATCATTTTTTATTTTAAATTGAAAATAGGATATTAAAATTATAAAATTTGCACATTGAAAACATAATATAATGATTTCCTTATCAACTTCCATATCAAAATAATACAATGATGAGTAAAAATAATATAATAAATGAATAATAAGAGGTATCATTAGGCATTTACCTCTAGCCTGACTAGAGGACAAGTGCGAATCATTTGCTCTTCAGAAATTCACAACACCCTGAATGAGTAAACAATGGTTTTACATGAAGGGTCAGGAGGAAGCTTCAAGAAATAGGGGACACAAATTTCTAAAGATCGAGAGAAAAAAATGAACTAATAAAACTGATTAGACTTCTCCAAGTCCGCCCTCGGACATGCAGTTCACATTTAAAGTCACCTTCACTGACCCATGCCCGTCATAGAAGGGTTCTTGACGTGGAAATTTTCCAGTAATTCGTTTGCTATGTCAATAACTCAAGCAACTCGCTTGTGAAGGGGGGAAACACACAGGCACCACGATCCATGTTTCCATCAACATTCTCAACAGAACTAATGTTGGAAACTCACAGTGCATTTTTGCAACATAACTCTGGCAACGGGAATGATTAGGATTTTAGGAGCCATCCTCTTTCCCAACCTACTATAACATTTGAATGGCTAGAAATAAATGAGAACATCTAACACTTTCTGTACAAAAATATTTAGTTAGATATGAAGAATCAGACCAGCCATCTACAGCTGCGGGTTATGTTGGTTAGGTTTGGTAAGTGCTTTTTCAAAGTAATTGCGGATCTCGGGTATTATGCGCTGGATTAATTGAGAGTGCCTGCAAATTTCAGCACGAAATAATGTCAAGAACCAATACAGAGTTTGAAACCAATCCTGTCTTTTAAACAAAAAAAAATTGAATACATCATACGAACAAATGTTTTCTAGAAAACTATTAGACAACTTCAATCAAATTAGCAAGTACAAAGATCCTTGAACGTGAAAAGCATGCGATAGTTACTAAGGATAGACACGAACAACTTAATTTTTGTAAATTTTATTTCCAGCAGTAGAAATATTCTCCCTTAATTTTAGGTTAAGGTGTCATGTGATCCCTTTCCAATCTTTTCCAGTGAAATTAGAAGCAAGTATTTATATGTTTCAGTTCATTGCCAAATGGTCTTTTCGAGAGAACAAGTACAAAAACGTTAAGGCAACAAACCTGGGCTTATCACTCAATTTATCAAACTGCTCCAAAATAAACAAAATGCACCTGTGCCTCAATGAAATAGCATGGAAAGCTTCTGAAAGTTCATACATGCTTCCAATGTTTTCCAATGTTATATCCTTGAGCAAACATAGAATGTTTATCAGACATCAACTTTCAATTGAAAGCAGTACAAGATTGCATAAAGAAAATCTTCATAGCTCACCTTTGCTATGGTATACTCGCATAGTCGCTTGAGCCCCTCCAAGAGATACTGATCAGCAGCCCTGAGGAGATCCTGTGCAATAATTAATGTAACATCTACTGAACCTGTGTAAATGAATCTGTAGAAAACAGAAACAAGTTAAATAATTGTTCATTACAAGTATATTCTTCGTGAAACTGTGAACTTTACATCTCAACAAACCTCATCATCAACTCGAAAACCTCCCATCTAATATTCGGAATTTCAATGTCCCTTGCATCCTTTTCCTGTTAGACAAAGGAATTAATCAAGATGGACACAAATTTCACTGTAGCCATCATGGTTGCCTGTTTGCATATTACCTTAACTCAAGTTGCCTATCCTATCCATGCTATGCAACAAAACACAATACATTACTACTTATCCCCTTGAGTTTGGCATTCATACAATAAGGGGGGCAAACACATAGTAAAGCTTTGAAAATATTGAAAGCAGAATCTGATGATTTCTATTAGTTGAATGAGTTCGGATTGCAACTGAAGATTGGTTGATGAAATAAAAATTGAAAACAGCAATCTCTACCAGCCTCCCCCAAGAGGTGCATGAAGAACAGCAGGTAAACCATGACATATGACACGATGACAAAATCTTACCCGATAACCACCATCAAACATTGCCCGAAATGCATCTGAAGAAGCTAGCAGGCAAATTCTGTGGGCATAGAATTGTCTACCTGCAATACAATTAAGTTAATAATATCACCTGACAGGGCCAGCAAAAAACTTGCCTTGCACTAAAACAAAAATCACAAGTATCCTAAACAAGTGCCACAGCATTGAACTTGGAATTTACTACCTTCAACTAGAAAGGTAACGTCAGACAACGTAGCATTGTTTACATACTGCTCCCCTAAATATACCTGCAATAAGAATTAATTGTTATCGTACCCACCAAATGCAAATAACAGTCAGAAATTTGGAAGGATAGGTTATCTTCATATTTTGAAACAAAGAACAGGTGAAAAACAGCATCAAACAGAAACGAGTGAAAAAAAATCCAACCTGCAGTGAACATACTAAAAAAATTCACTTGGCATTTATTTAAGTTCACCAAAACCAGAATGATCGAAGCATAAATTTCAGAATACCCAGCTATTCAAACTAGGAAGCACACCCAAAAATAAGTCACTGATAACTGTCTATACAGCAAAGCAAAATGCATGGGAAAAAACAAACAGTTCAGAAAGGAAACACACCTGCGGTGTTGGAGAAGGAGGAGCTGCATCCACAGGAGAAAGGGTCATTGTTTTGTTCGCCAACCTGTAAAGAGCTATGGCTCCATCAAGTTGTTGCTTCAGGCTTGAAGAGCCGAGAAGCCCAACAAGTAAATCCAATCCTGCACTCAGATAAAAAAAAATAAGATTTTTCTTCTGTGTAAATTTTCAAATCACACAATTAATAAGAATAGGACGTGCCACAATTATTAATGAATATTGCTCTCTGATCATCTGGAGAACAAAGATGAGCAAGAGCTACAGCAACACGCCGTTGGACAGCCTTCTCTGCTACACGCATCAGATATAACAAGTGGTTTAAAACCTACATATGAAAATTATACGATTACAAATTTAAGGCTTGAAGAAAAATAAAACTGCTACACTTTCCACAACTAGATAACTGCCAAATTTTAGGATAAAAGGAAGAGAACAAGGGACAGGGGAAGAAAGTAAATAGCCAAAAATATAAAAACTCACTCTTCCATGAATCTTCTCCTCCAATCTCTTCAAAGTCTTGGCTACACAATCTTTTGTCGCCTGGAAACATGTTATAGATTTTATATAGGCCATCATAGATCAGGTCAAAACACAATGAGAAGGTAAACATATAGATTCCAACATGAATATATTCAAGCTACCATTTGCTTAGAGCAATATAGCATCAGCGGGGTAAGCATTTATATGAGCCTAGATAATAGCAACTACTGTTCAACTATAAACGAAGAAAGTTTACTTGAACAATAAACTCTCCATCCTGCAGCTTCTGAACTCCTCCCACACTGATAAAATCAGAGACATTGTCCTGTTGGAGAAATAGAACACCACAAGACTGTACAATAAGAAAACTTGCAGTTTAATAAAAAAAATATTAAAATGGAACAAAGACAATACTTTTGGTCAAGCTCCAAAGAAAACAGAAATTATTCCACAACCTCATTATCTGCAAGACCATACAGAGCAAATGCAGCATTATGTTGAAGAGATCCATTCTTTGAATCCAGAAGCCTCAGTAATGGCACCAAACCACCATTGTGGGCTATACCAGCTTGGTTGTGTGTGTCCTGAAATTGAATAATTTTTTCAATCCATAAAGAACCACCCAGCCAGCATTCACTGAATTACACATCAGAGCTTACTCGGACATTGTTACTTTTAAGTTCTCCAGATTTATTAAGTTAAAACAATGTGTTGCTGTGATGTGTAGAACGCTTACATATTTGATGAAAGATAATTTGAAGCAAAGCAAATTGTTGATTTTAAGGAATAATACAAAACAAAAAAAGTTGAGCCTAAAAGGTAACTCGAGAGTAGAAAGAACTAGAATAGAGTATGACAGAACAGAACCAGTAGCTTTGAGCTTTCACGTGTTTCAGCTCTTGTTCACAACCCTTCAATGAGCTCACAAGACTGATTAGCAGTTAAAAAGAGTGAAAGTACAGAGCAAATTTCCTACATGTAAATCAATTAGCAGGGAGAGGACTGAAGAAGATTGTGATAAAAGAGATGTATACAAATACCCCGCTACTCCATTGGAGAACTCAACTTGCTTGATGGAAAAAAGCAAGAATCCAAATTATAACACAAATCATACCATGCAACTATGAAATCATTGCTGGCCAGATCCAGAGTATTTTGGAGGATAAAGGTAGTAAACTCTGCCAGCAAATGCAACATTGTTTCATCTATAACTGGGATCTTTGTACTTTGTATGCAACTAAAGTAAGTGAAGCAAAAAGAAATTTAGAAAAATGGTAACCTGTGCCAACCTCCCTAGTGCAAATGCTGACATTTCCCTCAGTTGAACATCAGGAGACTGGAGCATCTCAATCAAAGGTCTAACTGCACCCCTTTGTACAATGTGCACCTGAAAAAAGCTTGTTCTTCAATTTACCAAAACAAAAGGGAGAGCTAGCAGAGAGAACAAAAATAGCAGTGAATAAATGATCAGTAAAGGTCAGGCAAACAAACATCAACAGATTAATGTGCACTGGGGGGGGGGGGATGCAAAGGATGTTAAATTCACAACAACGATGCACCTTGCAATCTGAATCGGTTGCTGCAAATTGTCCAAGTAATAAAGCAGCCTCCCTTTGGCTCTCAGAGCAGCAGGAGCTGTTGCAATAACAAATTGCAAATGAAAATTAAAGAAAATAACATGAGCTTGAAATTTTAAAAACTAGGTATTATTGAAACTCTGCTGAGCCAAGTTGAAAGACAGTTCAAGGTGACAAGTCTATGAGATTAGGCAAACCTGAGTAAACCAATAACAGGTTGCAGAGCCCCAGCAGCAAGAACTTCTCTTTTAATAATCGGGGATGAATGTACCAGATTCCCAATCACACCTACCTGCAAACATGAAAAAGCAATTTACAAGGAAGCAAACAAGAAGTGCAAAAACAAAATTCCTCCCTCATGCAAATTTCAAAATATCACAAAAGACAGTTTGAAATATCATACTGCTTCATAGTGTATGGCAGCATCATCGGATCGCAACATTAATATAAGGGTGGGAAGAGCATTGCATTCAACAATCTGCAAAATCAGAAAATATTATCATTTACTCCTTATACAAGTGACCTGATAAACATCGGACTTTCTATAGAAGGTCCAATCACCTGATTCTTGTTCTCATCATTCTTAAAAGCCAAGGTTCGAAGTGCCCCAGCAGCTGCTCTTTGCACCTTTGTGTCAGTGAATTTGAGCAACTCAACCAGAGGAGGAATCCCACCTTCCATCCTGCATGTCCAGTTCCAATGACTATAAGGATACTAAGCTGACTGCTGAATACAGAATTGCCAAAAGATTATCAACAAAATGAGCAAACCTAACACGAGTTTTAATGCTGCTGTTCTCATGAGCAAGATTGGTAACAGCATCAGCAGCTCTCCTAATTACACTATTCACAGCTCGAGAATTAGAAATGTCCCTGTGAACATCCCCCTGCCTCTTCAACAAGCTCACAAGATGTGACAAAGCCCCAGCGTCAACAATGATTTGCTGATGCTCTGGCTGTCAGAAAAAGACTCAAGAAAAAAGTATGATTTAGAGGGGGAACACAAGTTCAGTGTTATATCTGGGTTATTTTACAAGAAAAACTTTCAAATGCCTTTACACCAAATATGTATTTGGGGTACACAACATAAAAGATTTGTGAATCATTCAATGCTTCAAATATTATCCGTGCTTCATTTCAATGATGTTTTAGATATTCTTTTGAAATAGTTCCATCAAAGACAAAGTCACACAATTCTTGTCTTCAGCAGGCTGAATTCTCCTTTGCCTGCCTTTCTTGGCTACAGTCATAACATAATGGGGACAATATTGACATGATATCATGCAAATACTACTAACAAGGACTGAATGTGTGACACTACATCTACAATGTTCATACGACAGTAAATGAACAGTAGTGACTGCTTTATTCATTAAAATTTAAATAACAGAACTTGTTACCGTACTTTGAAATCTTTAAAACCAGTAAAAAGGAAGTTTATCTTCAACATTCATTTCTTGTATGCCGAATTTCTTTATAAAGAATAACATAACTAGCTGTTCAATTAGTAGATGATCAACAAAACAACTATATTCCTTTAACAAAATCAGCATAGCATAAAAAATTTACAAGTTAACTATGCAGAGAAGGAAACCTCGAATTCAAAATCTTTTTCACTCCATTATTCAGACACCACATGCAACATACGGATATGAAAGTAATTGAACTGGTTCACCTTGACAGCAAGCAGTCCAAGCGCAAAAGCACTTTCTTTCTCGACCTCATGCTCAAAAGGCTTCGAATTATCGTGATCAATTTCACTTGACGGTGGTGCTTCAAGATGCTTAACCAGTGCAGGAACTGCACCTCCTTCAACAATCACGTTCACCACTTCCTCTATGACAAAATTCCTCGTTTCATAAGCAAGACATGCGATAACACACTGATATGAAACCGGATCTCGATTTCATGAACAAAGGTAAGACTAGGAAAGTTAAGGAGAATGAGGTTACCGTTCTTGGCGAGTTCCGCGAGGATGTGAGTGGCGCGTTTAGCGGCGGCGCGATGAGTTTCGTTCCATGAGAAGGCAGAGGAGAGGATATTAACCTGAGTATGGACCTCGTTCAATATCACTTTCCGTGCCTCGCCGTAGGGAGTTGCGGTGGCCGCCTCCACCGCCGAGATCTCCCTCTGCTCCTCCTCTATTTCCTCCTCTAGTTTCCTCTTTTGCCCCTTTCTCTCAGGGAGTCTCTGATCCTGGTGCTTCTTCAACTCCATCAACACAGAAAGTAAGAGGCTGGTTAGAAATGAAATTTGAGGATTTTGAAGAGATCAGGGGTACTTTGGAGATTTAGATTTTTTATATACTTTTATTTCACTTTTGTGATTTTATTCCATTTCTTTTTTCCCCTTTTCTTTTTTTATTTCCTTCTCTGGTGGGGGTGTCGCGTATTAAATGTGTCGGGTTTAAACCGGCCACTCGACATTCCGGTCCGGCTCTAGTTAGGTGGACATTGCGCCATATGGTAGGCTTGTTTTAAATTGCTAGCGTGCACTCCCGCCTAGGTGAGGAAAAGCTGTGAAATATGCTAACGTGCGCATGCTAAATGTGAGTTTGGGTTTTTTTTTAAGTTTTTTCGTTCAGAAAGTATTGGAATGATAATTTTATTTTTTTAAAATTATTTTTGATATTAATATATCAAAATAATCTAAAAATTATAAAATAAAAAATTCAATTTTTTTTAAAAATATTTTTTAAACACAGTGACAAATATGTATTAACTCTATAGCACGTTAGGAATCCACCTAGATTGGATCTTGAATAGCAGGCTAGTCATGCGTGCCGGTAACAAAACATGGGATTGTTCACGTTCAGGTCTGATTTGGTTCAGTTTAGAGCAATTCCAATACAAAATGCTATTTTGAAAAGCTAAATTGATAAAATAGTTTTTTAAATAGTATATATATATATATATTTATGTATATTCTAATGGTAAAAGTTATTTAAAAGAGTCACATATATAGTAACAATTAAAACAAAATACAGTAACACAATAACAATTGAAATAAAATACAGTAACAATTAAACAGTTGAAACACAATACAGTGACAATCGAACTAGTGAGATATCAACAAATAAACATTGATTTTAAACAATATATTACTCCAAAATACAACAACAATTGAAATAAAATACAGTAATAGTTGAAATAAAATACAGTAACAATTAAAACAAAAAACAGTAACAATTGAATTAATGAGATATCAACTTATAAATATTAATTTAGAATTTTCATCAAATCAATTATTGAAATTTTTGGGGATTGGTATCAATTTTGTAACACGATAAAATATTATCAATTAATAATTTTTTTCTTGTTTGGCCTTGGTTTTCAACTGAAGCAACATTTCTGCTTTCTTTGTGTTTTAATTAGCTTGAACAATGTTTCAACGGGAATATATATATATTTTTTATACTTTGGCTTTTCTGTTTAGAGCATCTAGAGATAGTAGCTGAAGAATGAAACACCTATTCTAGCTATTCAAAATTTTAATATAGATGTTTCGTTGAAAATATTAAAATTAAAAACAAAAGCTAAAAGTATAATTTTATAGTTTTGCCTCTTCTAATGTCTACAATGTTGGAGAGACTCTTAAGTTTAAAACTTCAGCTTAATTGGGAGAACCTTTCTTTTTCATAAAATGACCTTATCAAGCCAAAAACTAGTTCAAATCAAGCTGGTCTAGTTCGATAAATATTGTTTTTTTTTAATTAAAAAAATGGAAAAAAATAATATTAAATGTATATGTGGAAGCGTGATTTATGTTGTTTTTTAAAATATTTTTTATTCAGAAATGCATCAAAAATGATGTTTTTATTTTTTAAAAATTATTTTTGATATCAACATATGAAAATGAATTAAAAACATAAATTTTTTTAATTTAAAATTAAAATAATTTATTTAAAAAATATATTTTTGAAACTTAGTGTCAATAGAGTTCAAATGTGCTTGCTTTTTTGTTTTGTAAATGTACCGGTAATAATTTTCTTCTTGTGCTTTGTTTTTCTAGACTTTCTAATAACACTTTTGTTTTAGCATTTTAACAAATATAATCCAAGTCATGTTTGGTACCTTGTTCGGAAAAAAAATTGAAAGCTTTTATTTTTATTTTTTATTTTAAATTAAAAAAATAGTGTTTTATATTATTTTCGTATGTCGATATGAAAATAATTTTTAAAAATAAAAAATATATTATTTTAATATATTTTTTAATGAATAACAATTTTAAAACAATTTAAGAAGAATTAAAGAACAAAGATCAAATTTAAAAAAAAAAAAAACAATAAAAACTTTGATTCAAAGATAAATTGAAAGCCAAGGAAATCTAACAGAAGGTCCATGGAAAAATAAATAAATGAAAAGAATAAGATGAGAAAAAAAACACATGAGAGATTGCAATTGAAAAGAAAATAAATATAAAATGAATAAGGATTTAATAACAAATTTTAAAAAATAGAGATTGGAATTTAAAAACAAAAAATAAACAAGACAACCATAAAATTTATCTTGAAGGTGAGTGAAAATGAAAGGAAGGCAAAAAAAAAAAGAAACGATCACAATCCGACCATTTATGCACCACACTGTAAAAAAGGACATAACAGTGCATTAGAAAAGATACCGAGATACCATGTCGGTCATCGGGTGGAATCCAATGCGCTGTCTAGATGACACGTATACTATTAATTTATGAACAAATGTTGTGATATTTTTTATTAATATAAAAAAACAACGTGAAGATACCACCACGCCTCTGACCTTAGTAATCACAAAAAAATGAAAAATAAAAACACTCCCGAATCTAAACCTTATTTCTTAGATTATCGAAGATCAAATAAGTGTTAACTGCACATGGACAGTGAAAAAACTGAAAAAAAATCCCTTCAACAATTCAATATTTTTTTTATCATAGGATAAATAAATATTTGTGTAGTTTAAGAGTTTATGAAAGATTAATTATTTTTTATCAATAACTCTAAATTTTGTTGATTTTAATCATAGAAAAAAAACTAAAAAAATCAGATATCCCTCGACAATCTTATTATAATTACTGAGTGAGTGAAAAATATCCGAGCCCCATCCTCCTCCTCAACAGTCCTTTTTCTCTATACAATAACAAAAAATTAATTTAACTACAACAGTACACGGTAGATATGTTTAGTACAACACAAGAACAAAAATATAATCTCACACAGTAAAAAATACATGTTTTTTTGGCTTATGGTTGTTTTTTATAATCTCACACAGTAAAAATTACATGTTTGTTTGATTTATAATTGTTTTTTAAAGTGTTTTTCGTTCAAAAATATATTAAAAAAATATTTTTTATTTATTAAAAATTATTTCTGACATCAATACATTAAAATAATCTAAAAATATAATTTTTTTTTTTAAATACTTTTGAAACACATTAATAACATATAGATGTATATAACCATGACATGTATATTTTATCAAATATTGTTTTTGTTTTTCGTATCCCTAGATACCAGCTATTAAATATCAATCACAAGAGAAGATTACCTTAAATCTCTCGAGCTTCAAGAAATGTAACACCTTTTCTTCCACATTTAAGAGGTTATATTTTATACAATATTATTTTCAATTTTAAAAACAAAAATACTATTAATGATATTTTATTAGTTATTTTTTGAGTTTATTTAAAAATAAACAAATAAATATATATATATATATATATATATATATATATATATATATATATATATATATATATATATATTTTTTATCTACTAATTATATGAGTTTCGTTATGTTTCAGTAGTTAAAAAACGAGATAAAACGATGTTGTTTTTGTCTCGGTTTAAATTTTGGCTTGTTCAAGATTTTTCGGCTAAATATTGGCCAAAACATTTCGGTTTCGTTTCGTCTAAATAATGTTTTTTTTTATTAAATAATAATTAATTTTGCAATATCAATCATATTTTTTAATCTGATTGTTAGATTAAGATGAAATTTTACGAGGAGTCTCTCGATATATTTATATATTATGTTAAAATTTTAAAGCAATCAGAGAATATAATGACATTGTAAGATTGATGATGATATTCTTATAATATTATACATGTTTATAATTTTGTTCAGAAAAATTATTTTATTGTGTTTATTTTAGATTAGATTGTACAATTTTAACTGATTTTTTTGGATTTGAACTGTTTTTTTAATTAATATGTATATATATATAATATATATAGACACACACATACATAAATAGTACACCCCCGAAATGGCAAGCCAAAACGCTCCAAAACTAAAATATCTGTTCTAATTAAAAAAACAAAATACCAACCAAAAACCATATTAACAAACTTATTTATATCTACCCATTACTTTAAAATGAATCTAAAAACGCAACTAGTCATAACCATGGCCTCTCCCTTTCTCTTTTTTCAGCCTTTTGTTTATCGTTTCAAATTATTTTTTTCAAAAATAAAAAATATTTTTATTTTTATTTTAAAATTATTATTTTTAATATTTTTATATCATTTTAATGTCTTCATATAAAATAAAAAATATATATTATTTTAATAAATTTATAAACAAAAAATATTTTCAAAATAAAGCCACTTATAAATAGTCGGCGTCGCTTCACCTGTACCATTAATCTCATCCACGATTTCATCCGTCTTCTGCTCTTCTTCATTTTTCCTATCCCTGTCCCTCCACCTCTCACTCCCTACTCTCCCTCGAAAATCTTAAAGTCATCGATCTCTTGAACAAATCAAAACCCCAAATTGGAATATTTATTCAAGCAAACCAGTAAATTTAGTGGGGACGAAAAGGAAGCGGTGAATGTTTCTTGTCTGCCACCATTACCATCTCAAAACGAGCAGAAGTCCCAGGATTTGTGGCTTGAGTTGAACAAGTAACATAAATGTTCGTGTATCGTTCAAATACTGCCCGTGGACGTGGCTGGTCGCCAATTAGTTGGGCACCGGTTGGTTCTCCCACCAAAAAACAAGGAAAGATGAACAACGATGTGCGCAATCTGGGATTCGTGGAGTTCTGGGCCCAGTGGCTGATGAAAGAGTATTCAAGAGTGTGATAGTTGCTGTGTATTTCCAAACACTTGCAAAGTTTACCAAAAACAGCAAAAAGAGAGGTTATAAAAAATTATTGAAATTTCATAACTGAATAAACATAAACAATTTGTTTTTTTATAAGGCGTCTCATACAAAAAGGTCACGTGTCTGGGAAGAAAAGAAAATGCTATGGCAAAAAGAGAGGTTAGTGTTTGCTTTGAATGGTGAGTATCAGGACTTTAAAATTTTCTTTTAATTACAATTTTTTTCTTATTTTTTTATTGTTTTGTTATATTAATATAAAAATATATTATTTTAATAATTTTTTAAACAAAAAATCTTTACCATAAAACTCATCATTAAATTATCAAACACATGCATCATGCCCGTTTGAAAAGTGTGATCAATATTGTTTTTTAAAGTGTTTTTTATATATAAATATATTAAAATGATATTTTTTATATATATAAAAATATTTTTTGATATTAATACTTCAAAATATTCTAAAAATACAAATTTAATTTAAAATAAAAAATAAATTTCAATTTTTACAAAATACTTTTAAAACTATAAACATATTTCAAGACGCAGCACAAAGTCCAAGCAATGGTCTCCTGCACGTGACAACTCAGGAACCTGATTTGTGTGGTCGCTAGAATAAACAGCATAGTAGCATACACATCTAAAAATAACAAAGTAATTGAAATGTGCTCAGCACACATCCCCAATTTTTTTATATTTATTTTAATTTTTAAAAGATTAAATTGTTATTGACCCGCTCAATAACAATAAAAAAATCAGTTGCATCATTATTAAAATATCTCTAACCCAAATAAACTCTAAGAGCATCTCCAGTGGGGAGTGCTATTTTGGAGTGCCAAATCTCTAAAATGGCACTTTGAATAGTGTAAAAATGGCATTTTTGTTGATGTGTGCTCCAGTGGTAAAAGCCATTTTGGAGAGCCATTTATTTTTATATTATTTTAAATATAGTATAATTATTTTGTATGTAGTTTAATTATGCAATTAATTATACAATTAATAAGAGTAAGTTATATAATTAAATAAATGCTTTTAAAAAACCCTCCAACATTGATTATATAATTAATAGGAGTAAGTTATATAATTATTAATTTTATATATAAATTTTGACTCTCTTGTTAAGGTATTTGTAAATAAAAATAAATATTTTTGATATAATTATATTATTTTCTAATATATATATTACATTTTATATATATATATATATATATATATATATATATATATATATTATAATATATAAAAAAGGTGGCCCCAAGGTGGGGCCACCTTTTTTAGCTCTATGTCCCGAGCTGCTACAAATAGCAGCTCGGGAAGGGGATGCCATTTTTACATGGGCAAATGGCATCCCCGCTGGAGCATGAACAGAAGCTACAAAATGCTAAAAAAATTAATATTTTAATTTTGGCATTCCACTTACCATCTCCGCTGGAGATGCTCTAATAGAAAGTAGATGTAAAAATGAAAAGAGCAAACAAAAAACAGCATGGCAAACAAACATACCTTTTCTTTCTCTCAAGAATATCGATGATTTTTTCATTGTATAAAAAAATATAAAATCCTGACTTGCCTCGAGTTAATTTTAAAATGTAAAAATAGTCACAACGATTGATATGCCCGCGTGATGCGCCGGTATTTTTTTTTATCTATGTAGAAAATTAATTGCTTTTATATGTATTGTATTTTGTTATTTTAATATTTAATTAGTAAAATTATAATTGCTAAAATCTGTATAATCGAAATGGAAAGTGGTTTGTATATTTTGTAATAGCAGATAACGTAGGTAAATTTTTTTTATGAGTTGCATTTTTCCTTCAGTAATATTAGATCTGACACATTATAAATAAAAATATTGTAATTCTTTTTTCCAAAAATAAACTTATATTTTTGCGTGCTATAATCAGTTATTTTAATGTTCAATTACTAAAATTGAAATAGATAAAATATGTTAGAAATGAGTTTTTTGCGTGGTATAATTAGTATGCTTGTCCACGCATTGCGTTAGGGTTTTTTCTATATAGAAAACTAATTGATTTTTTACATGCTGTAATTAGTTGTTTAAATATTAATTAGTAACATTATAATAGATAAAATATGTAACAAATAATTTTTTTCCCCGCCTAAAAGGAATAGTGTAATCGAAATGGGAAGTGGTTCGTATATTTTTTTAATTGTAGATAACCTAGGTAAATTTGTCAACCTTTTTTTTAGTTGATTTTTTCCCCAGTAATATTAGATATGACACATTATAAATAAAAATATTGTAATTTTTTTAAGAAATAAACTTAATTTTTTTACGTGCTATAATGACTTATTTGTCGTCTAAAAAGAACAGTGTAATCGAAACGGGAAGTGACTCGCATTTTTTTTAATTGTAGATAACCTAAGTAAATTTGTAACTTTTTTTTTGAGTTGTTTCTTTTCTCCAGTAATATTAGATTTCAAATATTAAAAATAAAAATATTATAATTTTTTTTTAAGATATAAACTTAAACAAAAGAGTATCAAATTTAAATTCAAAGCCAATTTTTTTTTATAAGATTTATTAATAATATTATTATATTAAATATATTTAAGAATATTGATATTATTTAAAAAAAAAATAGTTCGTCATTTTTTTTATCTCTATATATATTTTTAGGCGATAATATTCAATAAATGTTAAAACATATAATTAGTCTCTTCTTTTTCAAGAAATAAACTTGAACAAAAGAGCACAAAATTAAAATTTGAAGCCAATTTGTTTTTTTTTTTATTTTATAAGATTTATTTATCATATTATTATATTAAATGTATTTAAGAATACTGATATGAATTTTTTTCCTTGAAAAAATCCTAGGTCATTTTTTTTCTCTCTCTCTATATTTTTAGGCGATAATATTCAATAAATATTCAAACATATAAATAGTTTAACATACTTTAATTTGACATAAATATACAAATATATAATTATTTTGACATACTTTCAATAATATATTTAATTTAAAGGACAATCCTAGGTCATTTTTTTCTCCCTCTAAACATTCTTAGGTGATAATATTCAATAAATATTAAAACATATAATTAGTTTCACATATTTTAATTTGACATAAATATACAAATATATAATTAATTTGACATACTTTAAATAATATATTTAATTTAAAGGATAAAATTGAAGTAAATAAAAAAATTGAAATTAAATAATTTAAAACAAAACCAGGAATTAAAAGATTTGGGACCGAAATGAAACTGAAATCCATAGAACCGAAATCAAACATGAAATTAAAACTTGCATAGAAGGATAAAATTGAAAGAAATCAAACTTTGATACCGAAAATATTAAGGATTTATAATAAATTTGCATGGAAAGATGAAATTGAAATCAATCAAAACTTTGATACCATAAATATTAATAATTATAGCGCAATCCGCAAAATTAAAAGCAGGAGGACCGAATTGGATCTCCAATATATAATCAATTTCAATTCAAGGATGAAATTGAAACAAATCAAAACCTATATAATAGCAATAAGGGCCAGAAAAACAAATTACAACGTTCAGGGACTGAAATGAATTTGAAAAAAAAACAATTTAGATGACGTCATCTGGCGCAGGCAGGAGAGAGAAATTGGGGGGGGGTGGATTCTAACGACCATTGAAACGTCTCCGGACACCATAGTGCCACACGCGCCGCACCATGTGGAAGAGAACATGCCTGAAAATCATTCTAGACACCGGTTGGGTATTTTTGGACGCCGGAGTAGGCCGCACGCGCCGTCCGTAACACGCGTGAGCGTGGAAACGAACGGTGCGTCCGGCGACGCGCCAAAAGTAATCTGCCAGAATTTTTTTTAAAAAAATGGCTAATTACACGCCCCTAACTCCCAGGCGTGTTTTTTTGTTCTTATTGAGGGACAAAATCATTAATGCACTGTTCAATACAATATTAAAAAAAATTAAAAAAACCGGTCGGACAAACCGGCGCGGACCGGACCGAAAACAGTCAATGACCGTTGAGACCCTGAAAATGGCGGTGTTTTTTGTCATTTTAGAGGGGTGTTTTCGTTAGTACACCGTTCCAAATCAGAAAAAAAAAGATGGACGTGCGCGCGCGACGCACCGGAGTAAATTGCCAGTGAACAGTGACAATGAGTAACAATGAACAACAACAAACCAAGTTCTTATAAACATGTGAGACTAATTATATATTTTAATATTTATTTAATATTAGCGTCTAAAATATATATATATATATATATATATATATATATATAGAGAGAGAGAGAGAGAGAGAGAGAGAGAGAGACATAAAAAGCAGGTGAACGAAAAAGAGCATGGACCGCAGTGTTCATTACAAAGAAAAAGCACTTTTGTGAACAGGAAGGAACAGTGAAAACACTGTTCATGAACGAAAAAAATTAAAAAAAAGGCTCACGTAGGCGCAAAGCAGAGGAGCAAATATCCAGTACACAGCGACAATGAGTCTGCGTGCACAGTAACGCTACAGTGAAAGAGCGAGCTGTTTTAGCTCTTTTACTAATGATGGTTTTATACCTAACCTAACCAATAGCTAGCCTGTATTTTTTTAAAGACTAAAATAGTAAATTAACTATTTCCGTCCACCAGGGAAATAGTGAATTCACCATCCCCTCCTATTTTTATTTATTAAAATTAATTTAATCTACTTGTCATCCAAACGAATACACCGCGGTATGTCGCAGGCCAAAACGAGCATACAAAACTGCTTGTCTTGGCCCTTCCATTTCCCGCGTCACCAAAATTCCTCCCCCTTCTCCCTATTTCTATCCCTTTCTTGTATTGGATGCCTCCCCAACGACCCATTCAATTCCCACTCCACAATCACCAACCAAACCACACAAGCCCCCCCTCCCCCTCTCATCGAACTTCCAATTCTGTTACATGCTTTGGATTTCTCCGTCATGCCCCCTCCGCCACTCATCATCTTGATGCTAGACCTGACAGAAAAACTTTATCTTTACAGAAAAAGAATTCACACACTTTATTTATGAGTCTGATTTGCCTTTTATACTGTCATACAATCCAGTAGCTAATACCAGCCACTTAACTAATAATTGACTTATTCTAACCACTAACTAATTGCATAACAGAAAAGTTAACAACAATTCTAACTAACTAACTGAAAACTTCAACAATTAACAGACTAATAGAAACTCTCAACAGGTAGCAGACTCAACGTATGATTTCTCTATTTCCCATTTTCTCCCTCTCTGCCTCCTAACCTCCACCTCTTCTTCGTCATTAACACAATCCCTTCGCTTCTCCCACTCCACAACTTTTTTCCTCCTCACTTTCTCTTAACTTCTCCTTCTTTTTGCCTTTTTTTTTAAATAAATTACTTGCAGGTACTTTAATTGATTGCGGTGCTACCGTCCCGTCAACAATCAACGGTCTTCAGTGGATCCTGGACACTGGCTACATCACCAGTGGAACCTCAAAGAACCTACCAGTCCCAGTCTATCACACTCTCTCCACTGTCCGATCATTTCCTCTACAAAATAATATCCGCCGCAAATTCTGCTACGTGGTCATTGTTTTTCGCGGAGCAAAATACATGATCAGGTCAACTTCTATGGAGGAATCAACGGCAATGATTCGCCTCCTGAGTTGATGGAACACTCCAGCGTGGCGAATACCACGGAGGATTATAGAGATGGCATGTCTTGGCTCGAGGGAAGACTACGAGTTTCTGTATTGCTTCAAATTCGTACACGGAACCTAACCGGTTTATTCCGTCCCTGGAGTTCGTGATTTTGGAAAATTCGTTGTACAATTCGACTGGTTTTAAACAGGTTGGAGTTAGCTTGGTTGCGAGGCACAATTTTATCCACAATGAACGTATTTGGTGAGTTATCAGAACCGAACATTGAATTGCATGTTGATTTGTCGTTTACTATTTCTATTTATTTGCATGTATTGAATGATTGTTTCAATTATATATCCTGATGATCATTTCGACCGGGTATGGGAGCCATTCAGAGCAAATAATTCAACAATACCGAGTAGTAAAAATGTGTATTTCTGGTATATGGAATCTACCTCCTACCAAGATATTTGAAACCTCAAGAACTGAGCTGACCTCCAGTGCCACCTCCTAATTCAACATACTATATTGCTTTATACTTTGCACACGATCATAATTCCTTGCCAAATGGTGTACTGTATTATAAGAACTTGACTGTGACGCCGGCTGTTGTTGTTGTTTTTGCAACTAAGTGGCCTCTTAGTGGTCTTACGACGATTGCTTTGACTCCGACTACTGGTTCGAGCATTGATCCGTTGATTAATGTTGGAGAGGTGTTTGATATGTTTGCACTGAAGAACACTTACAAAAGATGGTATGATTAATAAGGACTTGCCTTTTCTTCTGGATTAATATAACGAGTTTGTTTTCTTGATAAGTTTTGAACTTCCACAAGAAATTTGTTGTTGACGTCATTCATTGAATGAGCTTAACTGAAATCATATGGCTAATGAGACCGGGAAAGTGTGAATGTGATTCAATGGAATGAAAAAGATCTTTTTATGCTAATCAAGTGCATTTGTATATATTTGCGTTCATTCTCTGCATCACATTTCACATGATAGCATAAACTTTGCCGTAGTGTTCGTCTTGTCCAAGTGGTGCTCATTTACAACTTCAAGGTAGGTGGAATCGGAGTTGGATTCATTATAGAATTGTGCTTTGAGTTTGTCACTTCCATTGATAGTACTGTTTTTATGGGATTCTTAGTCGTTGGTGCAGTAATAGCTTTGGAAGCACTGAAAAGCAGTTTCCAGAATGCTCCACTTGATTGCAACGGTAATCCCTGTATGCCACGTCAGTTTTCATGGACTGGAATTGCATGCTTTGAAGGCCCCCGGATTCGAGTGGTTACTTTGTAAGTTGGATCTGGTCATGAAAGACTGATTCTCTGTATGTGCAACACTTCTTAGCACTTGACAAACAATTTATCCTCTGTTTTTTTCTTGATTCCAGGAATCTGACAAACTTGGGTCTTTCAGGATCCACTCCTTAATGCTGCCAGATTGACTGCATTGACTGGCATGTAAGTTATGAAAACTATAATCATCAACTAGTATAAATTGTACAGGAAATTTTTGGGAACCGTTTGAGTGCAAGTTGGTTTGGCTTCTGCCTTTTTTTTAATAGAAAATATTTTTAGATAAATATAAAATAGATATTACTTTACCTGGCATTGTTTTCATAAGGGGGAAGGCATTTGGAAGACAACAATTCACTGGCGAGATCCCTTTGTCGCTTGGAAACATAAAGGGTCTTCGAGAACTGTAAGTCTTTTAACACAAGAACATATGCTAGTCTCACGTTATTATTCTATGTTTTAGTTTCATGCTTCGGCTCCTTATCCACATATTTGTAGTCTATGCTAGTTCACTCCTTGGGCATTTCCTGTTCATTATGCTTTTGGTTGTTTCCTGCTCCTAATTGTTAAGCTAAACGGACCGAACTTAATGGAAGAGTATGATTTGAGTGTTAATAAATCCCTTACTGTTCAATCTTAGATCTAGAACTCAGCACAGTTGGAAATGTGACACTGTTCATTGAATAATTTAAAAATTGTTCTATTGCATATATTGAACCTTTGGTGGTCTATCTCGTTAGATTCTTATAGTACGGAAATGGCGTCTGCATGTTTATTCCAACCCTTCTCCTTGCACAGGCACACAGCAAAAATCTCTTCTATGCAATAAAAGTACCTACGTGGGATTCACGTGGGTTTTTGCACTGGTACCTAAAATGGAAAAGTAGAATCTAGAGGCACTCAACTCTGAAATTGGTAAATGACGGTTTCTGACTTGATGGATACCGTGCTGATACAAATTAAGACATTTTATCCGGTCCAGTTCTTAGCACAACACTGATGATCCTTAGACAGGAATTTATGAAATATACATAAAAAATTTGTCCATAACAAAGTTGTGAAAATTATTTTGAGTTGATTTAATATGGTTTAGTTTCCAGGTCATGATACCCACTTTCTTTCATGGTTGGACCGCTGTCATTGATTCATCGCAGACGACTTTCTCACCTCTATAATAAGAATGATCTCTGCTAAAAAATATATGGAGTTCACAGCCCTGAAAGTTTCTAGGGAGTAGTACTTCTAGGTTGAAATAGAATCAGAAGAATTACTATTTGACATATCTCACCATCCATGCTTTCACAATTTAAGAGACTGGTTACTTGAAACTTGGATATCAAACTTATATTGCATTTTTTTGATTTAGTGGTATCTAGGCAATTAGCTTTCATGTAATTGTGTCACTACCATTACGTGCTACTAATCCTTTCAACTTAAACAGCTATGAAGTAAAAAATTTGGATGGCTAACCATTTCATAGCAGAGTCATTGACTCATTCTTCATTCTCCGCCTGAGGTTCAAATATGTTTTAATTTATATATGCTGCAGATGACAGCATAAACATTTTGCATTAGTGTTTTTCTTGTCATGTGTATTCTTTTTATTGAATTGCTTTATTGGTAATTCTAATTTTATTCTCGATTTACTTGACATAGTCCCTTTATCTTTCAGTCTCGTACAGAACAATAATCTAACCGGACATATTCCAATAAATTTAGAGATTTACCGCATTCTAGGTTTGAACATTTTACTAGAAGCTTTGCCATTGGTCAGATCTAGAATCAGTTTTTTCCTCTTTTGATCGGTTTCAAATTCCTCAATTCAATGAGGACCACAACCATATACTTCAACCGGTTGCGCGTACCAAGTCAATTTGACTGCTCTTTAGCAAGACAGGTGGATTATACTGTCAACCTGTATGTAAACAACTGCTCATATTTTCTTTTGTTGTATTATATTTTTTAATCTTTCTGTGTCGGGAGTGTTTGGAATATCTTCTGTTTTTTATTTATTTTAGATGATTTTTAAAAGTGTTTTTAACTTAAAAAACACATTAAAGTTATGTTTATTTTTACTAATATTTGAAAATTCTGATGTGTATATGTAGAAAATAATTACAAAATCTGAAAAAATTATTTTCATATATTTTTAAATAAAAATTTATTATAAAAACTAAGCACTCTCAAACATCACTCAGTCATATGAAAACACCTGGCCTCTCTATTTTTTAATATTTAAAATGACGAGGCTTGATGGTTTGTTGTTGTTAATAAACGTCTTTTATCGTTTCCTTTCCCTTGGCGTATGACTGCGATCTCAAATTTCTTTTCGTTTTCTGAAGGCCATCCCCATTAGGGATGATATCCATAGTCAACCCTGTTCCATCTCTCCGTCATCCATAGTCAACCCTGTTCCATCTCTCCGTCATGTTTTTCCTCCTTTACCCTATTTGAACTTCCTTGGCACCTGTACTAGGCGAGTAACTTTTGGAATGTCAAAGAAAGAAAGAAACCGTGTTTTCACTTTTTAAATCATTTTACATTAACAGTGTTTATAATTGTGTTTTAAAAATATTTTGAAAAAAATAAAAATATATTTTATTTTAAATAAAAAAATATTATTTTAATATATTTCTAAACAATAATTATTTTAAAAATATTTTTAATTATAATTATTTAGCCAATGGTGAAGAAAGAAAATCTTGAAGAATGGACTTCTGATAGACATCCAGTAATAATGGGGTGTCAGACGTTACATGACAGCACTCTCAACTTCAGGCCATTGATCTGATTCCTACTGGCCGATCCTTCCATGTGGACCTTTCTGATTCTCAGGCTCTGCATCTTTGCATGTGGCATGACAACTCACTGTGTCCTTTCTTTACGCAGTTGAAACTGTACGCCTTCTATGCAATGCTAAGTGGAAGAAGATATTATTTTGTCCATACCATCCAATCCATCATAGATAATGTCGTCATTTATAACATGATAATCCATCAGATCCATGATAAATTGATAATTAACAGTGCTCTAAACACAAAAGCAGGGGGAAAACTGAAGTTCGAAATGAGGGAAATCAACTGATAAAAAAAAATGAAGGAACATATTGAACAATCCTACGGTTCATACAAACTCGAGCTACTTTTTTGTCTCCTAATCTTCACCTTTCCAATCTTCCTTTCTTGAGGGGAAATAGAGGTGGCAATCCACTGCTCCTCACCTGTGTGCAGATCGGTACATTTATCATTGGCCGTATTCTCATACTGGCTGATCTTGTTCTCTCCAATCCTTTCTTTATCCGCTTCACATGCTTCTCTCCATTCCCGGAACCTCGCTTCCCTTCTTTAGTAACAACAATGTCTGCTAGTGAGCTAGAAGAAGATGATGTTGAGGAGGAAGATGATGACGGGGACAAGGAAGAAGCGCGCTGCTTCTTTAGCCGCAGCAGCTCTTTCCACAGAACGGTACACTTTGGTGGCCTTGGAGATGGGTCGTCGTCGACAAACCAAATCCTTGGCTCTTCCTTGATCACCTCCTCTTCCTCAGCTTTTTTAGACGTAAGGCTGATTTTGTTGAGCTTCTCAGAATGCTGCATTTGCCGAAACGGAAGTAATCTCCCTTCGTAGAAAAGCTCGTCTGCTGTTAGCATCGCCTGGCTACTCATTTTGCTCGAGAGGAACTCAAACTCTGCATTTCTAGACTTCTCTCGCTCTGTTTCTTTATCTTTCTCACCCTGCGGGTTTGGACTGATGGAAATGAAGTTCTTGTCGTCAAGGAAATCAGCAGAGAAAGAAATACGGGGGCTTGAAGGCTGGTCAACGGATATAGATGGTGCTTGAACAGTTTCCAGGGACACCATTTTCTGCGTCTAGAACGAGAAAAATGAAGAAGTTTGTGGAGTTGACTGTCGTGTGGTGTGAGTGAAGAGGTGCATGGGATTTGTGATTTAGAAAGGGAAGAAGATGCCTGCTTTATATTGTCTTGTAACCTTTTGATGTCTTTTGTTTTGTTATGTGATCAGTAATTTGTCTGGACGGTGAGATTATAAAAATTAAGTGGTCTGGTAAACCCGAAACAGGTGAGCTTAAGCTGTTGTTTAGAATATGGGTAGCAGCACATGGACATCGGAGGAGCTAAATACAGATTTTTTTATTACCACTACTAATTTTGCATACAATTCCGAGTTCTCTACAATCTTTTTTTTTTAATTTCCAAGGAAATGAAGAATTGACAGGAATTTAAGTATTTTTTTTTAGATTTAAGAAAACGTTACCCCCTTTCAATTATTTTTTATGAGTACAAGTTAAGCGAATAAAATTCTACCTAAATAATTATAAGTTCAATATATTTTATCTTGAACTCGAGATCTGCAAAATAAATTTCAATTTTCAAGTATTTTGCTACCTTGTCACGCGAAGAGAAAAAAATTCTAGGTGAATTTCTGACAAATTACTGTCATGGTCACTTGAAATAAGGTTAATCTCAGGATCTTGGTTAAGTTCTTCCATTTACAATGGGAATAAATATAAGAATATCTTACGATAATGTTGATTGTATTTTTTCAGACAAAAAATCCTGCAGTTTAAATGTAGCTTTATTAGATATTACTCGTAATGGGATAAAAGGAAATTAAATGGGGAGAAGAAAAAATAAACTAAGTTATCTAATCGTTTAACGGTGGTTGATTATTAAGCTTGGATCAGTCAAAGAAAAACTTTGTTGGATTGACTCGCATGAACATGGAAAGAGTCCTCAGCATGTGGTCGGTCACATGAGAGTAATTTCCAGCCATGTGAGGGCTGAATCAAAGATCAAGCAAGATATAAATCTCAATGACCAAGATACCCTTTGAAAAAGCCTGGCTTATGCAGGTACAGCATGTAATTTACCGCGCGTCCGGGGATGGGTTTCTGGTTGCATGGGAGGAGTTTACAAGTGGTAGATATCATATCTACCCGCCAGCACGCCCCTTCTTAAAATGCTTTGGACAGCTCTAATGAAGTTCATACAGCTAATAAACAAGAGTAATCTTTTAGGTAGTATACATGTTCTGTGATTCGATTATTCACCGGCACATTATTTCAGGCTTTCCGCAGCCCTACTATACTCTATTATAGCGGAGAGAAAATAATGTTTAAGAGCTTTTACAGGCTGAACAAACAACAAAATCAAACATGTGGAAAAAAATCCAAAAAGTAGGATAAATTATTTTGTCTCGGTTTCCTTGCTTTTCTCTTGGCAACTTCTGATGTTTCAGAATCTAATGTTCTCAGCAACGAAATTTTTAAGTATTTGTACAGTGAATAATTATATCTTCACATTAATATTTCTTTCTTTTAAGCTTAGAAAGTCAGAAAATAATTTATGGTATAAGGTCCAACACCAACAAAATAATTTAGTTTTGTGTGTTTTAGAACTCTCAAATGATAAAATTTGACGACTTTTAAGTGAGAGATCAAAATAAATTGAGAGGATGAACTTTAAATTTTAAGAACAAAAGTATTGACCGTTATAATAAATTTTATCTGGGTCATTCAATAGATATTTATAACCCACAAACTTTATTATGCTATTGGAATTGAAAGGTTGAAGTGTATTATCAAGAGATGAATATCTCTTAATTTCATATTAATGACTGATAGATACTCTTTATATATTATTAATGGCCATGAAAATATAGTGGATCACCTAGAGTAGAGGTATAGAAAGATGAGTATTCTTGACATTAAGATTTGATGCTATAAGTCATGAGATTAAACAAAATAAGCTCTATGCCCAATATAAAACCTATCGTAATCAACATACTCATATTCACTTGAACTTGGTGCAATACCAGCCCCATGAGCAGCGAGTGTGATAACTTGTCAAACTTATATCTGTTTGGGCTCAACGCGTAACTGAACTAAATCTTATTAAACTTATAACTAATCAGGTCCATGTATATTTGTGTTCATCGTGTAGTTAAACTCAAAGATATTAGATTTGAAAGCTCACAAGATCAATATGAACTTAAACTCAATGCATAGTTGAATCCAAGAATACTAGGTCCATAGCTCGTTAGATCTATATGTACTCGGACTCATCATATAGCCAAATCAACAACCCATATATATTTAGGCATAATGCGTAGTTGAACACGACGATATTGAAATTAAAAGTAAACATACCCATGTTATCTAGGTATGGTTTTCTACCAGGTATATGGATTAAAAATCAACAACCCATGTTGGATAATCACCCTGCACTTGACTTATTTTTAATATAAATTTAGATTAAAAATTTAACATCAATATCCATCCAAAGCCTCTCAACAGTAACATGTTTCATTCAATAAATCCAAGATTTCTACTGGCATGTTTTCAATCGCATGTGCACATTCCCTTGCGTGTCCATCAAAGACGGTAAGGTGGTTTACAAGACATCCATTGATGAGATGAAGTGAGAAACTTGAGTTGGCACTTGGCAGAGAAAGGTCTGATGATCGGTGTTTTCCATGCAATCAAGGAAAAGAAAAACAAATCAAGATTATGAAACTTTTGAACATCATCAGATCGCTTAATTCTGCAACAAAGGGAGACTGGGACCTCTTGGCATTGACGAGCAGCCTGGCTGTCTCTCTCTCCCTTTTGTTTTTGGCCAAACATAATGAGAGCAGACAAGTGTACCAGAGAACTTGATTGCAGATGCTTTAGGGGGGAGGGCCCGCGAATTATTTGATATTTTGACAAGTTACGAGAAAACTGGACGAGCGGCACCATGAACAATTCTAATGGGACGAGAGGGATGCCTCCAGGTAAAGCAACGTGGCTTAACTGTTCCTGAACTGGGAGACCATACTCAGCTTGTATTAAATTAAGCATGGATTTAGGCTGCTTTGTGCAAAGCTTAGCTGTTAAGTTGAACATCTTGACTTTATATATCGTAATAATTCAGCCTGTAATCAAGAACATCTTAGGATTGTATAATGGCTGCTAGAGAGAGAGAGAGAGAGAGAGAGAACCTACTAGTTTTGACTCTGACCAGGCATATGTGTGGCTGGCAGGCAGGCAGGCAGTGAAACTTTGGCTGGGTGACTGTCTGGGGGTGGGATTGTGTTATTGGTTGTTTTCACTTCGAGGTCAAGCCAAAAAAAATTCAGATCCATTCCAATGTTTAGGTTCCCTAACCTCGTTATATATGTAATAATACACACAAAATCTCTAAGTATTTTGCTTGGGGACAAAAGGAGGGGTACTGGGAATGGCTTAAATCACAAGAAGAGTGAGAAAGACATAAGCAACTTCAATAACAGAGTCAAATAAATAACCAAAATGACTCTTCTATAAAAAGTATTCTTACATGTCTGTAAAAACTAAAAAACAACAAAATATATTATTAAAAAATATATTTTTTTAATAATTAAACTTTTATTGATATTTTTTCTTCAAAAAAAGTTAAAAGTATTAATATTTTATTTATATATATTAAAATACTAATAAATTGTTAAAATGATTTTTTTTTCATTAGAGTGCTCGTAAAAAAACATATTTACACTGACAATAAGTTATACTAGATATCTTACGTTAATGTGTGGTTTAACATTTTTATTATCAGTTTAATTTTACGTGATAGATTTACCATGCCATTACTGCATCACAATTAAATTATTTTTTTATTTTAAATTAATTTTTTTAATGTTTTTATATTATTTTCATGTACTAATATAAAAAATAATTTTAAAAAATATTTATTTTAATGTATTTCTGAATGAAAATAACTTTCAAAAATATAAATATATAACCACTGTAATCTTATTTTTCGTTTTCAATACTAATCTGCATGAATTAGAGGATCATAATTACATCATCACAAGTGCTTAATAATAAACCTGATTTATATTTAAAAACACATTATCACAAATACATAACAATAAACTTTATTTTATAGTTAAAAAATCAAAACAATTGATAAGAAAACTAATGGTAATTAAGTTAAAGCTCTCCTACATCTCTTCGTCTTTGCTTATGGTTCAACTCGAGAATAAAAATTGCAGTAAAAATCAGAGCATTCTTTTATTTATAATAGAATATGTTAAAATTTGTTTTCATGTTAATTTGTTGAAGATGAACCAGGTTAGGACATTACCTGTTGTTGATGCTTGCGAATTTGGATTAACTGTTCTTGAAGGAGTCTGGAATTCAACCCGAGTATGCAACCCTTATTTCAATACATATTTGATATTTGAGAGTGTCATAAAAATTGTGTTTTAATATATATATTTTTTTAAAAAAACATTACAATAATATTTATATTTATTTTTTAAAATTATTTCTAACATCTATATATAAAACACGATAAAAAAAAACACTAACAAAAATATTTTAAACAAAAAAATAATTTAAATATTAAAACTGTGTTTTGGCCCTTTAAGAGTCTGTTTGTTTGATATTACAGTAATGGTTATTTTTTAAAATAGTTTTTATTTGAAAATATATTTTTTTAAATAATTTATTTTAACATTACCTATAAAACAATAAAAAAATTAATTAATTTTTCAAAATAAAAAACAAACTCCTCTGAAACTCGAGCGCTACCAAAAAAAACCCTATTTGACTCAATATACGAAACAGCTAAAATTAATTCCCACGGGACCCCTGAACGTGTCTTCCAGCCACGTTTTCATAAAATATTGACCTGTTCCATGACAAAGATAGATGGGAGGGTGCCACTGACTAAGCTGTTGAATTTGAAATGAATGATAGAGACAGGACATATCTTTTGCTGGCAAAAACGAGAAACAATATATGAATTTCAGATTAAAAAAAAACTCATTGCAGGAATTCACAGCTCTAATTTTCAATATTTTCACGACGGTCAACCTGGAAATTTTGGCGGGACTTATTATTAAATACGCGTGGCGGGATTTCATTGGATATCAAACTTGAAAGCCATCCATGCATGCTATATTATTGATAATGCTTGATTTCTTGTTTTGGTCAGTACTGTCCCTACCATTCATTTCAAGAGATAAAGAGTGAGTACTGAGTACAGTGAGTAGTGACCAGTTCCACTTCTAATATCTCGGTGATCGACTCTCCATGATCTAGCTAGCCGAGGGGCCTACGCTGCTGCTCGGAGCCCATTTCATGTTTTATAATTCTTTTCTTTTTCTCTCGTAGATTTGGTTACGAGTTTGCTTGAGCCATTACTGGATAGAAAATGTGAAGATTAGGGTTTCATTTTTTATTTTCAAAGACTAATTACATTTACTGCGCTGCTTTGAATTCTACATCAATCTCTTTAATTGTGCCAAGACTTTCCAGAGAAATAAATGGGCATTTCTTTATTAGAATAATTAATGAAGTCTATTGATAAATGATCACTAAACAGGTCGTTTGGACTGTAATGGGTACTCTCACAGGATATCCTTGACATGATTAATCTATTTATAAACTGTTAGTTTCTATAAAAAATAAATATTATTTTAATTTAAATAATCACCATCATAATAATAAACATCTCTTTACAATTACGTTTATAGTAAGGATGCACAAAGTCCAATTAATGAGAAGAAAAGGTGGCGCTAATATGAGGGTACGTGTTGCTTATGAAAGCTTCTCGACGGGGGAGAAGGCACCACTCCTGGATCCCCAAAGAGCCGCTAGATAATTCTCTCTTTAATTGCGCCAAGACTTTCCAGAGAAATAAATTTCCAGGTAGAATTATATATATATACTAGTTATATGCCCGCGCGTTGCCGCGGGCATTGCTGCGTATATAATATAATATAATGACATTAAAAACAATAAACTTATAATATAAAAGTTTAGAACTATAATATAAAAGAGTTTGTTTTGTACACACAGGTTACATCTTTTGGTATATACATAGTGCCACAAAAGATGACAAAAGAGTGTTCATTATACAATTTGTACATCAGCGCAAAATAGAGAGATGTTGAGGTGCATAACGAAGTGAAATCCCTCCTTCGAAATGAGACACATCATTTTGTTGCTAATCTTCCTGGAAAAAATAAAATTTGCAAAGTAATAAATGAAATGATGAAGAAATTAAGTCACGCATTCAAAAATTTCAGGAAATATTATGAAAGAATAAGTGCAGTACATCAGTGAAGAAACAATTCAAAAGTAATATCATATGTTGTAAAAATCATTGTAGAGATTAGAAAAAAGGAAGAGAAGACTTGGATGTATAGATAACACATACATACATATATATACTTGGAGAAGGCGAATGGGACGAATGATAAAACAATTCAAGTAGATCTAACATAAACATTTAGATGAAAACCATGAATAACAGAAAATGAATTATTATCAGTAACAACCCTAAATTCTTTCTTCTATTTGTTTAATTTGTTTAATGTTTCCACTTATAAAAGGAGTAGATGAAGTATGGGATTTTTTTTTTCTTATTGGCGAAATTTCTAACGAAATTTCGGCAGAGTTTCCCCTATATCGGGAGATCCCAAGTTATTCATAACACAACCTGCACACAATCTGAGTAAAATTTCATCCATAATCACATCCATTTTCAATACAATCAATTGCATAATTTAATCTAGAATATGTTCAGGACCATAGAGAAAAAATCATCAGTGTGCAACGATAAGAAAAAGAAACATCAATTTTAACAGAAGCACCAACATCACTCAAAATTAATAAAAGGCTTAATCCAGTTATACGGCTAATTATATAGCATATACATTGGCTGTATTATGCCTTTTTAAGTAAGTTTAATAATAATCATGCATTCTTAGCTGTATTGTTCAAAAATCAGCAGCATTGAGCATAAGTAATCAAAGCTATATCAAGTTTAAGTGTATGAATTTCATTATATATCTAAAGTTCAGTTTAGGTATAGAAATAAAATCAATTAAATGCATGATTTAGCTACATAGCTAATCATATAGTATATATATTGAATGTATCATGCATTTTGAATTAACTTTAGTAACAAAAACTAAGAATGCATATGTGTCTTAAGTAACAGAAATTAAGAATGCATAATTGGTGTGCAAAACGACCTCTGATGATGGAGAAAGGTTGTCTTTGTTCCTTTTAGTTGGTGGTTCATCTTCTTCATCGAGAATGATTGATTTTTGTTTTAGATGGCTGCAAAATTAAGGAACAGAGAATATTATTGTATAAGGAAGTTCATTTATAGGGAATGCAGGTGATGTATGAAAGTAAAGGCAAGAAATTGTTTAGCAATGATTAAAAGTATTGAAAATGAGAATATAAATATATGTGTAATGAAACGAAACTTACATTTTTTCTGAATGAGTATCGGTGAAATCTAAACGTTTCTTAGCTTTCAGGTGGTAACTGTCTTCTTGGTGTTGAGATGGTGGAGTGCTGTCAGGTGGTGTTATTGGAGTAAGCGTGTCCGCTTGAACTATTGATGAGTCTTCAATAGTAATGGTTGTAGGAGTGGTTGAGGACCCAACACCAAATTGTTCTGATTGAATTTCTGAAGACTGTTTGATGCCTTCGTCAAAAACATTTGTAACAAAGATGTCACATCTGTTGATTGCTGATTTATAAGCCCCGAAACGTAGTTGAAAGATTTTCATCTTGTTTAATACTTGAGTCATTTGTGGTGGGACTGTATAAGGATCAACATATTTCTTGTCATAAACCAGATGATGTGCTGAGGCGTTGAAAAAGTTCTCAGCAGTTTTTCCAGATAAGAAGAAGTTTGTGACATCTTTTTCATCAGTTACAATGCAGTTTACTTTAAACCTGCACCAAGACATCAATAGTTATTTGTAATTGAGTAAAATATAAATGTATTAATTTCATGAAACAATAAATCTATACGAAACAATAATGTGGGTATTGAATGTTTTTTACGATGGAATTGGTGCAGAGTCTGGAGTTCCATGTTCAAAGCATCTGAGGTTGTCTGATGGTCCTGAGAGTGTTTTCGTGCACCTTGGGCATGTTTTGGACCACCACCCATTAAAGAGATCATAATCAGTAATAGATGCCATGCAAGTGAATCGTATATTCTGCATTGATAAAAGCAGAAGTGAGAAAAGAAGTTAAAAAATACAGTTAAAAGAGTACGCATGAGTATTAGCAATGAAACCTTATGTTGATGTGGATCCATGCATAAGATCTCTTTAATTGTTTTTCGGTTTTCATTTATTTGTTGATCCAATGACACAACAGCATTCATAGATGGAGGAAGTTTATGGACATCATGCGGCACTTGGTTATAACTGAATTAAAAAGAATTTCAAATAGTCAACAATAAATATTTATTGCTTAAGTAAAAACTGAAATGGAAATTTTTTTGAGAGTAAGAGGGATTTACAATTGTTTATATGGCAGAACTTCTGGAATATTTGGATGGAAATACCAAAGTGATGCAGCAGTCCCAGTTAAATTTGCTGCACCTGAATGCAAGTAAGAGAAAAAGAAGTAAGTAATATGAATGAGAAAAAATTACAATTGGGCAACAAAGCTAAAAATAGTTTGATGCTATCGTATTAAAAACAATACAGCAAACCTCGAAATTCTTTAACTCGAAACCCGGCAAAGACAACAATTATGGGAGATTCTTGCGTAGTAACGATATTATCATCAAAGCTTCGAGCAACGTCGCCCCATAAAGTAACTCAGAGATCTTCTCCTCTGTTTGAAACTTGGAATTGTTTGGATAAAACAATGGAAAACATAAGCTAGAAATGTAATTTTAGCAGTGGAAATACCTTATATTCTCAATGATGAACTCTTTTTTATCTTCAAGTCTGTGACCTTGAACTAATATCTTTTCAATTGGCTGGATTCCTTTAAGTCGACCCAGAACATCTAGGATAATCGCAAGGTTAGTGAAATAATGCCTTTTTTTTTTTCATTTTGAATAAGAAATTATTTTTCATACCTGTAAGAACTCTTGATCCACTGCCTTTGCTTAAGACATGTGCAAAGTCAGTGAGGTTGAAATAGTATCGCGGCACACCATGTTTAACAGAATCGAGTTGCATTATCTTGGTATCTGACTTTAAGTCAATAATTGCTTCATGGTCAACAACAATATTAGCAGCTCGATTTTCGTAGGTGTAGAAGTCTTTAATCTCAATATAGGAACCTTCGATTATGTTGAGATTGAAAAATTCTGCATCTTTTGCTTTGGATGATCCTTGTATAGCTCCGCCCTACGATGAAAAAATGAGTGGAAAAACAATATTAGAATTATTAAGACATGGTTGAAATTGATGAATGCTAATAAGATAGTGTATTTAATGGAAAAAGAAATTTTGACAACATGCGAAGAAAATCTAAATACGGATCGTAGCGTATTTAATGTAATTTATACATGGAAAGGAATTAAGATTCTCTTTATATATTTTCTCAAGGAAAATTGTAAGAAAACAAACAAACATACATGCAGAGAAAATATGGTTATAAATTATAAATGATATCAAGTTAAAAGTAAATAAGATGGTGAACTTTATAGAGGACATCTAAGTATAAAGCAGCAAAAATTGTTGAGTAAATAGTGTGTGAAATTTGAGAACCTGGTGGTCAACCAAAAGACAGTTGAAGCTACTTGTGTGCCCATTTTGTATTGGTATCCAAACGCGACAAACTCTGGCCTGGATCAGTGGATAAAAAAGATACTTCTTGATATTTTTCAAAGGTACCGCCATTAATCTGCATAATAAAAGAAAAGATAAGGTGATGTGGACGATAAAGGTAATATAAAAAGAAAGTGCATACATCTTTAACAAATAACAAATAGGTTGCAAAAACTAAAGAAGATGCACATAAATATAATATAATTACAGCTCGGGTATGGTGCCGCCACTTCCTTTTGATGGTTTCCGAACTATATTAGTAGTAAAGAAACATTATTTATTGTCAAAATAAGATGCAATATGATGGTGTTCATATTCAGTATTTATGCTTATTTGGTTGAAGTGTAATTTTTTGTTTGGTAAAGATCTTTATTTTCTCACATGTGAATGAGGTGTATTTAGTTTTCTTTTGTATGCTTAATGCAAGAGTATCTTAACAGCTATTTCATTTAATCACTTTGGTAATGACAGTTTTTGTTTAATTCTTGCAGGTGGCTGGTGAACAATCTAGGAAAGGAAAATCATCTAGGGAAATTTGCAGCTTTTCCATACCAAGGATCCTGTTTAACATATTTGCTGCGAGAATCACTTGGTGGCAATGCAAAACTCACAGTCCTATGCAACATATCCCTTAATAACAGGTAACTAACCGCTTTCCTCCTATGAATTTGAAATTAAACTAACCCATGCACATGACAGCCAACCAAGATTTTTACTTCTGTTTGCAATACAAAGGGACAACAGAATTTGAACATAATTTCCACATACTAAAAAATAGAGTGCGTACATAATTTTCAAATTGTATGTCAAGGGCGTCATGGTTTATTTTAAAAACTCACTTTAGCAGTTCAGAGTGAAGAATTTAGCTGAAGTTAGATATGCTTCTCTTCCTTTAACTTTAATTATTCGTTCTTATGCTTATTGTTGTTTTCAGCCGTACATAAATTCTCTCTTGACCGGTGCCTGTTGGCTTCCATTAAGATATCAAGACTTTTAACAATATTATTAATTAGATTTACAAATTGTTACCTCTGAATTCAAACTTTCAATAAGAAAATAGGGTTTTAATGATTTATTTCTTGTCCTTTTCTTTTGAAATCTGTGTTTATCCGAGTCACTGGCTGGTGTGTACCCAATTCATGTTGACCCCGTATGTTTGTTTTTCTAAAAGATTTATATGGGCATTAATATTTCATCCTTCTAAATATTAATATTAATAAATCAAGGAGTTGGGAAACGTAGCATGCCACCAAACCAGCAAAGAATTAAGGTTTGCAAATTACTAAAGGTCCTGTTGGATATATAGTGGATCAGAAGATACTTTCATTGCAAATTATTTATTCTTTCCATTCCTCGCTCAAAATCTCCATTCTTCTCATATTTTAAAACATAGCATGCACAGAATTGTAACTTCATTTTCCTTTTTTTTGGTTTATCTGCATCAGTTTTCGAGTTGATAGATGTGGTTTTCTTTTAATGCACCATGACAGTGGTAAAGAAGGAGAATTGAGCCTAGAAGAAGAAATATCCTATCTAATCCATATGATCTAGTAACAGCAAGATGAAAAATCTCAATCCTATCACAACCATAATAAAAATCAGCAAACTAACAGTAAAAAATGTCCATTATGAGCACAACAAATTCCAAGCTTTCCAAAGATTTTCGTCGAAAGTTTACTAACCTTGAAAGTAGGGTGACAAATGGTGAAAGGAAGTCTTTGCAGCAGTAACTTGTGAGTGAGAATCAGTAGACCACAACCTCAACAAAGAAGAGGAAAAGAATTGGGATGAATAAGGTAAGAAATCCAAAGGACATACGAAAAGAAAAATGGAAGAAAAGGAAGGTACCAGAGCAAACAAAATGCAAGACAAATATGCAGCAAATGGAACGTAAAAACACAGCAAAAAGAAACAGTACAATAACAATAAGAAAATGACTTAACAAAGCAATAGAGAGGCGGCGCAGTCCAGAGAAGGAAATATCAAAGGTGAAGAAGTCAAAAGTAAAGCATGTTACCCTGCAAAATGAACAGAGAAATCAATTAATACGAAGTGACATGAAACATAAAGAATAAATGAACTAAATAAACCAGATGGCAACAGTAACGAACAATGCTCCGAGATAACTAAATAAGAAATGAAGTGATGAAGTGATTTTTCTTATTTGAACCGAGAAAAGTCCCACAACAATAATAAAAATCAAATCAATGATTTAATTCGTTTAATTCAATGGGGAACCGAGACCAAAGACAAACCAAATCAATGCTCAATTCGTTTAATTCGGCTGCATGCATGCAGAAAATTTGAACCACTGTCAAACCATCGATCAACCCAACCCAAACCCAATTAAACGAAAAACCCACCCCCCAATACGCACAAACGGCCGAACCCATGCAGCCCGACCTCAAGAAAATCGAATTCCGAGCATAAACAATGACAAACCCAAAGAACCGAACATGAATCAAAGGGGAAAAAACACACAATCAATTACAAACACAATCGATCACCAACACCCAAACCACAAAGAACATGAATCGAAGGAGAAGATGGAGAAAAAAGGGGGAAAAAACAACCACGACCCGAAGAACCCAATGAAACGAAACCGAGCAAAACCAAAAATTAACACAAATCAGGGGTGAAAACCATACCTCCTCGAACACCCACAACGACCCGAACCCAACCCGCGAGCCGCCATCCCCGATCGCCTGACCAGCCCTCACGAACCAAGCCGCCGCTCGCTCTCTGCCCAGACGAATCAGAGGCAAAAAACCCAGCTGCAACTTGTGAGTGTTTTGAAAGAGAGGGAAGAGACGAAAATCACCCCCAATGACAGTAACCAGGCGCCGGCTCATTAAGGGCAAAACGGCACTTACACTGCTCCAGTCCACAGTAATCTGTGAGAGGAGCTACAGTTGTTTTTCCACAACGTTTATTGTGTTTGTAATATATATATATATATATATATATATATATATATATATATATTCATGTTTGGGCCTGGAATCCAGAGAGAATTTTTGGCCCATTGGGTTTTGGGTTGGTAAATACTGTGAGCTCATGCCACGTCAATCTTTGCTCCATTGTTATTAACTTGCACTTGTTTTTCAGCTCAATCACCGAAAAACAAGTGTTATTATCCACAATTGTTTTTGATCGTTTGTTTCCAGGACTGCTAGGCTTTTGCAGTGAGGTGAGCTCTCAACCTTCTGTTTCTTTTATAATGAATTATTTCATGTATTTGGAGTTGTGTTTTTTTTTTTTTTTTTTAAAAATACTACTTATGATAAATCATATATTTATATAAGGAAAGAAAGAGAGTAAAAGAGTTGAGAATATAATATAATACTATACATACGTGCGAAGCTCCTCGAGTTATTAATAATGAAAGACGTACAGTGGCACAATATGAAAATAACTACAGAATAAAAAGCATTAATGCACGTCTACTCAACCGAAAGGAAAATAAATAAATTTTAGCGACCAACGTCGACCCACCCCAGCCCAAACCCACTCTTACCAAGCTGAGAAAGAAAAGAAAGAAATCGAATTTAACCAAACAAAACCCAAAAGGCAAAGCAATCTTTAGCAAGCACATGACCCAACCCAACAACCATTGAAATCGTCTCCTCTCTTTGCATCTCTCTATATCTTTCATCTCCTTTTCTTCTATTTTGACTTTTCTTTCCGCTCTCTCTTCTTTTATTCAAACGCTCCCTGCAATCTATTCCCAGCCTCGACGCCTAATAAAAAACTGAAATTCTCCTTTCCATTTTGTGATCTCAACCTCAATCAAGGAGTTTTCAGATCTGTATCTCTACTAATCACGGTAATTATATACTATCTCATCCCTTTTGCCACCGCGCAAATGATGTTTTTGATGTGCGATTATCATAGATGGATTTTTTTTTGTGTTATTGAAAGTTTAGATGTTGTATTGAAATACCGTTATATATATATATATATATATATATGGCTGAATTGTAATTTGGATTTGTTAGATCAATGGTTTGCCTTTTTTTGTTTTGTTTTTCATTAAATGGCTATTTGAGAAAAATAATTGGCATCCACCAAGAAATTTTGCTGGTTGAGTATATGTAACCCTTTGACTTTGGAGAAATGCTTAAACTTTTATCAATATTTTTTTTTGTAAGCCACTTGAACTTCAATTTAAAAGGCCAAAGAAATTAAGCACAAATATCGTGGCTTGACTTACTATGTGATACTAGTTTCAGCTTCTTAGAACAAGTCTATTAATTTGAGGTGCAATCTTACTTTTTTTTTATTGGATAATTTGTCAGGAGTAATGTCTTTTACACGGAATTATCATTCACACGGAGGAACGGGCCATGATGATCGGTGGAACTCTTTGGATGGGTACAATTTCAACCATAGAAATAGAAACATTGATGTGAATAGGAACACCAACTACAGCTACAATTGGAATCATAACAATATCCGAGACTTCTCCTCGGGGAAATTCAGGGACCATGTTAATGGTTATGCTAACCCTCCCAGTGGTGCCCCAACTTTTAAAAGGAGAAGATTTAGTGAGGATACTTGGGGAGATGGTGGGAGACACTATCCTCAATATAATGCATATGAATGTGCTAATCTATCTTACAACAATCCAGTCCCTCTGCCAACTAGATCCAATGCCGAGGTCTCTACATCTAAAAGTTGCAAACGTGATTGTTCAAAACTGGAAGAAGATGAACCAGTATTTCTGTCAAAGGATGAGATTGAAAGACACTCCCCATCTAGAAAAGATGGAATTGATGCGCTACGCGAAACACACCTGCGGTATTCTTATTGTGCTTTCCTTCAGAATCTCGGGCTGCGGTTGGAGTTGTAAGTGCTCCATTTAGAATGTGCTTTCTGTTTAGATTTTTTGTTTGGACGCATGCTTATCAGATTTTGCATGTAACTAACCAACATTTGCGCTTCTTGCAGGCCGCAAACTACTATTGGCACTGGCATGGTTTTGTGCCACCGTTTTTTTGTTCGACGATCACATGCATGCCATGATAGATATGTGAGTTTTAAATGCTCATGCTTGAATGTCTTACTACTTGGAGGATACTTTGTGTACAACCATTTTACTTTAATAACCTTTCCTGAATTATTTTAGTATTCTCCTCTGAAGTGCTATTTCTATAAAGAGAACAATTTTATTAGCTGTTTAGAACTTTGGGCCAATAAACAACTAAATAATTGTTACATCTAGAAATGACAGTTCATCTGTGGAAGCCTGGTGTACTCTGTTACGCTGAATAGATTGTCTTGATTTGGAAACTTACAAGTCCTTTTGACTTATGATTCCTCCTCTGATGAAGGCGGGGTTAGAACTCTCAATTCCAAACTATTATTTTGAAACAAGGGTCTTACTGCTGCTTTGTGTACATGATCTGATACTGCAGCATTCTGCATTTGTAACATAAGAAAAAAATCAGGTGGACAGCCTTTCTTGTCTGTTTGTATTGCCTATCTTTTGGCTTTTTTAGATTTGTTGCATCTATTTTTTGTTACTTTTATTTTTCTGAATCGTTGTCAGTCATGACTTGTTTAATTTTGGTATGATTTCTGATATATGCATGAATTCTTTGATGCTTGCAATACGATTATGCAAAAAATCTAGTGCACATTCCTCCTTTTTATGGTTATATTTGTCATGTGTGCTCTGTGTTTGTTGCAGTTAATTGCTGTTGCTGCACTTTTTCTTGCTGCAAAGTCTGAGGAGACACCACGCCCTTTGAATAATGTTGTGAGAGCCTCTTGTGAGATTTTCCACAAGCAGGACATTACTTTCTTGTCATACCTGCTCCCTGTTGTAAGTACCTTGCAGCCATGCATAATTTCGTACCTGTTGTATATATTAAAAAGAAAAAATTAATTTGTGTCTGTCTTAAAAATACAAAGAGGATAACATAAAAATCCTCATGTCCCTCTTTGAATTCATGTATGGAGTATCTCTAAAATGTGTTCAATTTCCTGCCTATTGGTTAATTTGTACCGCATTTCTTGCTTTACATGAAATTTAAAAATGACAAGTATTTGGAAATCTAATAACCTATTTGTAAGATCGTGCATTTATTGCAGAGTTTTTTTTCTTGTTTTGAAAAGTAGCAGCCCCAAGTCTGTAGTGTGCTAAGTTTTTTTTTCTAAACAGGACTGGTTTGAACAGTACCGGGAGCGAGTGACCGAGGCTGAGCAAATGATTCTGACAACCCTAAATTTTGAAATCAATGTCCAGCATCCATATGATCCTCTGACAACTGTCCTCAACAAACTAGGTCTTTCACAAACTGTTTTGGTGAATCTGGCGCAAAACTTAGTCGGTGAAGGGTAAGTGCACTTCTTCTTATATGATATATTCATTTATATCAGTTGGTTTCAGTGACATAATGAATTAGCTCTTACCAAGTACAATAATATAATAATAATAATAATAATAATAATAATTCTGATCGTGCTCCTTTCACCACGAAGGAATTTTATTTTGAACATCTTGTTGTAAATACACACTATGCCTGAATTATCTCACACTAGTTCAGCTAAAGACATGGTTTAAGATTTAGCAAGTGGTCTTGCAGCTATGATGGCTTGTCTGTGTCCACAACTATGGACTGGTTAGTGTTTAAATCCATACCAATCAGAAGGTTTGTCGGGTATTCGTGGTACCTGGGCCATGGAGAGTATGTGCTGCGTTCTTCTATTTCTCTTTTGGTTCATTATAGCGTGCTACTAGTCTCAATGGTTTTCTTCTCTTAAGAAACCACTCTACATTGTTATTCTGGTATGGGATATTGATTTTTTGGAATGGCATGTAATTGCAGGGTATACACAAGATTAACGTGCTCACCTGTTTGATATTGTTAGCTGGAGGATTGATATGCTGTGCATGGAAAGTTTTTTAAACATCTGAAGTTGCTTTGCCGATGTGTTGTGGATCACATTACTGTTATTCACTGTTCCCCATCAACTGGGTTTTTTTGCCAAATAAGATACCCTCAGAACATCCAAACCTTTTTTGCATTCAACTGTTTTCCCACTTTTTTTTTCACTTTCATTTGAAGCAAGTTGTCTACCCACTTCATACAAACTCAAGTTTGGAAGACCTGTCTGCTTATTTTGTTTGTTTCCGTTCACCCTGATTTGGAGGAAACTAATTGATTTGGCAAGGATCAAGAGTCATAGTGACTGGGATTTGTACTGTTCTCATTCCTTCTCCATTCATGATTTTTTCCCTATTTCTAAATAGTACAAGTCCTCAGATGTTCTGTTTTCTTTCTTTCTTTCTCTTTTTGTAAAACCATCTTTCATAAACTCCTTTTTCCCCAAAAAATGGCTGCACCTTTTTGGTTTAATTTCATTATTTTAGTAAAAACTTCAATGAATTTTTCCAACAAGTGTAGTTGCCCAGTTGTCAGAAGATCATGTAGCTGCATAGTTGATTGATTGTGAGTTCTGATGTGCAGTGTGAGATAGCCACTTGTAAAGCTAGACTGTGTCAGTGATTTGTGATGGTTTACTGGTGGAAAATTGTTGATGTTGCCATCATAGATAGAAATTTGAGAAGGAACAAGCAGCATGCCAGTTTTTCTTTCTTTCTAAGGATGCTCTAATCCAAGCCCAATGGGGGATGATGGTTACAGTATGCCAATTGAGCTATGGCTCGTGGTCACAAATATATCAGTTTCTCAGTGCTGGTTAACCCACAATAATATAATGCATAGATAAATTGTTTGCTTTGAAACAATTGGCATGCAAAACCAAGTGCTTGTCAAAGCCTTGCAGATATCATTTTGGGATACTTTTATACCTGTCATGGTCTTAACATGACAGCTTCTTTAAGTTGTGTGCAGTTTCAGTCTGATACCTTGATCCTACCCTATTTTTGATCTTGTCTGTGTCAAAGACCTCCAAATTGGGAATAGCTGTGTTTTTTTTGTTTTTTTCACAAGTGTTGTCAATTGAATGGACTGCATAAACATCCATGGCTATGAGCAGAGGTGGTGCTACTGATTGTAGTCAAATGCCTTGAAAAATCAACCAGGAAATATGCCTAACATTTTATAGCGGTTTGATAATTTTCATCATCATTATTGGCTTGTCATAGTGCATAGAGCTCCCTGCATTGCAAGCATCTGGGAAAAAAAAATAGATGTAGGCATCACTATATATATTTTTTTGGTTATTGTCATCAGCTGCTATTGCTATAAATTTTACTAATATTGTTATTAATATACCTGCTGTTATTGTGCATGCTGCGCATATACATGGTGAGCCAGGTTATCTTTTTAGGCTCAGCTGTCTATGGCAACTGAGGTTACTGTACTATATTCCTGCTACGTGCTAAATACGTGCAGGCATTCACCAAATTGGATTATCCTAAATGTTCTCTAGGAATTCTAAAAAAATAAGTGAAGCTTGAACTTTTTACTTTTGGTAAAATTGGAGTTTGGGACCATCTACATTTCACTCAGACCTTAGCTCTCTAAGCTTTCATTGTGCTTGGTTAAAGAAGAGATACTATTGAGCATGAATGAACACTCAATCTCGTAGGGCCCAGGGCTCCTGATTTTTACCATGCTAGGCTTGGGCTGGCAATATCAGGCCAGAGGTTGATCTGTGCAGGGCTTAATTAGCTCCATAGGTGATTACTGCTTCTTTATCAGTTCGTGGTGTTGACTGGCCAGTGATGAGCTGCATTGGGAAATATCTTCCCTGTAAGTCAAATTTTAGAAATTTTGATTTGTTTTTCTTCTGTAAAGAGAATTAAGAAACAACACTTTTCACGGTTCAATTCTGTAAGCTGTTCTTATTCTTAAATGAGGATTGTAGAAGGAGGGGGGTCAAGTTAACAAAACAATGTTATAATATAATATTTTATTATGTTTTCCCCAGCATCAGGCCTTGACCCTTAAGATATTCTATCCCAAATAACTCCAGCTTCCTTCAAGATTCAATCATGCTTTGATTTTTTTTACCACTATCAGTTTTGATAATCCCTCGTATCAGTTTGAGGTTTTTAATCACTCAAAAGTATGGTTCAAAAGTTTTCAGAACCCTTCCATTTAGCATGATATTCATATATATGGAGTAATCCAGTTTATAAGATATGTATTCAGCTATGCCTTATCTTTTTGTTATTGTGGATGTGAATGATGCTTATAGCTGGCTAGAGGATTTGGGATGGTGGTATTCTATATTTGGGTTACTTGCGTGGTTCATGAGCATTAGTTCCTGTGTTTTGACAAGCCTTTCCAGATCAAGTTGTTGAGAACAAGATGCAGAATGTGCTGCTAGTTTCTATTTGTTTTATTATTTGAATTGTGTATGTTTCTGGAGTTAAATGCCCTTGCATCAGAAGGGGCCTGGGGGTTGATGTGTTTATAAATGAGTGTAAGATGTTTGTTATAGTTTTGGTACCCTATCAGCCATCCTGCAGAGTTTCTTGCAAAATATTCTTCCTGGGTTGCCGCTTTTTTGGTGAGTAAGAGAAAAATCACTGGACTTGCATTATTTTTTTTTGTATTTGAATCCATAATGATATGTCTTCTTGTATTTTGGTTTTCTGTGTTTGTATATACATTTTACTTTGATTGCCAATGTGCTTTTCATAAAATTTTTGGCAATAAGCCAAGTTTTACAAGGGATGTGGTTACCATAATAGCGCTGTGAAACTGGTTGGCATGACAGTTTTGCATCTCTCATCATGTGCTGGTTAATGGTGGTTTTAGCACGCTTTATAAAAGCTGTTATTTTGTTGTACAGGCTCCGGAGCTCATTGTGGCTTCAATTTAAGCCACATCACATTGCCGCTGGTGCTGCCTATCTTGCTGCCAAGTTTCTAAACTTTGATCTTGCTTTTTACCAGAATATCTGGCGGGAATTTGAAACAACACCAGCTATTCTCCAAGGTAGCTAAACATAACTTCTATCAGTTATATTGAATCATCGCACTGGCTTAATATTTTGCAGTCAAGTTCAGTTACTGATAAATTGCATAGAAATGACAATTTTCTGAATCTTTAGATATGCCTATCAAATCTACAGTGTACTTTGTCATGAATAAAGGACTGGACCTTTCATTTCTGGACGTGAAACTTACATCGAGTTTATGACATTTTTAGAATGTCTTGGTGGACAAAAATCAGTAAATTGCTCATGGAGACTCCTTTTTTTCTTAAAAAAACCCGACAAAGTTAAATTGATGTTGCAATAGAGGATGAAAATTGGAATCTGGGTTCCAGCTTTCACCATTTTAACTTACCATGTTTTTATCATGTGCCCCATTGCATACTTGTGTGCGCATTTTTCTCTTTGTGCTTCTACAGTGAAATTTGTGCCTTGCATTTGATGAGCTCTTGTTAAATTAACTTCATACTAAGTATTTTGATCAGACTTCACACAGGTTCTTGTTTGTAATTCATTTGTATGCGACTTTATGATGCAGATGTATCGCAGCAGCTGATGGAGCTTTTCCAGTAAAATAGCATAATTGCTATAGCGTGGTTCACTCTTGAGGGCGATGCACTTTAGATGTTGTAAGCAAAAGCCAGGTCAGAATATGTGTTCAACATGGTAAGCAAGTTCAGTACTGTTTATTGTGTGGGAATGTAGGGCAAGAGAGATGAAAGGAGATGCTCATCACAAAAAGTTGCACTTGAAGTACAGGTCAAATGGATCTATTGTTCAGCTTGTATGTTCGTACCGCAAGAGTGGCGGTAGATCTATAGCTCAAAATGTAAGTTTACTTGCTGCCAAATTGAACGACAAATCTGTTATATGAATCTTGGAAAATGTCGGATGATTTACCATTATTATGACACCAAAGCTTTGCCTGTCGATTGCTTTGCAAATATGAGACGTGCTTATGATATATGAGATGATTGTTGCGGCGATACAGTGATTATAAATTATGGTTGAATTTTTTGTATATGGCAAAAAATAATCATAAATGATGCTCCTAAAATTCTTTCAAATCTAACACGTCGGTTGCCACATGATCAGCTTGTTACTCGAAGAGTTGCATCTGTCCACCGCGTCCAAATATTGCTTTTGTTTTGGCCAAAGTAAAGAGAGTTCTGTGCGTGGACTCCCCTCTTAGGTGTTTCATTAACAAGATTTATTAAAGATTTCACTGTGGTTGAGAGATAAAATAGATGCAGTTAGAAATTCAGTGCAGAACTATATCGTTTTCTTATGAATATATTTATCATTGATCAAAATCAACTTAAGCAAATTGCTTACAAGGTTTGTACAATATACAAACACCATAATATAAACAAAAGTAAAATTCCATCTCTCTCAAGGAGAATCATACCTAGGATTTACAATAGCTTCATGCAGAATTCTTGTTCTGTGAGGTCTAAGTGGCTGTTTGGTATTGCGGTGCAAACTGCTTTTTAAAGAAAACGCAGTTTGCATTCGTTTGGTAATCGATGAACCATAATTTTAATTGTCATAGGACCCACAAAAACACGGTAGAACCACCGTTTACAATTAGCAGGATTTTGAAGCTTTTGCCGCGTTTCACCCCTGTTCTTTGCCTGCGTTTCAACAATAATGTACAGAGAGGAAGAAGACGATGGCTGTGCATAAAAAAATTGTAGCATAATTACTGACCACCCTGCCATCCTTGGATTGACCGTTGAGCCTCTCGTCATCGTCGATCGACCGCTACTGTTTACATTTTAAGAAGACTTGAATAGTGCAACACACTGTTTCACTTGCAACTAGACCTATTGGGTTGGACCCAGCTAAATGGCCCAGCCCAAGTCCGCAGAGTTGGGCCTCTTGGCCCAACTTGGCTGACCCGAACCATTTAGTTGGGTCAAGCCCAGTCTGTTTTTTAAAATATAAAAATAATATTTTTTTAAAAAATAAAAAATGTGTAGATAGAGATTAGCCCTGATGAAAGGGAAAGACACGTGATTTCATTTCACTCCACAACCCTGTTGATTTTTAATTGATTATGGATCAAAAACTTGCAACTGTATTTGGTCTTGGAATTATATCTCTACAACATATACATATAGATCTTGAAACTCGATAAGGATTGCAGATGTTGTTCTTGATGATATAACATCAGATGTTGTTCCTCGATCAAATAGCAAGGGATCATAGAGACCTTCACGTTCGTGATGTAATTGCAAGTAGTTTGATGGGAGAATAAAAACAAGTTTTAAAAAACACAATATATATATATATATCTGTGTGTGTGTGTGTGTCCTTTAAAGTAATTTCATAAGTTGACAGTAATATAAAAAGTTTAATAACTAAACACACAAAACTGTTTTTCATTAAACCTCAAACTCAACCACAATTTTAACCAAACACTTCAATTTCAGTTATGAACCGCAACTAAAAGTAATTTTTATAAAACTGTTTTTCTTAAACCTCAACCACAACAACAACAACAACAATACCAAACACATCCTAAGTTGAACAAAGCTGAAAACTATATCAACAATGGCACTAACCACAACCCCATCCATACCTTGCGCTCTTCTGTTCATTTCCTTCCAAATTTGATAGTTATAGTAGCACCAAAAAGTTAACATGACAGAAAAAGAGATTCTTTTGTAGAAAAGAAATAGCTCAAACTACCCCGACCGATCTTCATTTTTCTTGAAACTATCCCGACAATTTTAAAGTTCGAATGATTTTGATGGGATGTAAAGGCTTCTTCGACTTTGAATACTCGTTGCTGTTCCCTAGCTACTTAAGCTGACTAACATGTTAGCTTTTAATCTTCGACTACTTAAGTTGACACTACAAATTAGAGTAAACCTGCAAGGTGGGAAGAAATAAGTTAATTAGCTATTCAAGATAAGTAGCTTAATTAGTTTCAAATGAAAGGTGATCGATCCCAGCACGATAATTTATTACATCCCTGAAAAATTCGTGGTCAGAATTTGGACTGTACGAGGATATAACGAAAGGTTTATCCTAAAACTAAAATTTTAGGATCAATGGATGTGATATTAATGGGGGCAGGTTTATCTCGATCGAGTCAGCTGCTTAAAACTAAAATTAAATATCTACGTGCGTGAGAACTCCCTAAACACGCGGTTCTCCATTGTTTCACAGTCCAGCCCTTTATCTTACCCTTTTCTCGGGTCTCTATTATTAGCCTTAATTAACTTCTCCATCTCTTTAAATACCTGAAACTATACACTAACATGATTAAGAGCACCCGCAGCTAGCCTCTGTTAGCGACGTTGACCTCCTGCCCGGTCCTCTCTACCACTTGCAATTATCTCCTTTCTCCACTTTTAAGACTATTTTGGAGATAATTTATTGTTTCTAGAGAGGAAAAATGCCGGCTGTTGTAATCGCTAACACTGGCGACGTGCCAGAGTTTGAAGGCAAGATAACAATTAATGTCATCGTGTGTGTGGTGATTGCGGCTTGTGGAGGTTTAATGTTTGGCTACGACATTGGAGTTTCAGGTTTGTATTTAATCATGCACTTGAAGTTCTTGCGTTTCTTATAAATTGCAATGACTGACAGAGCCGGTGCTATTCAAATCATGCAAACCTCAGGTGGTGTTACAGCCATGGATGATTTCTTGAAGAAATTCTTTTATGAAGTATGGGAAAGGAAGCAACTTGCACATGAAAATAATTACTGTAAATATGACAACCAAAAGCTGCAATTGTTCACATCGTCCCTGTACGTAGCGGCCCTTATAGCCAGCTTTATCGCTTCAAGGACTTGCTCGAAGTATGGCCGCAAGCCAACCATGCAGCTAGCATCTATTTTCTTCATCATCGGCGTCGCGCTGACAACATTTGCTGTAAATATTGAAATGCTGATCATCGGGAGACTTCATCTCGGTTTAGGAGTGGGATTCGCCAATCAGGTAGCTAGCAACTAGGAACCATACCTTCTTTCACCTGATTATAAAATATATATGCCGTCTACGATCAAGGATAATTAATTTGGTTTTCTTTTCCTTCCAGGCAGTACCGCTGTTTCTATCAGAGTTAGCTCCAGCAAAGATCCGTGGAGCACTTAACATTAGCTTCCAACTCTTCATAACAATCGGGATCTTGATTGCTAATGTCGTCAACTACGCAGTTGGTAAAATCCATCCCTATGGATTTAGAATTTCACTTGGAATTGCTGGTGTGCCAGCTCTAATGCTATGCCTGGGCTCGCTCGCCATCCACGAGACTCCTACTAGCCTCATCGAGCGCAAGAAAGTCGAGGAAGGAAGGGCGGTGCTTAAGAAGATAAGGGGTGTAGATAACGTAGATCGTGAGTACGATTCGATCGTGCATGCTTGCGAGGTGGCTAGCCAAATCACCCAGCCCTACCATAAACTCATGAAGAGAGAAAGCAGACCACCGCTAGTGATAGCCATCGTGATGCAAGTGTTCCAGCAATTCACTGGCATCAATGCCATCATGTTCTACGCGCCTGTTCTCTTCCAGACAGTCGGATTTGGGAGCGACGCTGCACTGCTTTCTTCTGTCATCACTGGCCTTGTCAATGTTCTGAGCACCTTTGTGTCGGTAGTCCTCGTTGACAGGGTCGGTAGGAGGGCGTTGCTGCTTGAAGCTTGTGTACAGATGTTTATTACCCAGGTTTGAATTTTAATTAATTACCCTATATATCTATCTTCCTGATCCCGCCATTAATTAGCTGTCTGATTAACGTTAGCTCTTCATCGCTTAAATTTGCGTCCAGTGTATCATCGGAGGTATTCTGATGAAAGATTTGAAGATAACCGGCAACCTGCCCAGCGGAGATGCATTGGTGGTGGTGATAATGGTTTGCGTCTTTGTTGCTGGGTTTGCATGGTCATGGGGTCCTCTTGGCTGGTTAATCCCAAGCGAGACCTTCCCACTGGAGACCAGAACAGCCGGGTTTTCCTTCGCAGTCAGCTCCAACATGCTTTTCACCTTTGTGATTGCACAGGCTTTCTTGTCCATGCTTTGCCATTTGAGATCCGGAATTTTCTTCTTCTTCGCTGCATGGATTGTGGTGATGGGACTGTTTGCACTATTTTTGCTCCCGGAGACGAAAGGCGTTCCTGTTGACGAGATGGTTGACAGAGTCTGGAAGCAGCATTGGTTCTGGAAGAGATTCTTCAATGATGAACAAGCGGTGGAAAAAAGAGAAACTGAGATGATTCGCCCACATTTGATATAGACTACAGGGCTGTACAAATCAAAATTCCGGGCTTGCGCCATTTATTAACAATAGAATCTTCTTTCGTCTACTTGGGATCTTCATGTGTTTCACCATTAATTTAGTTTTGCAATAAATGAAAATCAACATTTGAGAATGAATTCAATATAATTTTGCGTGCATGAAGTATTGCTATTATATAGATTCGTTTGTTACTTCTATATTCCATACATGGTGTATATTTATTAGTTGAAAATCAACAATCATTTCGTTAAAGGGTGCGCCGAGATTAATAGTTGCCGAGACTATTGTGACATTAAACTCTCTCATTCTTGCTGCAAAAGTCCCAGTTCCTACACTGAAATCCAATCCGATTCTGATCCCTCCTAGTTTGATGTTTAGCACTTCAGGTATCAGGAAATCTGCTGTAAGATTCATCTCGGGGCCAGAAACTGCTTGCTTGATCCATCTCGGCAGTTCATGGTCCGAGAGATTGAAGCAATCTGCACACTTAAAGAATCCCTTGCGAGCTGTGTTGCTAGCTAGGCAGGTGAAGTTCTTGCATCTGTACTGGCTCCATCGGACATTTCGATTGTCAGGAAGCTTCCACATGGACTCGTTAATGGGGAATGGCTTGCTGTATAGCTGTGGGGCCCTTGTAAAGCACCTCCTCCTCGGTAACGGATCACATCCATGAACCATCAGCTTTTGAGCTAGCTTCCAATCATCTCTGCAGATTTCACCCACATCATAATCCATGTATTCCTCAATATCTTTCTTCATTTCAAATCAGGTATTTAATCATGTTTATTGATGATTTCAGTAGAAAAATTTGGGTCTATTTCTTGGCAGACAAATTAGAAACTTTTGCTGCATTCAAGCTATACAAGGCCAGGGTTGAAAAAAGCACGGAAGTCTTCATTCAGAACCTAAGAACCTAAGATCAGATCGAGGGGGTGAATTCACATCAACAGAATTCACAAGCTTTTAAAATGACAATGGGATACACAAGCAATTGACAGCCTCATACTCTCCCCAGCAAAATAGGTCGCCAAGAGGAAAAACAGAACCATCATGAATATGGTGAGAAGCTTATTGATGGAGAAGCAAATCCCAAAAACCTTTGGCCCGAGGCTGTAAATTGGACGGTGCATGTATTGAATCACAACCCCACTCTTGTTGTGAAGAACAAAACAACTCAAAAGGCTTGGGAAGGAGTTAAACCATCGGTGGCACACTTCAGAATCTTTGGATGTTTAGGGCATGTTCATGTTCCTGCTCATAGGAGAATCAAACTTGATACAAAAAGCATCAAGTGTGTTTTTTTGGTGGGTAAGTGACAATTCTAAAGCCTACCGTATGTTTGATCAAATTTCACACAAGATAATCATTAGTAGGGATGTGATTTTTGAAGAAGACCAACAGTGGGATTGGGACCATAATCACAAGCAAGCAACAGTAGCTGATTTCCATTGGGATGATCATGACAAAACAAGAACTAGAGAGGAGTGGGAGCTATTTCCTGAACAAGAAGGGAATGGGCTTGTAGTTACAGAACCAGAGGGGAATGGGTTTGGCGACGGGTCTGCTAATGGAGAGGGGTATGCAGTTGTAGACATTACTATCACCTCAAATATTGTTGATGACGACCAAGCTGAGCTGAACACCAATTCTGATGACCAAGTTGAGCTGGACAACAATTCACAAACTCTGCCTCAAGGAAGAACACGAAGACATCCCAGTGTATGAGAGAATATGAAATGGGTACTGATTTCTTTGATGCAAAAGACATGAATTTAGCTAACTTAGTTTTATTCACCGACAATGACCGATCAACTTTTGATGACGTCGTGAAAGATGACAAGTGGAGGGTGGCCATGAATCAAAAAAATTGAAGCAATCGAGAGGAATCAGACGTGGGAATTAACTGATCTGCCACCAGGAGGTAAAACTGTCGAGGTCAAATGGATTTTAAAACAAAATTCAATGAGTTCGGGGAGGTTGATAAATATAAAGCACGTCTAGTTGCTAAGTGTATAGTCAACAATATGGAATTGACTACGCCGAAGTTTTTGCACCCGTGGCACGACTAGATACAATTCGCATGGTGATCTCTCTTGCAGCACATAAGGGTTGGTTGATCTTTCAACTTGATCCGTTTTCCTGCATGGTGAAATTAATGAAGAGGTATTTGTCGATCAACCCCTAGGCTATAAAAAAAAAGGGGCATGAATCAAATGTTTATCAACTTAAGAAAGCTTTGTTTGGACTCAAACAAGCTCCCCGAGCTTGGTACAGTCATATAGAGTCATACTTTGTGAAAGAAGGCTTCAACAAATGTCCACATGAACACACCTTATTCATTAAAATTACGGATGAAGGTAAAATTTTAATCAGTTGTCCTTATGTTGATGATCTCATATTTACTGGGAATGATGAAAGTATGTTCAATCAATTCAAAAAATCCATGATGGTTGAATTTGACATGACTGATCTCGGGAAAATGAGATATTTTCTAAGCATCGAAGTGCTGCAAAAAGATGATGGCATATTTATTAGCCAACAAAAATATGCTCACGAAATTCTAGAGAGATTCCATATGGGCCAGTGCAACTCAATAAAAAATCTAATTATTCCTGGTTTTAAACTGACAAGAGATGAAGGAGGAGTTCAAATTAATAGCACCCTATACAAGCAAATGGTGGAGAGTCTTATGTATCTTACTGCCACACGTCCTGATTTGATGTTTGTTGTAAGTCTGATCAGCAGGTACATGGAGCACCCCACAGAATCTCATTTGATGGCAGCTAAGAGGATTCTAAGGTATATAAAGGGTACAACCAGTTTTGAGATGTTCTATAAGAAGGGAGGAGATATTGAATTGTTTGATTACACAGACAGTGATTATGCAGGATACAAAATGATAGAAAGAGTACTTCTGGTTATGTCTTTATGATGAATTCAAATGCAGTATCCTGGTCTTCAAAGAAACAACCAGTTGTTACTCTTTCTACTACAGAAGCTGAGTTTATTGTTGCGGCATCAAGTGCTTGTCAAGTCATTTAGTTGAGGAGAATTCTAAAAAGTCTAAATTATACACAGTCTGAACCTACAGTTGTATACTATGATAATATCTCGGCCATCAAACTTTCAAAAAATCCAGTTATGCATGGACGTAGCAAGCACATAGACATTCGTTTTCACTTTCTTCGTGATCTGGTCAAGGATGGAGTAATAGAACTAACACAATGTTCTACTCATGAACAAATTACAGATATCATGACTAAGCCTTTGAAGATCAAAGTTTTTTTTGAAATTACGAGAGTCAATGGGTGTTTGTGAGTACACTGAATAAACTACTTACACATGCAGTTTAAGGGAGGATGATAAAATCAGTTGTTGACTTTGTTGTAGTATTGCAAATAAATCTCCTGTATTTAAGGGAGATGATCTCGTTTTTTCTGTTTCTGTCTTAGTCATACACCACGATATTAGGACGTGTAAATCGTGGGTTGTTATTTACTTCTAATCTGCATTGTAAGGCTACTTAGTAACCATTGTTGCGATTGAATAAATCATCGAATACTCTTAGTGTTCTAGTGCATCAGCTTGTGTTCTTTCTTTGATCCTAACAGTTGAAGTGGGATTGGTATGATTTTACGACCGATTTTAACGAATTTTCTAATTGTAATAGGGTCCAATTATTCTACCCGATACTAGGTCTTTTAACTCGTAAAATTATGATTTTGACTGCAATACAAAAGATTATAGCTCTTCATTTTTCACCAAAACTCATATAAGCCATAACATATATTTTAAGAATTTAAAAGATATATCTCATAGACTCATATATATATATATATATATATATATATATATTAAAAAAAATCTTTTATTCCTTCATACAAACACTATTTTATATCTCGGAAAGAAAAACAATTCTCTAACGCAACATGTAAAAGAAAAATTATCGTTTTTATTTTTAAAATTATAGAGGTTTTCTCTGAACTAACTTAGACTTGAAAAATATATGGTATCTTTGAAATTTCTAATTTACCTTTTATTTTGATATCAGGTTTCCTTTACCTTAGTTTAAGTTAACTAAGTGTTACTTAAATTTCTATGTAAAAAACCATAATACCAAAATATTATTTTTCTAATCAAAAGCTAATTATTTTTCTAATCATAAGCAAACACAAATGAAAAATTAATGATTGATATAAACTAAATTTAACTGATTAAGAAATAAGAATTATAGAATGTCTATGTATACAAATCGAAATGACTTTTCATATAGAAAATCATTCAATTTGGACAAAAAAAATTCCATTCAATTAAATATACAATTTTTATGTTTATCTCTCTAGATATAATAAAAATTGCAAAGCTCAATTAATGGTGAAACACATGAAGATCCCAAGTAGACGAAAGAAGATTCTATTGTTAATAAATGGCGCAAGCCCGGAATTTTGATTTGTACAGCCCTGTAGTCTATATCAAATGTGGGCGAATCATCTCAGTTTCTCTTTTTTCCACCGCTTGTTCATCATTGAAGAATCTCTTCCAGAACCAATGCTGCTTCCAGACTCTGTCAACCATCTCGTCAACAGGAACGCCTTTCGTCTCCGGGAGCAAAAATAGTGCAAACAGTCCCATCACCACAATCCATGCAGCGAAGAAGAAGAAAATTCCGGATCTCAAATGGCAAAGCATGGACAAGAAAGCCTGTGCAATCACAAAGGTGAAAAGCATGTTGGAGCTGACTGCGAAGGAAAACCCGGCTGTTCTGGTCTCCAGTGGGAAGGTCTCGCTTGGGATTAACCAGCCAAGAGGACCCCATGACCATGCAAACCCAGCAACAAAGACGCAAACCATTATCACCACCACCAATGCATCTCCGCTGGGCAGGTTGCCGGTTATCTTCAAATCTTTCATCAGAATACCTCCGATGATACACTGGACGCAAATTTAAGCGATGAAGAGCTAACGTTAATCAGACAGCTAATTAATGGCGGGATCAGGAAGATAGATAGGGTAATTAATTAAAATTCAAACCTGGGTAATAAACATCTGTACACAAGCTTCAAGCAGCAACGCCCTCCTGCCGACCCTGTCAACGAGGACTACCGAAACAAAGGTGCTCAGAACATTGACAAGGCCAGTGATGACAGAAGAAAGCAGTGCAGCGTCGCTCCCAAATCCGACTGTCTGGAAGAGAACAGGCGCGTAGAACATGATGGCATTGATGCCAGTGAATTGCTGGAACACTTGCATCACGATGGCTATCACTAGCGGTGGTCTGCTTTCTCTCTTCATGAGTTTATGGTAGGGCTGGGTGATTTGGCTAGCCACCTCGCAAGCATGCACGATCGAATCGTACTCACGATCTACGTTATCTACACCCCTTATCTTCTTAAGCACCGCCCTTCCTTCCTCGACTTTCTTGCGCTCGATGAGGCTAGTAGGAGTCTCGTGGATGGCGAGCGAGCCCAGGCATAGCATTAGAGCTGGCACACCAGCAATTCCAAGTGAAATTCTAAATCCATAGGGATGGATTTTACCAACTGCGTAGTTGACGACATTAGCAATCAAGATCCCGATTGTTATGAAGAGTTGGAAGCTAATGTTAAGTGCTCCACGGATCTTTGCTGGAGCTAACTCTGATAGAAACAACGGTACTGCCTGGAAGGAAAAGAAAACCAAATTAATTATCCTTGATCGTAGACGGCAAATATGGCATATATATTTTATAATGATCAGGTGAAAGAAGGTATGGTTCCTAGTTGCTACCTGATTGGCGAATCCCACTCCTAAACCGAGATGAAGTCTCCCGATGATCAGCATTTCAATATTTACAGCAAATGTTGTCAGAGCGACGCCGATGATGAAGAAAATAGATGCTAGCTGCATGGTTGGCTTGCGGCCATACTTCGAGCAAGTCCTTGAAGCGATAAAGCTGGCTATAAGGGCCGCTACGTACAGGGACGATGTGAACAATTGCAGCTTTTGGTTGTCATATTTACAGTAATTATTTTCATGTGCAAGTTGCTTCCTTTCCCATACTTCATAAAAGAATTTCTTCAAGAAATCATCCATGGCTGTAACACCACCTGAGGTTTGCATGAATTGAATAGCACCGGCTCTGTCAGTCATTGCAATTTATAAGAAACGCAAGAACTTCAAGTGCATGATTAAATACAAACCTGAAACTCCAATGTCGTAGCCAAACATTAAACCTCCACAAGCCGCAATCACCACACACACGATGACATTAAATGTTATCTTGCCTTCAAACTCTGGCACGTCGCCAGTGTTAGCGATTACAACAGCCGGCATTTTTCCTCTCTAGAAACAATAAATTATCTCCAAAATAGTCTTAAAAGTAGAGAAGGAGATAATTGCAAGTGGTAGAGAGGATCAGGCAGGAGGTCCGTCGCTAACAGAGGCTAGCTGCAGGTGCTCAATCATGTTAGTGTAGAGTTTCAGGTATTTAAAGAGATGGAGAAGTTAATTAAGGCTAATAATAGAGACCCGAGAATAGGGTAAGATAAAGGGCTGGACTGTGAAACAATGGAGAACCGCGTGTTTAGGGAGTTCTGACGCACGTAGATGTTAATTTTAGTCTTAAGCAGGTGACTCGATCGGCAGCGACAAGACAACAGAGCCCAAATCAGATAAACCTTTCGTTATATCCTCGTACAGTCCAAATTCTGACCACGAATTTTTGAGGGATGTAATAAATTATCGTGCTGGGATCGATCACCTTTAATTTGAAACTAATTAAGCTACTTATCTTGAATAGCTAATTAACTTATTTCTTCCCTTTTAGTTTCTTTTTATCCCAACCTCTTTATTAAATTTGTATTGTGCGGTGGATTTTTTTTTTTTTAATTTCACAAGATATCAGACCTATTTTGAGTCACTTATCTGAAACTCTTGAACTTCCCGTGAGAAGAGGAGGGCCATCATAGACTGGCTCCAAGATAGTTGGGTTAAACACAGTCTGCCAATGCCTTCAAGTTACTTTCTGCTAAGCTTTCGGATAAATGTTGCAAGCATTTATCCGAAAGGTACAACTTAAGTGAGTGTTTTGAGATTACTGTCCGAAAGGTAAGTTTTTAAAAGAAATCTAATGCTTACATTAATGTCATGTGATTAGATGGGAGCAAATAAAATATCACTTTAAAAGACATGTTCTTGTATAGAAACATTTAACATTATTATTTTAATAAAATACAAATCTCATGTCCTTTATTTGTTTCAACTTACTATATAGTACAGAAACAATAAAAATGCATTTTTTTCCTCTAAAAAGATTAAAAAATATATTTATATGAAAAAAAAACATAATATTGATTAAATAAAAGAATATCTTAAAGCTTTATTATTGAGATAGAAGTGCATATATTATATATTTGAAACCATAGCTTTCGTTCAATATATACCGTAAGTCTGGCTACAAGCACTATGTTTTTTTCAAGTTGTAATTTGAGCATAAGATCGATTTAACACGTTCTTTTATTATTAAAAGGTGGATTGAATCAGTTGAACGTCTAATTATGACAGTGATGATGGAACTGCCCAGTTTTCCAATCGTGAAGTCAGGTGATGAAGCTTTCCAATCGTTTTTAAATCGAGGTTAGGACCCTTACAACTGTTGTTATATGGTCTTTTATTCTGTTTTCCTTTATTCTGTTACTCTGCTTTATTTACCTGTATTCCGTTTCTAGCTTTACCTGTATTCCGTTTCTAGCATGCGTGAGTCATGTGGTCAGTTTGTTATTTCCTTTTCTTAACTGAATGGCTATCAATATAAATAGCCACAGTATCAACAAAACATTAAGACTTTTCCTCCAAAACATTCCAAGTGTCAACATTTGGTATCAGAGCCACATATTTCCTCTTCACAGTTTGTAGCCGCAGCTAAACCATGACGAGTGAAAACAGCTTTGTTCAACCTGCAATACCACGATTCATGGGGCATTACGACCATTGGAGTATGTTGATGGAGAACTTTCTTCGCTCCAAGGAATACTGGACCGTAGTTGAGAATGGGTTTTCTGCAGCAGCAGAAAGGAGTGAACTCTCGGATGAACAACAGAAGATTTTGGCAGATCAGAGATTGAAAGATTTGAGAGCTAAGAACTACCTCTTTCAAGCAATTGATCGTTCCATCCTTGAGACCATCTTGGATAAGGAGACTTCGAAGGGAATCTGGGACTCCATGAAGAAGAAGTTCCAAGGGAATGCACGGGTCAAACGTGCACAGTTGCAGGCCATGCGCAAGGAGTTTGAAATTCTGCACATGAAAGAAGGTGAGACTGTGTCAAATTACTTTGCTCGCACTCTTACCATCATTAATAAACTGAGATTTCTTGGTGAAAAAATGGATGAAGTCACTGTTATTGAAAAAGTCTTGCGATCTATGGTGTCAAAATTTGACTATGTAGTTTGTACTATTGAGGAGTCAAAAGATTTGTACACCATGACTGTTGATGAACTACAGAGCAGTCTGTTAGTTCATGAGCAGCGTATGCAGAGCCATGTTGTTGAAGAACAAGCTCTGAAGACCACTTTTGAAAATGATGAGGGTAAATTTAATCGTGGAAGCAGCAGTTTTAGAGGCAGGGGGCGTGGCCGTGGTAGACAAAGGACTGATAGGTCTTTGGTTGAATGTTTCTATTGTCATGATCTTGGCCATTATCAGTATGAGTGCCCTAAGAAAAAATCAAGAGAATCAAGAGCTTATTTCACCGAGATTGATGAACCATTGCTGCTTATGGCATTTGAAGATGGTGCAGATAAGGTGATATCAGAAGAAGTGATCACAGTAACTGATGCTGTGAACAGCGGGGAAGACAGTATCAAGATTGATGACAACACAATGCAGCTGCTGATGGCTCATGTGGAAAAAGAGTCCGATGAAACAGCTTGGTTCTTGGACTCTGGATGCAGCAATCATATGTCCGGAGACAAAGCCTTCTTCGTAGAATTGGATGAGAACTTTCGCAAGTCAGTGAAACTAGGTGACAACTCCAGCATTGAGGTAATGGGGAAGGGGAGAATTCATCTTCAGGTCAATAACACACATCAAGTAATTTCAGAGGTATTTTTCATCCCTGTCTTGAAAAATAACCTACTAAGCATCGGCCAACTACAAGAAAAAGGCTTGGCCATCTTATTTCGAAATAACAAGTGCAAAGTTTATCATCCAAAGAGAGGCATTATTATTGAAACAGACATGACCCTTAATAGGATGTTCATTGTGCTTGCCAAGGTCCAGATTCAAGAGCAGAAATGCCTTCTCACATCAGGTCAAAATGCAGATTTTCTATGGCATTGCATGTTCGGTCATTTGAGTTTCAGTGGCCTTCAAACGTTGCAGCAAAAACAGATGGTTCATGGGCTGCCTCCTTTGAAGTGTTCCAGTGTAATTTGTGAAGATTGTTTACTGGGTAAACAAACCAGAAATCCCTTTCCCAAAACAAGTCAGTGGCGAGCCAATTTCCCCTTGCAGCTCCTTCATTCAGACATCTGCGGGCCAATTTCCCCTTCATCCAACAGCAATCAAAGGTATCTTTTGACCTTCATTGATGACTGCAGTAGAAAACTATGGGTCCAATTTTTAACAGCAAAATCAGACGCATTCAAACGATTTCAACTCTTCAAAATAAAAGTTGAAACAGAAATTGGGGCCAACATCAGAGGATTGCGCACGGACAGGGGGGGGGAATTCACCTCGAAGGAGTTTCTTGCGTTCTGTGAAACACACGACATTCATCGCCAACTCACTGCAGCCTACACTCCCCAACAAAACAGCGTCGCTGAAAGGAAGAATCGCACAATCATGAACATGGTCCGCAGCTTGCTCTCCAGTAGAAAAGTCCCCAAGACTTTTTGGCCCGAGGCTATCAATTGGGCAGTTCACGTTCTAAACAGGAGCCCCACGTTTGCAGTGAGGAACAAAACCCCAGAGGAGGCATGGAATGGGTCTAAGCCGTCTGTTGCCCATTTCCGAGTATTTGGCTGTGTTTCATACGCTCATGTAAATGACATCAAGCGCACCAAATTGGACGACAAAAGCTTGAAATGTGTGTTGATGGGTGTTAGCGAGGGATCAAAGGCCTATCGCCTGTATAATCCTCTCACAAAACAAATTATTGTGAGCCGTGATGTCATCTTTAAGGAGGATGAATGTTGGCCATGGGGGGAAGAATATGCTGCTGACATACAGGCCTCTCTTGAGTGGGGAGATGATGGTGATGAAGATGTTACTGGGCAAACTGGAAATGGAAATGGGAACGACAGTGGGCAAACTGGAAATGGAAATGGGGATGACAGTGGGCAATCTGGAAATGGGGACAATGCCAGGGTGGAAGGAAATGGGAATGAGTCCGGAATGGACGGAGGGGATGAGTCCGGAATGGACGGAGAGATTACGCCAGGGATAGAGATTGATGACGTAGAGACAGATGCTGACATCATCGCTGAGTCATCTCCATTTGCTGACTCAGCAGCCGCGGACACCTCACATGCAAGGAGACCACGTCGGCCTCCAGGTTGGCTACAGGACTATGAATATGGGGAGGAGCTGTCTGACGTGGAATATCAGGGCAATTTTGCTCTGTATGTGGATGCAGATCCATTGTCATATGACGTGGCAGTTCAGAGCAGTAAATGGAAATGTGCTATGGAATCAGAAATAGCAGCAATCCAGAAGAATAATACATGGGTTCTTACTGATCTGCCTAAGGGTGCAACCAGAGTGGGGGTCAAGTGGATATATAAGACGAAATTGAATGAGCATGGAGAAGTCGATAAATACAAAGCTCGGCTTGTAGCTAAAGGATACACGCAGAAACATGGAGTGGACTATACGGAGGTATTTGCTCCAGTGGCTCGCATGGATACTATAAGATTGGTGATTTCATTGGCCGCGCAAAAGGGGTGGCCTTTGTTTCAGCTAGATGTAAAGTCTGCGTTTCTTCATGGTGACTTAAATGAAGAAGTGTATGTTGAGCAGCCTCCTGGGTATGTGGTGCGGGGAGCAGAAAATAAGGTATATCGGTTGCGAAGAGCATTATATGGGTTGAAACAAGCTCCGCGGGCATGGTATAGTCGCATTGAAGCTTATTTTCTGAGGGAGGGATTTGAGAAATGTCCCTATGAGCACACTTTGTTCATTAAGAAATCTTCACAAGGTACCTCTTTGTTGCTTGTGTGCTTGTATGTAGATGATCTCATTTTTACAGGAAATGATGACACACTATTCAACTCTTTCAAAGAGTCCATGATGAAGGAATTTGATATGACCGATCTTGGAAGAATGAGGTATTTTCTGGGTCTAGAAGTCCTGCAACGAGATGATGGTATTTTTGTGTGCCAAAGAAAGTATGCTCAGGAGATACTGGAGCGGTTTAATATGTCAGGGTGCAATGCTGTATACAATCCTATAGTTCCAGGATTCAAGTTGACAACTGATTCAGAAGGGATGAAAATCAACAGCACTCAGTACATGCAAATGGTAGGGAGCTTGATGTACTTGACATCCACCAGACCAGATATTATGTTTGTTGTCAGTTTGCTTAGTAGATATCTGGCACATCCTACTGAACTTCATATGCAAGCTGTCAAGAGAGTTCTCCGCTACATTAAGGGAACATTGTCATATGGCATCCTGTATAAGCAAAGTGGTAATAAAAGGATTCTTGCATACACCGACAGCGATTATGCAGGAGATCTTGAAGACAGAAAGAGTACATCATGTTATGTATTTGTGTTGAGTTCAGGAGCAGTATCGTGGGCATCAAAGAAGCAACCTGTAGTTACTCTCTCTACTACTGAAGCCGAGTTTATTGCTGCTGCTTCTTGTACTTGCCAGGCTGTGTGGGTGAGAAGAATGTTGGAGAAGCTTGATCATGAGTCTGCTGGTGCTACTATTATCTATTGTGATAATAGTTCTACAATCAAGCTTTCCAAAAACTCTGTCATGCATGGTAAAAGCAAACATATTGATGTTCGCTTTCATTTCCTTCGCGATCTAACTCGAGATGGAGTAGTAACTCTAATGCACTGTCACTCTCAAGAACAATTGGCTGACATCTTGACCAAACCAGTTACACGAATGGTTTTTGAGAAGCTGCGTATGATGATGGGAGTCTGTGATGATCCAGCAGTAAACTGAAGATACACCTCTTCAGTTTAAGGGAGGGAATGTTGTTATATGGTCTTTTATTCTGTTTTCCTTTATTTTGTTACTCTGCTTTATTTACCTGTATTCCGTTTCTAGCTTTACCTGTATTCCGTTTCTAGCATGCGTGAGTCATGTGGTCAGTTTGTTATTTCCTTTTCTTAACTGAATGGCTATCAATATAAATAGCCACAGTATCAACAAAGCATTAAGACTTTTCCTCCAAAACATTCCAAGTGTCAACAACAACACCTTTAGCATAAATACAGAGGTAGGGAATTCAACACCCTGTTAATAAAAAAAAACTACCTGCCATGCACAGAGCAACTCCAACGCTGTGTTATTAGAAAAGCCTAAAGCAAAAAAAGTGTAATTTTAATATTTTTGTTTAATTTTTTCATCTCTAACCATTGTGCAATCATACCAATTAAAATAGTTGTTCTCTCCATCGCACACTATTTGTAGCATCTTAAACAAAAAAGACATAACTTCCACGTTGACACTGATGTTTATTCTAGCTACGTCATCAATTGAAACTTGCTTCTTCTTCGAAAAAGACGGCAAAGGAAGCGAACTTGCTTTAACTTCCATGCTGGCACTGGTGTTTATGCAGGCACCATCGCTGGTGGGTGATGTAGCCAATTAAAATTATTTCTTTAATTCAATAGTGGATTCTAGCCTGATCTAAAAAAAATCAGCTAGATCTAATCGAAATACCAACTATATTTTTTCATAAAAAAAATTATGTCATAAAAAATAAATTTTGGAAAAAATATTTTTTTCAAATAAAATCAACTCACAATTAACACTAATAATACTTAAAATATGCTATCTATAATTTTTACTACACTCGAATAACTCTACAAATTAATTGATTGTTTCAAGATATTTGAGTTTTTAAAAAAGAAAAAAAATATAGATTTGAATGGGATTAAATGCTTCAACCATGAAGCTAGCGAAGGGCAATGCAAAGCTCGCTCCGACAATTCTCTCCCGGGTTCATCGATCTCTAATCTATTTTTGAACTAAAAATGACGTGGCAATATATGGTTGATGTTGATTTCAAATTGATTACTTTAAATATATTATTTAGTGTGTTAATTATGATAATATTGCGAGTTTTTTTTTTATTTCAAATTTGATTTTTTTATTTAAATAAAATTAAAAAATAAATAATTATAATTGGAGGGTTTTTTAAAAGTAATTATTTAATTATATAAACTATTCATATTAATTGTATAATTAATTGCATAATTATATTATAAACAAAATAATTGCATTATATTTAAAATGATATACAAAAAATAGTTTTTCTAAATGGTTTTTACCATTGAAATACACATACATAAAAAAACTATATCTACACTATTTAAAAAATTATTTTATCAATTTAGCTCTCTAAAATACCTTTTTTTTGCATTGGAATTGCTCTTATAAGCTTATCCTTTCATACTAACAATCTCTCCCGAAACTTGGAAATGATGAGTTTCCAGGTAGATATCCTCTCTAGCACTATCTCCATAAAAAAATCATAGAAAAAATTAAACACCTTAAATAGCTTAAAAAATACAATACAACTATGTGTTCCACCAAGTCTCAATTAAAACTATAATAACCAAACATACAAAAAGAATAAAATTAAACACATATATCTGCATGTGTCAATAGACTACTTTGCTAGTGTTTTCTTTAAAAGTAATTTTGAGAGCATGTTCTTCTCCTCGATGGTAGTTCATCCTTTGTTCATGGATCAATAGACTACTTTGAAGCTCATCAATAGTCATTGTATTTAAGTCATTTGATTCTTCGATAGAACACACTACATAGTCAAATTTGGAAGCCATGGACCTTAAGACCTTTTCATTGATAATGGTTTGACTCATTATTTCCCTGTGAGTCTTCATTTTGTTGGCTATATATAGTGAGGGTTTAGGCAAAGAAATTGTTTACAGTTTCTCTCTCCTTCATGTACAGTGTCTCAAAATCCCTCCTAAGTGCCTGTAGTTGTGCTCTTTTTATCTTCGTGGAGCCTTGGTACTTTTGTTTCATGAAGTCCCATATACCTTTTGAAGTATCTCTATCAAGTATAATTTCCATGACATTTCGATCTATAGCTTGGAAGAGGTAAATTTTTACCTTTAAATCCTTCAGCTTCTGCCCTCAATCTGCTTACGCTGTGCTTCCAGTTGTTCATTACTCAACTGTGCCTCTTGCATTGTTGATGCCATGGAAGCAATTCTTGTCTCAGTCCCCATTGACATTCCTCTCTCGATGAGATCCCGATATTCTTTGGATCGAAGAAAGTTCTCCATTAGGGATCTAAATAAGTTAATTAGCTATTCAAGATAAGTAGCTTAATTAGTTTCAAATTAAAGGTGATCGATCCCAGCACGATAATTTATTACATCCCTAAAAAATTCGTGGTCAGAATTTGGACTGTACGAGGATAAAACGAAAGGTTTA